>OU898282.1:5636608-6236608 GCA_918026665.1 Diabrotica balteata | reverse complement strand
TTCAATATTTTCGAGGGCATATTGTTCTGAAGCTATTTTCTTGTGGCATTTTAATTTAATAACTATTATTTATAATAGTAATTAATGGCTTATTCCCATTTTCGAGGGCATTTTGAAAGATCTTTTCTGAATATATATATATATATATATATATATATATATATATATATATATATATATATATATATATATTACAAAAAAAAAAACAGTGGAGAAAGTACACAGCTCTGACGAACTCCTCTTTTTATTGACAATTCTGCTGTCAGATGATTGTCTATTTTGATTGACGCCATTTGAAACCAATGTAGTTTTTTAATAAGTGCTACATTGTTATGGTCTATACCATGTTGTGTTATGGTTTCTATGCGTTCTGTGTGTTTTACTCGATCAAATGCTTTTTCATAGTCGATAAAACAGAGAAACACGTCTTTTCGCTGATCTCGGCATTTTTGTAGAAATACCTGTAGGCCAAATTGATTGTCGCTCAGGTTTCTTTTGCATTATCTGTATATTCGTTAATGTACAATTGTGAGTAAAATTTTCAGAAAATGGCTCATTAGGCTAATTAATCTGAATTGTGAGCATCTATTTGCTTTATTTTTCTTGGATATAGGTATAAATGTCGATCTAAGCCAGTCTTCTGGGAAGATCCCAGTGGTATATATTTTGTTAAATAATAATGTTACCGTCTAAAGATTTTCTTCATTGGTAAGCTTTAAGCTTATGGAGCTGATAAGCTTCGTAAATAGTTATATCAATTCCCAGATATCTAAACCTGCTTCCTGCTTTATTATTTTCCCATCAATTTTAAGTTTACATCGTAGTGGGTATTTAGATTTTATATATATATATATATATATATATATATATATATATATATATATATATATTTTGCTGATACATATTATCATATTTTATTTTTTGGCTGTTGTATTGAAAATGTGTGTTAATCTTTGGAGCTTGTATTCTGACTCATGTGAATTACAGGTCACAGTACAAGTCACAGTACACCTATCTTTACTTCATTGGATCAAATCTATCTCCTCAAGAACTTCCTGTTTATTATCAAACAACTACAATAGCAGACTTAAGTTCTCCATTCAACAATACATGATAGTTTCAACCATGTTCTACCATCCATCAGTTAATAGAGTACCGGCATGTAAGCAATGTTTTATTTATTTGCTCATTTATTAATTTATTACAATCTAATAGACTATTTTATAACAAATCATGAATGTGTTGCTTGTGTGAGTCCATTTCAAATAGGTAAAGAAATAATAAATAAGACTTACTCACAATCAATTTAATTTAACTATCAGACGACCGGTTTCGCTTTCTACAATATGCAAAGCATCCTCAGGTCTCGATACAAAGTTAAACCGGCATCATTTGTTTACCTTTGTATCGAGACCTGAGGAAACTTTTTATAAATTTTTATACCTTTTTATTCATTTTGAAAAACCACAGACATGTAATATTGGCATAATTATTCTAATTTTATAACATCTACTTTGTTTATCTTTATTAGACAAGACCCTAATATGGGTTTATTATTATTTCAGCATTTATTTAACTTTGTGTCGAGACCTGAAGATGCTTTGCATATTGAAGGAAGCGAAACCGGTCGTCTGATAGTTAAATTAAATTGATTGTGAGTAAGTCTTATTTATTATTTCTATACCTATTTGAAATGGACTCACACAAGCAACACATTTATGATTTGGATTTCTTTGTTCCCTATTCTGCAACCATGACCTTTACGTACTGCTTGTATAAATTCGTCCATTATTATACTAAAGAGAAGTGGGCTTAATAAGTCACCATGTCTGACTCCGCTTTGTACTGGTATACACTATGTTAGTTTGCCATTTATCTTTGCCTGTATTCGATTATGAAAGTAAATGTTTTCGATGGTTTGTATAATATTGATTGGTATGTTTTTTTTATACAGTAGGTGTAAGATGTCTTCGACTTAGATGCAATCGAAAGCTTTTGTCAGGTGTGTAGAACATAGATATACTGGTTTATTGTACTTGATGGCCTTTTCTCTTAATACGAATACGGCGTCAAATTCTTCACATTCAAAATAAAGGCCTTAAGCTATCCCTATTAGAATCTATGGAAATTAACTTAACGAACTTGATACAAACAGTTCTCTCATCCTTAACTTATTTAAAGTCTATACTCATAAAAAAATAGCTCACTTGAGAAAGGCACTCCGTCGAAACAGCTGTAGTGATAATTAATTATAATAAAAATTTGTGGAACTGTTAAAAACAAAAGTTTGTAGTATTTTATTGCTTGATTATACAAATGTATTATTCAAATGAACTAAAAACCGACATTTTGAACCTCTGTAACTCAGACACAAAGAAATTTTGATCAGCATAACCAAAGCTACCTCTCTGAAAAGTTTCAGCCAATTTAACTATAAAAATAAAGAAGAGTTACTTTAGGAAGATGGAAAAGAAAAAATAATCGGATGAACAGACTATTTTAGCCTTAATAAACGGTAAGAAAGAAATATAACAAGAATATATACACAAGGCAACGTAAAAAAATATTATCAAATACAAATTCAAAATCCGATAGTAGAAAAGGATTTTAGAAGAGTAGAGCAGAGTATTTCTTCCTCTCTTTTTTCGTTCTGGATATCGGCAATCAACATGACTCTTCTTGCTTTGCCGACAAATATTCGAAATAGTTCGCAAGTGCAGGTTGCGAACCTGCACAGGTGAATACCAGGCTGTATTTAGACCAGAAAGAACAACACATGAGCAAATGTTAACATTAAAAATTAAATTAGGGAATATTCTATATTGACATACCTATTTACTACAGTATTAGAAAAATAATTAGAGGTGAAAATATACAGTAAGTGAGTAGGCGCAAAATTTCGGGCCAATACTTTTTAAATGCATTCATTTTTTTCAAATCCTGAGAAAACTAATAAATATTTTTGAAAAATTTAAAGGCAGAATGAAAGATTATATTATTACCGAGAGCTGAAAGTCCCTGAAAACTTCTATGATGTTTATTTTAATTAGTTACAGGGGTGAAAAAGAAGAGACAAATTAGTGTGATTTTTAATCTCAAATATCTTTTTAAAAAAAACTTTTTGTTTATTCTAAGGGACTTTCGGCCCTCGGTAATAATGTAATCTTTCATTCTGCGTTTAAATTTTTTAAAAATATGTATTAGTTTTTTCAGGATCAGAAAAAAATGAACACCATGTCCTCGGTAATATTTTCCAAATCGAACATTCGCTAACTTTGTCATACAACGCACGCATTTCTATTCGCAAGTTTAACAGATTATCTGGTATTTTTATCAATTCAAGAAAAGATCCACATAAAATAGAAGAGAATATAGAACATTAGGGACTGTAACTTATTTTTAACAATTCAACTGATTTCTCACCGGTATACTCGTAACACCATAATTTTGACGAACATTAACAATCCGAGCATGAAGTGCTCCCAAAGCTCCATCACATAATTTCCCCAAAATGAAAATAAAATTTAAACTAATATTCTTTACAGCCCTTTTCGCAGATACAAATGACAGTCATAACATTTTTCCCTCTTTGCTTCCACGATGAGGAAACCTCATTTTCCGAATATAATGGAAATTGAGATACGTAAGATAATGGTTCGGCGAGCATGGCTTTCAATATGGAATTGACGATAGGTATCAACAGTGGTGTCGGTCCGGTGTCGTCTTCAGATATTTCCAGGGAGATCTAAAATTGTGGCGTATAATTTTATTAACTTTTTTAAGTCATAATAATTGTTTACTAAGCATATTTAACTGTGAAAAAAGTTGAGTCTATTCTGGTAGAAACACAGACATAGTAAGCAGAAAAGACATAAGATAGACTTCATTAAACTAGCGGCAGCAAAGGCCACATGTCAATGTCTCTTTCCAATGACACTACAGCCCAAATCCAGCCTTGGCTTCCTCGAAACTATGCCTATAATTTTGCCGGTCTTGCGCCGATCTGCTCCAGGTTCTCTCTTTAACAAATTTTGCGCGTTGGCTGCCACTTTATCCTCCCCAACCTTTTTTGTGGCCTTTCTTTTGGTCTTGCACCCTGCATTATACTATCTAGGTCTCTCTGGCAATCTTCCGGTCTCCATTCTCATTACATGACTAGCCCATCGAAGTCTCTGAAGTTTAACGAATAACGGAATAGTCAATAGTATCAGAATAATAGCAATGACCAATAAAAAACAAGCACAATATTACCAGTGCTCAACATGTAATAGTTAAATAAAGCACCAGCCAAAAATAAAATAAGGAAAACTGTAAAGCTTGACAACATTTTTGTAGAGCAAATTGGAGTAGAATAGAGCACATTTTGGTGTTAAAATAAAAAAAATTAAAGTTATTAATATTTTCTTCTTCTTCTTGATGTGCCTATCCATTACGAATGTAGAAGATCATCATGGCAATCTATATCTTATTTGCACCAGCGCGGAAAAGCTGCACAGATATTTTCCTTGCAGGATGGCTTGAAAAAGAGCATATCTGGATTTATTTCGCATAATATGTCTGAAGAATTGTAACATTCGAGATTTGATGGAGGTCAGCACCTCTCGGTTCTTATTCATTCTTCTAGGAACCTCCTCATTTGTGACTCGGTCAGTCTACGGGATCTTAAGTATTCTCCGATATAGCCACATCTCAAATAATTTTAATTTTCTGCACATATCTTCATTTAAGGTCCACGATTCAACACCATAAAATAGGACAGAGAAGACGTTCGCAGCATTCTTACTTTTGTATCAAGAGAGAAGTTGTTACTCTTAAAGAAGGCCCCCATTCGATTGAAGGTGAATCTAGCTTTTCCGATGCTTGCTCTAATCTCCTGGTTGTTGGTCCATTCTTCATTTATTATGATGCCGAGGTAGTTGTAGTGCGTCACACTTTTTACAAATTGGTTGACGTAAATTTGACCTTCTGTTATACTTTTCTTGTTAAATTTCACAAGCTTTGTCTTCTTAAATGTTTATATGGAGTCCATATTGTTGACTGTAATACGTGATTTTGTTTATAAGAACTTGTAGGTCTTTTAATTTGTCCGCAAATACTATAGTGTCATCTGCATATCTGATGTTGTTTAGCCGGTAACCATTTAGTAGAATACCTTTTTCAGTTTCATGCAAAGCTTTGATTAATATTCTTTCAGAGTTCAGATTGAAGATTAGATGAGACAAAATACAGCCTTGCCTTACTCTACGCATGATTTTTGCAGTCAGTGTGTTCACCTTCAACTTTGAGATTTGCTGTCTGATTACGGTAAAGATTTCTAATTATTTATAGATCTTGGTAGTTAATTCCTATTAATTAATATTTTAAAACCACTAAAACCACCAAACAATTAAAAGAGCCTGCGCGCCATATTTTTAAAATCTTTATAAGACTGATTCAGTATTGACTATCAGCTACAGTAGAGCGAACCACTTTTCAACTCGCAATAGATCGGTATTCTCAGCGAAAAAGTATTTTTCCTTACGTGCCATCTCTGCTTTGAAGTTTGGCGCTCATCATTGCTATGAGGATTTTATATAAGGTTTCATAGAACAATTAATTGAAATTACAACTACCTAAACCATTCTCTTAAATTTCGCAGCCAAGACATCTTTATTCTCCCTATATGTCTTTTTTTGCAATTTGACTCTAAATTATGTTTTGTAGAAGTTGATGTTTGTCCCCCTGCATAACATGCTTCTTCTTCTTAAAGTGCCTATCCATTCCAGACGTTGGCGATCATCTCGGCTATCTTTACTTTGTTTACTGCAGCGCGGAACAGTTTAGTGGTAGTCGTGTTATACCACTTTCGTAAATTTTGAAGCCAGAAAATGCGTCTTCTTCTCGGTCCTCTGTTACCATTTACCTTCCCTTGGAGAATCAGCTAAAGAAGGCCGTAACATGCTTAAATTAATAAATTCTTCGACTTCTGATGGTCAACAATAATTCCGCTTTCTTTCTCATTCTCTTCTCTCCCTCTTGTTCACATATCACACATCATCCTATGATATGGTCAAGCTACTATTATAGAGGATTGCCAAGAAGAGTCAAGAAGATAGAGATAGGTGGTGAATAGAGAAAATAACCTACCACAAGATAAGGTACTGAGCTAAAATATTTTCAATATTTATATCAAACATTAGCAACTATTAAAGGATACCGCAAACTTCGTCTACACTGATGACAGAGACATGACCTTTTAGGGAAACATGTTTTAAGCGATTAAAGTAGCTTTAAAGAGGACCTTAGGGCGAGAAATAACTCAAACCAAACCCAACAAATATCGAGTTATATACCTTTCAGCTTCGCAGTGCGTATGCTTCCAGAAGATTAGAGATTATCTAAAAGAAACATGCTGCTGGAGCAATAGCCCTCAAACTTGAATGCAACAGAACAAATATTGACAATTAAATATTTGGAATCGCTCCACCGGGAATTCGATCGCCTATAAAAAAATTATAAAGTAAACGTAGCTCGAACAGCCTTTATATGGTATCCACCTGACTCCACGCAGGCCAAAATCACGGTGTATTTAAGGATGGATAGCATCAGAATATCATCACTGGATGGCACCATTAGAAGAACTAGCTTCTGGTTACCATGAATCAAAAAAAAATCAGGAAATCCTTTAAGACACTTTGGACTGAGACTACCAGGTGTGAAGAGAATCTCCAGAGATGTGACTCTCGTGCCATCCATTATCTGATTGTGGAGAGGTCTAGTCAACCACACAATACGTTCATTTTTGAAGTAGGATCCCAACTAATGCAGACTTAAACATTTAATGTATTTAACCTGTAATGGAATTCACGTCATTTGGTACGGGTTCAAGCATAATCGTTTTATTTTGTTTGTATTTTATATGATTTCGAGTATTATTGTAAATAATTATAAAGTTAATTAAATATAGATGAAAATAATAAAACAGACCTTGAAATAATAGTGTCATTTTTCTTCTAATAAACAGCATAAAAATGTTTCATCTCTTCCAAACATAGTGATTTACACAAACCTTACAAAAATTCCAAAAATTTTGCAAGATTTATAAACGCGCCACTGTACTTAATACGTAAGATAATGGTCGAACAAGCATGGCTTTCAATATGGGACATTGACGATAGGTATTAGAGAAAAGGTTCACTTCATTAACACCCTTTTTTCATACCAAAACGAAGAGAGGCCCACGACCCTTGACACCAAAATTGCCGTGCGATTTTACGGAGAGTTCACACGTATTTTAGGCCTGTTCCGATTGATCTGGTTATAATTTAATATGTGAAGTTTGTAAATGGACTCGACCAATAATTGACGAAATTTAAATGGGCTTTAATTTGACCACTATTTTTGCAATACAATTTGAACGGAGAAGCATATTAGCAATTATTAGAGGACATACTTGATCCCATTTTGACAGATATAACTACAAGTGATTACAGCTACTTAGTCTACACATGAATACATTTTAATGAACCCTAAGACGAAACCAAATGTCAATCCTATTTTACTATTATACCTACGTGACACAAAGGACTCAACACGAATTTAAAACAAATATTAAACTCGTCCAGTAAACTTCATAATCTAATTCGTTTCTTGAACAATAATCATTATCGTTATTAAACAAAATATCACTTTTTGTTTTTATAATCTTCAGCTGTTATTGAAGATTTAGAGATTAGCTGCAATTATTAGTTATAAGTCCTTATTGTATTGATTGTACATTAAATTTTGTTTGTGTTAATGGCCATTGCAGCCGAGACACTTTGATTTAATTAAAAAAACCATCTAAAATGATTTTACCACAGCTGTATTATATTTTTGTTCCGTCGATGGAACAGACTGGCCTAATATATCCACTTCCTTTCGAAAGAGACTTCACACGTATTTTCGGCAGCTTGAGCACTTTTATGAGAAAGCTTAGAGTTGAATTAATGATTGAGACTTTGCGCGCAATGGTCATTTCCTGCTGACTTCGGCATGTCTGCGCAATGTCATTAGGGAAAATGGCAACTTGCTAATTCCTAATAGAATTTTATTTTTCTAAGTTAAATAGTAAGAAGTCGTAAGGTTTTTAAAAAACTAGAAAAGATTAGCAATTTTAATGTTGTTTGCAGAGTCGAGGTCTTAGAGTTTAAACAGAGGTGTAGAACTAAACGGTAGATGCAAAATACCCTTTAAATTGCTCAGGATCAGTAAGTAGCTATTTCTGTTTACAATATTTAGTAATATATGTGAAATAGTACAATACTAAAAGATTCAACTATCTTTTAGACCAGGGAAATGAGAATTTATCATGACAGTCGCTGAAACTGCGTCTAATAGTTGTTTTAGGTTGTATATGAGTAGAATAACAAAAGTAATTCAAATTAATCCAAATTATTGTCATGTTTTTATTTATTAATAATTTAAGTGAAAAATGGCTAATTGTTAGAATTTTCGCCTAGAAGATAAAATCATTATATTTTATTAAAACAACTGATCGAAACTAAAAACAATCGGTTATTTATTCAAAAATCTTTAAAATGGACTGGTTTTTTAGTGTTTTGTTTTATTAATATCCATTAAAAATAGGTTTTAATTTTAAAATAAAATGAATTGTTAGTAACTTTTGCAAAAATTACATTAAAACTTAAATGTCTACTTCAAAAGGAGGCTTTTGTAATGGGCAATACGTGATAAACATTTCAAAACAATACATTGAGTTTTTGAAGTTATAGTTACTTCTATATGCGCGCTCGACGTTAAAAATTTCTACGGGAGTGAATCAGTGAAACCATTACATATGTAAGATATGAGTAAGAGAGAGACAGAAGATATATTTTCTCTTTCTTTCTTTCTAGAGAATAAAAATGTTCCTTTTGTATATATATATATATATATATATATATATATATATATATATATATATATATATATATATATATATATATAGTTATATATATATATTAATATTATTATTTATGTATTTTGTATTATTTATTAAATGTTCATAATTATTTTAGGCTTTTGTATTTCAAAATAATCACTGGATGACCGAGAAATGTCAATTTTGAAATCCGTTAGTGTCGTGTCTAATTGGCAAATCTTTTACGTATTTGGTTCATATGCTGGTGTATGTGAGTTCGAATCCCAATATGAACTTTTTTATTTTTTAAATATTTAAAAACCTCACGGTAATCTTATTAAATATATGTAATATACGCAAAAATGTTTAATTTTAAAATAAAATGACAATTTACAACATAATCCGAGTTGTTGGTTTTTTATTTTTATCTTCGTAAAGTAAGTTATGTATATTGGCAGTTTTAAATACTTACGAATATTGCATTTTAATTTGTATTGTATTATTATATTGAATTATGTTGCAGTGTATTGTATTGTAATTTTTATATTAATAACAAAATAAACAATGAATTTTACTGCAGAGTATGTGTAAATTTTTTTTGCATTCAACTGCTTTTATACATATATGAAAATAAAAATATATATTTTCGTTAAAATATTGATACAATCCTTCATTTACTATACTCCTATTACAGATCAAATGTTTATATACAGCAAACGATGCACCATATACCTATATACCTAATTATTTTTTTCTTTCTGCTCTCTCTTACCTATAACATTAAATATGTAATGATTGTGCAGATTGACTTCCATATAAATTTGTAACGGCGAACGCGTGTATAGAAGTATAACTTCTACTGGCAGTCCCACTGGACTGCCACATCCGTTTTTTTAATAATTTAATTTATTTATACCAATTTTGCGAAAATTAACAATTTTTAGCAAGGATATAAGACAAAAAATAATAAAACCAGAAGGATTCTACGGTGCTTATAAAAGAAGAAGATTTGTTGCATTAAATATAATCGTGAAAAGAACGCTAAAATAATTTTAACATCGTTTATGATGCTCGTTTTTAAAATTTGAGTATTTTGAACATAATAAATAAATTGCATATTGTAGTGACACATGAAAGTTAAATTTTTTTATTTAAAGCTGTTATTTTTCACGAATTAAAAAAATGTCCTAAGATCCTTTTAAACGAAGCATTTTTTTAATTCAACAGATTGATTTATAAAATTTAAGGAACCAAAAACAAATTTCATAATTTAACATTTTTAGTTTTACAACCTTAAATTGCAAAACGATTTCTTTTAAAATAAACCATTGTCAGAGATTTAAAGCAAAGGGTTATTGAGCGAGTTTCTGAAAGAATAGCAGGGGAAGTCTGAATATAAAACAATGAAACAGTAAAATTACAACTTCAAATTTAAGTAAGTTGTACTATCACGAAAATTACTTAACGTAATGGATACATTTTTTAATTGGCGTATTTGCATTAGCTTTGCATGTGCTAATCAATTATGCAATTACTTTTTTGTTTAAATTGCACATTAACCGATTAATTTGTTTAAACATATTGTCGAGAACTTTTTAATTCTAAAATAACAAGTTCAATACAATTTGTTTGTGATAACAAAGGTGATTTTTTTAAAGTGATTTACATTGTGTAAAGGTATTTACACAATATAATATAATGTATATCAAACAATGTAAACAAGACCCAAATACTTATATTTTATTAAATAAAGTTTAAAAAGGCTAATTAAGTATGCAACATCGTATATTCATTAATGTATTTAAATAAATAATCATTTTGCACCAACAAAATTGCAAATTGTTCCTCAGTTAATGACTGCGGAAAAGACCGAAATCTCCCAAAACAATGTAAAAGAAGGAGTAAAGAAATTTAAAAAAAAGAAAGTCACCAGGAGAAGATCAAATACCAAATGAATTCTTAAAATATGGAAGTAATTACCTTGTACAACAACAGCAACTTCTTATTAATAAAATAATCACCACGAACAGAATACCAGATGAATGTTCTTCAAAAAAGAAGATAAGAAAGACCCCAACAATTATCGAGCAATAAATCTTTTAAATACAAGACTCAAATTAACAACAATAGCGACATAAACAAACGAACAAATATCTCTGCAAGAGGAACAGCAAGGATTTCGGTCAGGAAGATCATACAAGAATGCAGTTTTTGTAATGAGACAAATAAAAGAAAAATCACTGGAATACAACAAACCAGCATATATGTGTCTGATAGATTTAAAATATATAAAGATAACATAGCTATGGTAAGATGTAAAGGAAAACTATGGCAACCTGTCAAATACGAAACGGGCATTAGACAAGGATATTCGCTGAGCCCATTAATATTTAATATGATAATGGATGAAATCATAAAGACAGTTAAAAAATGAAGAGGATATAGAATCGGAGAAAAGGAAATAAGGATAATATGCTATGCCGACGACGCCATAATAACAGCCGAAAATAAAGATGACCAACAAATATTAATTAAAGAATTCGAAGATACGTCGCTGATATACAACATGGTGATCTCAACAGAGAAAACTAAAACGATAGTGATATCAGCAGAACCGAGACGATGTAAAATAAAGAAACTCTTAGTTTGTAAATAACAAAATAATAAAACAAGTGATGGAAACTGAATACTTGGGAATAAAACTGTCAAGGTACGGAAAAGTGGAAGAAGAAGTACAAAAACAAGTGAACATGGCAAACACAGAAGCAGGATGTCTCAACAACACAATCTGGAGAAACAAATACCTCACAACGGAAACGAAAACCAGGATATATAAATCATTAATACGACCGATAATGATGTAAAGCAAAGAATGCTGGAAACAACAAAAATGAATGTCTTATGAAAATAAGAAACCAAACTCTAAGAGACAGAGTAAGAAGTGAGGAAATACGAGCGAGATATGGTATAGAGGAAATAAACGCGTGGACCAAGAGAAGAAAAGTGGAATGGAATCAACACATCGAAAGAATGACAGAAAATAGAATAGTACGAATAGCAAGAGACAAATCGCCAAATGGAAGAAGATCATTGAGACGACCGAGAAAAAGATGGTCAGACAACGTCAATTGACTCAAAACCGAAGTAAAACAGGCATTAAGCCTATTTATAAAGTAGAAAGAAGAAAATTGCAAATTAACTAATTTATTTTTTATACTTATTTTTTGATCTTCTTCTTTCTCGTCGAGGGACTTTTCTTTGTGGAATAAATCTTACGGTACTATGGTACCACTGCTCCTTGCTTTATAGTTATTCAGTATGGAGCTAATCTCTCGATATAAACTACCTTGGATTAACGAAAGGAGAGAAAAGAGAAATTGGAGCCGAAAACTGGATGAGATAGATAAGATCGTTTCAAAGTACTTTCTTACGTTTGTGATTGTATAACCATACGGGTTCAATCTTTTGAAAGTTGCCCCGGTAGCATGCATGTCGAGCCTTTTTCTTCCGGTGATCATTATCGATTGAGAATAACCAGGCGATTTATGTTCCAAACTTCTACAGGACGCAGGAATAGGGGAATTAAAGTATAGAAATCTTTTTGATTATCAGCGATGAACATTGAAAGGTATTACAAAACATTTTTAGTGTCTATTTCTACTAGACTGTGTTCGGATGAAGAAGCGTGTGTGGGTTTCCTTAATACCCAAGAATTCTGATTCAAAATTTCGTCCTTGATCAGAATGTAACTTAGAAGGATCTTAAGGGAACTCCATATTTAAATAAGACGTGTGTTATGAATGTACTTTATTTTGATCTTCTTGATGGAAAATGATTGCATTTTCAGGTCATTTTGAAAAATAATCCGTTACCACTATTAAGTACTTGTTTCCTCTCTCTCTCTCTCACGACTTCTTGATATAGGAACTTTTCTACCGTTACATAAATTGCGTTTCTTGCACCAATCTTTCTACATCTTGGCGACAAATTGATCCAGTATAATCTGCCACGAACTCGTTCAAATGTTCTTTTGACTTCAAAATGTGTTCTCGAAAGATTCTTGCTATGAAGTTCTTGCAAAACACTTTTAATGTGTGGTTTCGGCAGTACTAATTTTATATGTAATTCATATTTAATTCATACGAACGGGACTTTCTTACATTCGATATAATAGGTCCTTGCAAAGATACATATGTGCTCACTGTGCCCAGTACGCCGTTATAGTTCCTGTCAAATAGGTCTTACGTATGACTTTTAAGTCACTATTCTTCCTGGTTAACTGTGGATATTTTTCGAGTTGACACTGACTTTGAACCTGCAATTCGTTCAAAGCATTTTGGAATTCTTGTAATTGTTCATTTAACACTTTTTTTTTCCTTCGCCAATTTATTGAAATATTAAGGTTAGGACTGTGTACTTTTTGCAATATTTCGAGATATCTTACAAAGTTGACTCCTGTTTCAACTATGAAAGATGATAAGGCTTAGATTCGATGTTAGTTACTGCAACAATATAATTTTTGTTGTAACTCAGTTTTTGTCTTTCTAAATTTGATTTGAAATCGTTTTGTTTTTGTTTTGTTGTAATTAAATCGTTTGCTGTTGTTCTATTTTGTTTTCTAAATATTTTCATATCGGTGTTTTGTTTTTCTATTTTGTTTATTTTACTAGTAATTTCGTTAACAACTAACGTAAAATTTTCATAAATTTGATCTAAACTATTTATGCTTTTATCAATACTTTTCTATGGTTCTTCTCTTTCTCTTCCTGTTTTTGTCTACGCTTCTCCTTCACCTCTCTTTGTTTTTGTTTACTCTCCTTTTTTTCTCTTCCATTTTTAAAATCATGCAAGGGATCCAGCCTTATCCATTTCTTTATAAAATTCATTAGATCTTGTATTAAACATATTTTTGTTCTTTATACACGTAATATGCAGTCTTTATATTTTTATTCTAATTTTTTTTAGTTTATTATGATAAAATCTCTTAATAATAATAATACAGTTAGAACAAGGAGAGTATAAAAGACTGATGACCCATGAAAAAAATAAGTATAACTAAAGGAAAACATATAGTGAAATTAATTAAAGCACAAAGAATGAGATGGTGTGCACACATACAAAGAAGCGAAGAAGAGGCACTAATAAAGAGGATAACGAACTGGAAAACAGTAATACGTAGACCAAGAGCAAGACTTAATATACGATATTATTCTAAAGCTATTTTCTTGTAGCATTTTAAAGTAATTACTATTTAAATGGGAAAAAGCCTAAAGGTTAAAGTAAGTTTATTGACGTTTCAATTTCCACTTCGGAAATCGTTTTCAAAATACAAACATTAGTAATTTACTAATTTTTCTGCTTTGGAACAGTCCTATACAAATACTACATAAAAAGTATGCTATCATGCATTTTATAATCGAGTATAACTGGTAAATATTGCTGAGAATAAATTAGGTTAGACATACAGCTTCCTTATTTCAATAAAGTACATCAGCGCATAAGAAAAAGCTTAAAATCAAGATCAAAATCATTAAATATCGATTGAAAATTGTGAACGTACATAATTAATGTTATTATTATTCTCTTATAGATTCCAGTATTAATTTTATTATTGTCTTAAACATTTTACTAACAATAGTTTATATTATTTTGTTCTGAAATATAGCTCGAAAACCTTTTCATGCAGAGTCTCCATTTTTTGAAATATCCACTGGTAAAAATAATTTAAAAATTTGAAAATAAATGTATAAATTTTTATATAATTTACAGATTTAATTTTACATTTAACTTAACATTTTTGCCAAAAATAATTGGTTTTAGATTATTTTGTTATATAGGATACGTACTGTATATTAAATATAGAAAGTTAATTACATTATATTAAAAATTATTTGTAATTTTGATCGATTTTTGGGTTTAGATAATAGTGCCAGCAATTGATTCTAACTGTACAATGTCAGTGCTTGCTCAATGCTTATTCTTAACCTATCCAACATAAACCAATGCCAACTTACCCCTTTCCATTTTGACCCCCATGGCTAAAACCGGCGCCAAATCCGAACTGAACACGAAAAACTACCAAAAAAGCTATACACAAGAACTGTCCGATGTGTCAACAACTAGTAAAGGAACTTTTTTGAAGCTGTCGTCATGTGTGTCGCAACCTGTAGTGCCCTATAGAGCTCCAGGTGATCGGAATAGTCGAAATGCGGTGTTGGCGACGCCCTGGCTACGAGTTCGCGTTTGACAGAAACTCGACGAGTTGGCGTTGCGCCCCTAACGTCGCGACGTCCCTTAACCGCCTCTCTAACGCCGGCGCCCGCGTGCGCAGCCAGACTTTATGCTTGTATACAGGTTGTTGCAAAATACCGTCTTCTAATTTTAACAGGAACGATTGGAAAAAACTAATGAGGGTTCTTACTAGTTGTTGGCCAAACAATAAATTATAAGACCCTTCGATATGGGGTATCCATATATAACATATAAATATAAATAAATCAATCGTCAGCTAGATTAAACACACAAAAATAATAAATAATGGTATAGATAAAACCTTAAAGACGAAAACAATTGTGATACAAGACTATAACCTGTAGCCCAAAGTGGCGATAAAGAGATATCTTAAAATTTCAAACGAAATTTATAATCCATATCCAATCCAACCATATCCAATTTGTTACAAAGACGCAACAACGAGGAGTTTTTGGATTAAGAGTGAACTTTTCAAAAAGTGGACTGATATATATATATATATATATATATATATATATATATATATATATATATACTTGGGAATAGTTGTAACCAAAAACAACATTAATACGCAAGAAATAAAATTAACAATAGAAAACTCCCAATCAACATTGAATACTATCACAAAAAATGGTATATAACCATATAAAATCTTCTATAACGGGCTACTCTAGTCACGTAACTGGACTCTTTCAACTATTTTTGACGTTACTTTCGCAACGAGTTTACTATAGAGAAAAAGTAATGCAACGCCAGTATGGAAGCTTCTCTTCAAAAGTACTTTGTAGTAGTGATCTGAGACTGCAACTTAATGTACGAGTACTGAAGTGTTGTGTTTTCAGTTTTATTGTAAGGAATGGAGGAATTAATGCTAAAAAATGACATTATAATCAGAATAGAAGCGTTCAAGATTTTGACTCAAATGATTTTTCCATACAGTATTGACAGTGAATTTATGACACTTAGCCCCCTGTAGTTTGAACAATTCTTTCTATCTCCTCTTTTGTAGATGTTGTTAATATGTGCTTTTGTCCACTTCGGTAGTAAGTCGTGTCCATTATAGAATAAGGTGAAGACATACGCCAGTGATTCCCGTAATACTTGTGGGCTATGTTTTAATAATTCATTTGGTATACCTTGTAGTCCGCATAAGTGGACACCTACATTGAAACCGTATTTCTCCTGATCTGATTAAATCAGAGTGCCTATACTGCTTCGTCATAGAAGCAGTGTAGGCACTATAATTTAATACTTCACTACATTGGCCTTTTTTCTTTGTTTCGGTAAGAACCGTGATATCTGATTTTATTTTCTTTACTTCTGCCATGACTTGGATATTCCATGTATTTATATTCAAAATCCTTGTTCGTTTGCTACATCGTTTTTGTTTTTTCCCGTCCATATTTCGAGGCTGGATTTTAGAATTTTTTGCAGTAAGTTACCTTACAGTATACCTTACCTTATACCTTACAGTATAAACCTCAAATGTGGTGGTTGATGGATAAGCAAGGTAATTTAAAGATCGATACTGGTAAAATATTGAAAACGTGGAGAAATTATTGTAGCGATTTATGTAGAAATAACGTAATTCCAGTCTTGTCTACTGTCTTACTTTCTGAAGTAGAAGATGCAATTTAATCGCTAAAGAAAAACAAATCCCTAGGAATTAACACAACACCAGAAAAAATGCCGCAGTCACTAAGTGACATTATCTGTGTCGATGTTTGGAATTCGGGAAATTGTCCATCTGATTGGTGTATCTCAATTTATTTACCACTACACAAAATTGAAGTCAGTGCAAGATGTGAAAACTATCGTACATTGTCACTAATAACAAATACCAACAAAATCTTGTTTTATATCCTTAAAAACAGACTAAAAACTTACCTACTTTGTAACAAGTGAGGTTTGTAAAGCGAAAAGATCATTATTATCATCATTTTTAGCTGTTTTAAGTTTACTGCTAAACATAGGCCTACCGTAAAAAATTCCATTGCATCCGATCTTGAGTACTTTGAGCACCAGTTGTGCTGGATGCGCTTGATGTCGTCCGTCTTCATTCTAAATCTTATATCTCTGACTTTGGCAACATGTCCGGCCCAGTTCCGTTTAAGGGTTGTAATTATTTTAATGGCGTCTGCAACACCAGTTTTTCTCCTAACTATTCTATCTAAAACTCTGTCTATGAGAGATATATTCAGCATTAGTCTCTCCATTGCTCTCTGTGCCACTTGTATCTTATTGATTACTTTTCTGGTAAGAATCAATGTTTCTGCTCCATACAATAGGACTGAAAGTATACATTGATCAAAGACCTTCCTTTTTAAGCACATGGGAGTATCTTATCCAAAGGCTTCCCTTAATTTTCCGCAAGCTGCCTATGTTAGTCCTATTCTATTGGTTAAGTCAGTTGTTTGATTATTTCCTAATAATTTTATTTCGTGGCTCAGATACTCATAATACGTATACAATTGTTTAATTTATGTACAAGAGTTCCAAAGGTCTTGAAGAAGTTGGCAGATATAATCTAATAAGAACTATGTCGTCTGTAAATCTCAAGTTGTTTGGAATCTCCTTATGTTGACTTCAATATTTTCCCAAATATTGTTTCTCATAGCACTATAATAAAGCGGAGAATAGTTTATGAGATAGTTTAGGTTTCTTCTGGCCTAATATCCTTTTGCGAAAGTCCTTTTCTATTATTTTTTAACGATTTATAAAAGGTAGCATATAAAAAAATAGAAGATGAAAAGGTAATTTTAAATATAAGATGAAAAGATAAATATGGAAACAAATGGACGCACTGAAACAGAAATCGAAGAACGAGTCATACAAGGAAAAAATATTTTATGGAAACGAAACCTGATAACTCACTAAGAGAACAGAACAAAAACTCATTGTTCTTTAAATGGATCATTGGAACATAACAGCGAGCATATTTATAATGCTGCACATAACAAATGAAAGAATAAGAGAAATCGAAACAACCACCATCATAAATGAAGTCCAGCAAAAACATTTTGTTTGGTACAGACATGTTTAAATAATGACAGACCATCACCTTCCGATCAAGATTATATTGGATTGGCAGCATATAAGACTGCAAACAACACGGCTCTATGGAGTTAAAAAGGCAATGTTAAAGAGATATCTACAACCAAAACACTATTTGCTATTAACCCTTTTGGTTTTTTATTTATTCATTGTCCTTCTACAAGGACAAAGTTACTTTAGGTAGTCACAGTAGCCAACAGTGCCAGACGTGAGAGCACTACTAGGAATGGTCTTAGATTTAATATATGAATTAGATATAGATTCTGTGCTCAAGATAAAACCTGAGATGGGTTTCACTTAAGGAATACATTTGTATCGATAATGTTGAGCTTATCAATTTCTCCGTATTCGGATTTATCACCCACACATTGAATAGATTTTTATTTAGGTATAATAAATAAATTATAAAAAACAAACAGACCATTTGATAGGTTATCTAACTCATTCCATATATTGTCATCGTCGAACAAATATCCAATGACCAAGTCATTGTCAATTAGGCTAAGATTTTCTTCTGAGCAAGTACCTTCTTACTTTTTGACATCTCTAACAGCTCCTTAAGTTTTTAAAAATGGTCAAATATAAAATATGCGCAGATGATAATGACAAAATAAATAAGAAATAAATCAAAAGTATACCAAACTAAAATCGAAACATTTTACTGTCACTAGTTGTGTCATTAAGTATGTTTGTCCTTTCTGAAAAACGTCGATGTTTTCAAACATAGACAAGGTTTATAAGAACGCTAAGGTTGTATTTAAAGAAAAAGGCATACATTATTAAGCTTCTAGTTACAATTAAACCAATTGTTTATATATTTTAGTTTTTAATTCTACGTGTAAATCAATCACTTTGTTCGTGTTTAGAGGTCTAGGAGTTCGCGCGAAACTGACGTAATCAACTTTATGTTATTGGTACTGCGTTCGCTCATTAATAGCAACATCTTTTATAAATGAGTAAACACACTGTCCTTCTATAGGAAATATGATATTTTGGAAGGTTATGTGCCAATATTCGGCAATATGATACTTAAACAAGTTTGTGTCCTTGTAGAAAGACTCTATGACTGAAAGGATTAACCAACTTGACATTGAAACAAGGCTATCCCAGACGTGTCCACATATTAAAATATTAACTCTGGTAAATTAGGAATTCCTGTTTTAAACTTAATTAAATTCAATTTAATATAAAATTATGTCTGTAAAGATATAAAAAAAATAATCTGCTATGCAGACGACGCAATTCTACTCTCTCAGAGTAAAGATGATGTACAACGTATGCTGCATCAATTTAATATAACCGCCAGAAAATTTAACATGTTAATTTCCCCAAAATGGACAAAATGCATAGTTACAACAGCAAATTTACTAAGATGTAAATTGGAGCTGGAAGGTCAGATAATAGAACAAGTGATGGAGTTTAAATATCTAGGCATCACATTATCTCGGTATGGAAAGCTCGAAACCGAAGTGGAAGATCAAGTGAATAGAGCAAATAGAGCCGCAGGCTGCTTAAATGAAACAATATGGAGAAATAAAAATATCGGTAAAGAAACGAAAGGCAGAATTTACAAAACAGTCAGCAGACCAATAATGACATACGCGGTAGAAACAAGACCTGACACAGAAAGGACAAAAAGGATGTTAGAAACACTTAAAAAAATGAATGGTAAGACACTGTGGGACAGAGCAAGAAGTACAGATATACGACATATATGCAAGGTGGAGAACATAAAAAAATGGGTAAGAAATGCAAGAGTGGAACGATCATATAAGTCGAATGACAACAAATAGAGTAGTAAAGACGGTAAGAGACGGTTCCCCAATAAAAGGACGATCAGTAGGAAGACCACGAAAACGATGGAATGACGACTTACTGGAGGCACATTGAAAAACAGACAGAGTCATGTCTATATAAAAAAAGAAGAAAAATAAGAAGAAGATATTAAAAGTACTTACGATTTATCTTGTTGCAATCAACGTAGCGTCTAATATGATACTTTCTGAAACAAATCAAAAGAAAAACTGTAGTTACATATCAATAAAGTAGTCGAAAAATTATAATTTAAAAATTTGTGCGATCTAACTTGCGATGAAAATGGAAGAAGTTTACTGGCAGTTTATCATAAAATATTCAAATTAATATTTTGTGGCAGTAAGAATGTTATTAAATAAGAAGTTTATGATATATATTTTTGCTTTATTATTATGGCACATTTTGCATTCATTTTCTGCTAAAATATTATATGTTAGTAGTTTTCATATATTTTTATGTACATCTTGGGTGGTGTAATATTTTGAGCTGTTTCACTTAAATACAGTTTTTTTTATTTAATGTCAGTCACATAAACTGTTAATGGTTATTATTAGCGACATGTTACATTAAGGTACAATTACTTAATTAGTTTACAATTGATGAAGAATGTAAGTTTCTTTAAGGATATTTACAATATTAATTATGTTATAGTTTTCGTCTAACAATGTTTTTGGTTCGTGGAAAAGATAATTGTTGGACGTTTCTTAATTAAATTTTGAAAGTTTTTGCAAAAAAATGTTTTACATTTAGGGCCGATTGTTCGAACGCTAATCAAATACGTCACAGTTTGAGGTTATGTTGACTGATTGATTTTATTCAATTTTATTATTTTGCGCTTTAATTTTAAATAGACCATAATTAAACTCTTTCTGATGTTAATTTCATATTTTAATTTAAAAGTCAATAATAATAATAAGCAATTTTTAATAATTTTATCAGCTGGTGTGACGTATTTGATTGTAATTAAATATTTGATTACAATCAAGTTTTGATTAGCGTTAGAAAATTCGGACCTCAGATTTCTCTTACGTCTATCACATATCGTTGATTCCCTCCGTCAACTAAATATACATGTGTTATTCGTGTATGGCATAAACCGATTAATTTTAACCTGGTTGGCCCGACTTTTGTTGTGATTCCTCCACGTTGTTATAGATGGTTTCTTTTAACTTCGATTGGGAGTTTTGGAGCTTAAAGAATCTGTGGTAACCACTGATAAACTAGAGTTTTGTTGTTTTTTTTTATATTTATCGATGTTTGTAAGAGGACTTGCAGAATAAACATTTTCTATAATAATTTGCTTTCATAAGGATTTGTAAAAAAATTATAATTAAATAATTAAAAATCTATGTCTTAGAACGTGGTTAGCTGTTTTTTTAATTGTTCTGTTTTAAAATTCAATATTGACATATGACAGCTAGCTTAGTTTTATTTTTTTACACTAGTTTGCTTTGTTTTTAGGAAAAGGTTAACCTTTATGAATAGGTTCATCTAAAAAGATCTTTTTATTTGTAATGATTTATTTCTACCACAGTTTATAGCCCAGTAACAATTTTTTATAAGTTTTGTAGCATATCCCACTTGTAAACAGAGTTTGTAAACAAATAGGACATATGTAAGTTTTTCTTTATTATTTTTATATTTACTTATGTGACTATTAATATAGTGTTTATGTATTGTCTGTATTTGCAACTGTTTGTATTGAGACAACAATAAATGTTTAATTTATTTCTGTTATGTTTCTTTTTTAGAATGGAAGAGCCTTTTTTCTTCATCCAACAGGAGGATCCTTTAAAGCGACGTCCATTTTAAATAGCTAGAGGTCCTTCTTGTTGTCTTTTGTCCATTTATCTAGGAGCCTCATGTAAGTAGTCTCTTTTTGTTTCTTTTTTGTAGTTGTCCCTATATAATCCCATTGCTTCATTCACTTATCCACGGCCCCAGCTCTTCAAATAAACCCGTAGTGCCGTTCGCACAAGTATTTATTTTGCTTGCCCTATCTTCATCCCAGTAACTTCTGTCCCAATTTCCAAGCCCTTATAATAATACTATGGTACCTTTTAAACGTCAGTGTTTGTATACTTAAGTATTGTGGATAAACACTGCGATACTTTTTTTTTGATTCGCAAATCCTTAATTGATTTCAGATTCAAAGTCAATCAGATTATCGGTGTGCTTCTACGTTCACGGAAATCATTTTCTTCAGGACCTACTAGTTTATTTTTTTCAAGTTACCGGAGAAGTATAGGGTTTATTATTTTTATCCATAATTTTATATATTATTGTACTCATATAATTATACCAGTAGGTATATATGAGTCTGATTGTGTTCTAGGTTTGTCTGGATTTAAAAATATCTAAAAATATAAAAAAATAAAATTATTATTTCGAAATAGTTTTTCGAAATAATAGTTAATGTGTCGAAAATAGCTAAACTGTTATTAAATAAATATTATGCCAGTGATATACTTTTAAAAAGTTATCTGTTGTGATTCTTCGCCAACTTCAATGAAAATGTTTTACCAAATTTTTCACTACACGATAACCTTAATTCCGTTCTGCTACAACCCCAGGAGCATTTCCAGCGTAAACTTGAAAGTTACGCAGATACTATTTGTATTTTATACTGTTGTGATTTTTCTGTATATAATAACAACGATTGTACACTAAAACTACATTAAAAAATTAAGCGGTTTTGTCAAAATAAATCTCGTTTTTTTAACAGAACAGTTACCGAACGATCCAGTTACCGAACGATCCTCCCACACAATTTTTTTTACAATTTTTCTAGACCATTAGGACCTTTTTACCAAATCCTGTTTTATGTTACTTGTTGCTTGGCCTATAAAAAACGCCAATCTAGTTGCCGACTGCAAAATAGCGAATGAGGGTTTCAAACCGTTAGCTCCATCGGATTCAGGAAAAAGCGTACACAACATTACGAAATTTTATTTATGTGGGTTGTGTGATGCTTTTTGTGTGCGATTTTTTTGTGTATATATGCGTTTGCGTTTGTTTCGGAAGACTTCATACCAAAGTGCCATATTCAAACCCTACTTTTTTTACTAGGAAATGATGTTTGAATCAGTCTGTTTTTTCAAACACGAAAATAAAAAACGTTCATAAAAAATTGGTGGATTTAACCTTGTTACCGCCAATTTTTTAAATAAAAGGACATGAATATTTATACAACATAAGTTAATCAAGAAACATAAAGTTAGAAAAAAGAACTTGTTGACTGTTTGAAAAAAATAAACTATGTTTAAGTGGGTTGGAGCCAATAAAAAGGGGCTATAATATGTTTTACTACTCGAGCTTTCAATTGTGATTACAATTATTTTTAAGAGTTAAAGTAAAAATACAAATCATCTGACAAAGTGGAACGAATAATAATTGTAATAAGTAGTAACTCACCAAATAAAAATAGGATTATTAACGAAGTTTGCTGCAAACTGTATTTAAAAAACATTAATATAAAAAAAAATTGTTCTGATAAATGTTTCTCCTTCTTTTTTGAATTCCTTTAAAAAATTATTTAAATCATTTATTTTTTTATTAATTATTTTCATTCGAAAATAAAAATTTTTATGATGTTCAATTAATCGTCAAAATTTATTCAAACAAAAAACATTGTAAAATCAAAAAAAAAGTGAACGGTAATTTTGCTTAAATTTTAAGTTTATATAAAGTAACGAAAATTTAGATTTTAGAAAATATAAAGTAGATACTTTATAATATTGTTAGTTACAATAAATATTAAAAAATATTGACAAAAACTATTTTAAGCGTTCTGAAGAGAAAATGCACTTAAAATGAAAAGGAAGAAAAAAGTAATTTCTAGTCCGTTAGCACTGTTAATACAAACCAATTGTGCCAAAAAATTGCATAGATAAAACTTTTTTAAAATATAAAAAAAGATCGATAAGTATTAAAATGTGCTTTACATTAAGAAATTATTAGTTCTATTACATTAAGAAATTATTAGTTCTATATATATGCAACACTGTCTACGTTTTTTTAAGCCCTGTCCTTTAACTATTTCTTTGACCCCCTAAAATTTGAGCTTAAACCCATTCTAGTTTGTCATGAGAAGATTGATCATTATTTATATAACTATACCCCAATTTCCCTTTCTTACCACTTTTTGTAGTATAATATTAATTAAAAACGGGATGTCAATGAAAGAAAATACCTATCTACAATTTTTTTTCTTTCCAAGATGCAGCCGTTTATACTAATTTACTAATACCAGTAAATTAAGAGTAATCTAAACAGCTTTGGCAGAAGCAATACTTGGGATAGCAAGAGGAGATATGATACCAACCAGGATAGTAACAAACAGGATGGAACATGAAAGAAGACATAAAAATAAATGTCATTAAAAAGCTTACACAAGCCAAATAAAGATCACTATGAGCATGAGCATGACCATGACCAAAAGACTCAGAAAATGGAGACCTAGATAACATAAGTTATATTCAACCTTTATAATGATACCTAAATCACAAAGAGCGACAAAATGCAAAGATTACAGATTGATAAATTTAATGAGCAATTTGCTAAGGTATTTCTTCGCATCTTTCACACAAGAATGTTCAGAAAGCTGGAATATCTAAGCGGTGAAACACAATTTGGTTTCAAGAGCGGACTGGGTACACGTGAAGCAGCTTTATGCTTAAATACGCTTGTACAAAACTGCATACATTAACAAAACGGTATAGTCATAACATTCCTCGATTATGAAAAACGTTTGACACCGTAAAAAATGACGCAATGATAAAAATGCTACACAACGCTAACATTGACGAGAAAGATATAAGAGTTATCCAGATTCTCTGTTGGAATAAGAAAGCACGAGTGAGACCGAACAAATCAACCAACACAGAAGAATTTGAAATTTTAAGAGGGGTGCGACAATGGTGTATTTTGTCTTCTATGCTCTTCAATCTCTATGTGGAGAACATTTTTGCAGAGGCATTGGAAGGATTTTGCAGAAGACAACGATTGATGTTAAATAAAATAAACGCGTAGGAAAATATATATGGCTTGAAGGCAAATGCTGAAAAACCTAAATGAATGGCAATAAAAAAAACAACTTTTAAGAATACAAATAACTGCAAGTAGATAATGCTCCAACCGATCAAGTGAAAACATTTAAATACTTGGGAATGATGATGAATGACCAATGGGATTCTCAACAAGAAATAAAATGCCGTACCGAATAAGCAAGACAAGCTTTTGTCAAATTTAAACCGCTACTATGCAACCGCAATATTTTCTTTAATTTTCGCTACAGGATGGTTAAATGCTCCATCTTGTTATACGGCATGGAACATGGATGTTAAGAGTACAATATGGACGTTGCGAAGAATGTTTCGCATACCATGGACAGATAAGTAAGGTGAGAAACGAGAAAGTCTTTAGAAAGGAAAATACTGAAAGAGAACTACTCAATTTAATCAAGGTACGAAAAATTGGATACTTCGGCCATATTCTGAGAGGAAAACAATAAGCAATCCCTCAACTAATCATCCAGGGAAACATTAAAGGCAGCAGTAGGTCACAAACAAATGTCGTGGCTACGAAACATAAAGAACTGGACAGGCATAAATAACACTGGCGATCTTCTGCACTGCATGCCGTAAAAGACAGACGTCTGGCATTAAGATAATTCGCTAACGCACTCTAGGTGCACGGCACTATAAGAAGAAGAAAAAGATAAAATAAGAGATACTAAGGTAGACCACCAATAAGATGAATGACCAAATTAAGAAAAACAGCAAGAAATTAAATATAGAAAATACAGAAAAGATAACAGTGAAAGGGTAAGGAGTAGACCTTCCTCCATAAATGGATGCAACAGCTTGACAGATCACACAAATTTGCTAACTCAGCAGAGCGTGCTTAAAGAATAAGGATACTTAGGCAATTATTCAATATTTAATATAATATTTGATAATTTTTCTATTTATATCTTCATGATTCCTATGATTGTCCTGTACCTATCGCCTATATTAATTTTGGCATTGTAGAATCTTATATTGTTATACTGTTTTTATGTCTTTATAGGATTTGGATTTTGCTTCCTCATATTTGTTTCTGGTAGGGCATGCTAACGTTTTATTTTAAACCCTTTTTTGTTTTTTGATAGGCTAATAAATCAATATTTTAATTTTTATATATATTTTAAGCGCCTAAAGCTTTCTCCTTACATATAACTTTTTCTTGGTGTTTTGGTCAATCCACAATTACAGCCTTTTCATGTTTTAACTCTGGTTTTAAGACCTTCTTTTTTTTTAGATACCGTATTCTATCATATTTTTCTCGTTCTTGGTATTTTCTTGGTAAAGCTCCCTATATAGCTCATTCTGTCATTGTCAAATCGTGATTTATAAATTTTGTTTTTATTTTCCAAGATTTGAATCTTCAGAACCCTGTTTTTGTCTTTATTATTTGCCCTTTTTATTGAGAAAGGATATTTATATTTCTCATTTGGACAGCTTTATTAATTATTACAATTTTCCCTTGTATGATTCTTAATAAACTTAATCATTGCTCCTTTTAGCACCCTCTCATCGCTTGTATATATTTGAAAAGTTACTTCTATTTTGTTTACTTTAATTTCGATTTTGTAAGATTTTATTCCGCTTTCCAGTTTGATTAATTTTTTTGGTTGTTCGAGTTCTTTTTTTAAACTATTGTTCGGCTTCTATATATTCTTTATTTCTTCTTTGAGCTTCTTGTTGTTTTACGCTCATCTCATTTGATAATACGCTCATCTCTACAGCTTTTTGTGATAAATAGTCTGAATCTTCCTGGAATGCTTAAACAATAATTATGACTCTCTAGTTTTACTCTAGAAATGTGGCTGTATCGACGCATACTGAGAATACCTTGGACAGACAGAGTGACCAACACAGAGGTATTAAGACGAATGGGTAAAGAGGTGGAATTGTTAACAACTGTTAAAAGGAGGAAAGCGTCATACCTGGGCCATGTGTTCCGTAATGATAAGTACAGTCTGCTACAGCTTATCGTGGAAGGCAAGATTGAAAAGATTGAAGGTAGAAGAGGTTTGGACAGAAAGAAGAAATCCTGGCTGAGAAACTTGAGAGAATGGTTTCAAATACCAGAAGCTGCGAACATAATTCATGCGGCACAAAACAGAGAAACCTATCGTATGATGGTCGCCAACCTTCGGTAGAAGACGGCACATAAAGAAGAAGAAGAAGGTTTACTTTTAAGGAATGCTACTGGTTATTTCAGAAATGTAATGAACTAAAGCAAATATCTAACATTATTCGAAAATTCTTAAAAGCTTTAAATGTGGAAAAAATATTCTATCTAGGTTACATTCTTCAAAGTAACCAGTATTATATGTTACAATTATTAATAAAGGACAAGATAAAAGGGCAAAAAGAGATTATAAGTTTACTTGTTCTATTAAGTTGATGATACTGCCTTTATGATCTTTATCATTTTTTCTTAAACATGGATGCTACTTCTCTATTTGTAAAGGATGTTATATTTTCTATGAATCGACTATATTTTAATAACCTTCTAGTTTATATAATTTCAAACTATAATAATTCAGTAAAAAAAGCTTGTGGTAATTCAACTTTATTCCATGCAGTCAGGGGAAAACTAGTTCGAAACTTACAGCCGCAGCCAAGTGCAAACTGGGCCCAGTTCCTTGCGAACTTCTGGGAAAATACGGGCACAATCAAAGTTAGAGAAGCACCGACGACATGAAAACCGCATCCCACACATCCACATCCACATCGTACGCGATTATTCGCAAATTGAAAGTTACTGCTCGTGGTCTACCGCCCTTTGGATACTTCCACATTTTTATTTCAAGGACGTGGCTCTATTTTTTATTTAGGGCGAACTATTGCTGTTTAAGCCATTATTCTTGCTCGAGCTTGAAAAAGAGCGAGCTATTTACGTCGGGGAGTATTTGTTTTTTAAGGACGGCCAAAATGACTGTCTTTTATTAAAAGGAGTTGGAATACTGGGCTTGATGCTGATGTATTCTTATAACAAGCAATTAAACTCACGCACACACAAACACGTACATATATATATATATATATATATATATATATATATATATATATATATATATATATATATATATATATATATTGAGATAATATTAAATACAGGAGAAACGAAGGTAATATAGAATGAACTTAAATGACCATTAACCCTAATAGCACATGTACGTCCAGTAGACGTCCATAGTACGTCCCTCGCGGACTTTAGGGACGTCCCTCGAACGTCCGCTATATATTCAATATATATAGTGGACGTTATATAAATGCAAGAAGTGTCGTTAAAGAAGGAAACTTTATATCTGAATGATTTCCAATAACCAAGGGGCTTAAACAAGGAAGTATTGTAACCTGAACTATTGGAACTGAATGATCAGTCAGGGATTCCGAATAAAAGTGCGAAGGAGATGGAATATCGAGGTTATTAATATTTTCAACAATATTCTCTACGTTTTTCGTAACCTTACTCTGTTGATGACGCTAAGAAACAAATCGTTTTCTTTTAAACATAATTAATAAGTAAAAATTACACTTACCTTTAAAATAAAACCAATTTCTGAAGTATAACCTAACACGTGGTACCAAACCTTTAACAATATACTATAACCACAACACAATAACACAAAGCCAAGCATCAAAAAACCAATGCACTGTATACTGCTTAAATAGAATTCTTTTATTTCATTTATTAAAGCATTAATAATATAAAAACTGTGCAATTTATTTAAATAGGTATGATATGACAGACAATGACATTATCATCATTATTTTGTTCAGCCAGAGTATATACTACCACTTGTTCATCTTTGAAAAATGATTTCAAGATTCATCTTGTTGATACAAATCATATTTTTACTTATTAGAATTAGCAAACATATATCATCGTGATAACTAGAATAATAAAACAATTGTAACGAATTATCTAGAAATCCAATATTTTTACACTTTACCTTAAAAAAACATGTTTTGGATATATTAAACTATACAATTTTTAATTAATCATGATTTGACATTTTCGCTTTTAATTATTTTATTAACGTAAATAATTTTTTATTTTATTAAAATATTTGCTATTTGATCCCATAATTGGTAAATATCAGATGTCCAGAAAACGTCCGAATTCGGACGTCCATGGAACGTCCGAGTAAGGACGTCCAGAGAACGTCTATATTTAGTCCACCCAAAGTACGTCCCACTTCGTACGTCCATAGTACGTCCATTTTACGTCCAGGGACGTCCGGACCAAAACTGGACGTATATTGGACGTCCATAGAACGTCGTGTGTTACTAGGGAAAGAAATAATTTGTATAAAATATAAAAGTTATATAATTAAGAATATTATAAAAAGTATTTATATGAGGGTATTCTTAAGAAATTAGCATAATAATAAGTTTAAAAAGTTTTTTATTTTTTGCAATGTATTTGGTTATTTTAATAATTATGATATTATAAATATATTTGAGTACGTCATCTATATAAGCAACCAAATATACATTGAAGTAAATTTGGTTGTGGGAATTTTTGTGCATAAAAGACAATTGAAATAATAATTACGGATTTAAAATAGTGTTATTTATTAATTTAAGATGTTTAATTTATATATAAGTTTACATTCTGATCTGAAAGCCTAAATTTTCATAAAATTCTCGATAGAAAAGTAAAGAATTATCTAGACTTTAAAATAAGACGTCAATAGAAAGAATTTAACCTTTTTTCCTAGTAGAATATTCGCAAACATTGAAATAGAAGAATTCGAATATATTTTCATTCAAGAATATTCGTGAACATTGAAATGATATAAATACTCTGTAATTTGTCAGTTAGTCAGTCGGCCAGTATTAGGGTATTAGTATTGAAACAGTATTCAGTAGTAAGTATGTCAGTATTTGGTGGTAAATAGTCGGTATTCAATATTAAGTGTATTAGGTGGAGATTAAAAATTATATTATGTATATGGAGATTAGACAAAAAAACAAACTTAAAAAGAACAATAAATCCCCAGGTGAAGACAGGGTAATAAACGAAAGCCTAAAACTAGGTGGAAATAAGCTCTTACTGACACTTGCTAAACTGTTCAATAAATGTCCAGCGACCTTAGAAACTACCGCCCCATTAGCTTGTTGTCACAAGTATATAAGCTATTTACAAGAGTTATTACCAATAGGCTAGGAAGTAAGTTGGATTTCTATCAGCCAAGAGAGCAAGCAGGTTTTAGAACAGGATATGGCACGAATGATCATTTACATTTAGTAATTAAGAACTTAATAGAAAAGAGTGTTGAATATAACAAGCCATTATTCATGATATTTGTTGACTACGAAATAGCTTTCGACACAATAAGTCATCAAAAGATGTTAAAAGCCTTAACAGAGTGCCGTATAGATCATCGCTATTATAAACATGATGATATGACAGCAAGCGTGATACTGGCAGATAAAAAGACCAACGTATTTAAAATAAAACGGGGAGTGCGATAGGGAGACACAAATTCGCCAAAATTGCTTACAACATTATTAGAGCATATGTTTAGGAACGCAAATCTGAGTGAAAAAGGAATTAATGTCAATGGAGAAATGCTTAGTCATTTGAGGTTTTCTGACGATATTGTCCTTTTTGCTGACAGAATCGATGATGCAGTATCGCAACTGAAGAAACTATATCCCTACAAGTTGGATTAAAAATCAACTACACAAAAACACAAATCATGACAAATCTTGTGTTAAGCGAAAAGATTTCAGTAAATGGCATGCATATTGAAGAAACCACCTCTTATAAGTACTTAGGACATAAGATACGCATAGGAAGAGATAATCAAACGTGCGAACTAAGCCGCCGCATAGAACTCACTTGGGTGACATTCGGCCAGCTGAGCTATGTTTTTAAATCAGAACTGCCTATGTGTCTTAAAAGAAAAGTCTTTAATCAGTGCGTGTTGCCAGTACTTACATATGGTGCAGAAACATTAACACTAACCAAGAAAGTAAGAAATAAAATTTGTGTTACCCAAAGAGCCATGGAACGATCGATGTTAGGCATTTCTCGTAGGGATAGGATCACGGACAAGGAAATAAGACGGAGAACAGGAGTGACAGATGCCATAGAAAGAATTATGACACTTAAGTGGAACTGGGCGGGGCACATAGCTAGAATGTCGGATAACAGATGGACACAGCGAATAATACAGTGGAGACCGAGACAAAAAGCACATCGAAGTAGAGGTGTGTAGAGGTATTTGATGGGATAGTGGAAGTGGGAAGTGATTTTTTGTAAGGAAGCAGAAGATATTCGAATGTCAAGGAATGGCCTTTGACAACATAAGATTTTAAGTTTACAATTGGTTTTTCAACAGGGTGTATAGAGTTTCTAGGGGAGTAGTGCGAAAAGCACCAAGGGCAATTCTATGGGCATTATTATTATGTATGTGGTCAATTGGTTTTAACATTGTTTTGGTTACGGATGAGTGGGCAATTGAACTGTAGTCGATTTTTAAAAAAAAGATTAATAAGGTATAATTAAGGTAAAATAATTTGAACCCCAATCACGGTTTGAAAGAGTTTTTAATAGATTAAGTCTAGAAAAAACGTTGAAAATAGCTGCGAGATGGGACTTGGGACGGGACAGAAGAAAAAGTGCGGGACACAGGACGCAAGAGTTTGTGTTACGTCCCAGTGTCCCATGTGGAACTCAAGGCAAGAAAGTAAGACCATTCCTATCTAAAAAGGCAAGGTTAACATTTATACTTGCTACGAAACTTAGATTTGAAGGCGTAAAATATTCACTGAAAATCTTACCCTTAAAAATAAAAATTGATGTCTTTTCAATTTTTTTTTATTAATTATCAGAATGAAGATTTAACAGTGAAAAGTTTTTAATCTGTCACCCTGTACGTATATACAAATACTTTTTTCTCTTCTGTTGTGGACTTTTGAAGATTCAAATAAAATTTTGACATCACCAGCAGCAATAAGCCTTGACATACGACTTTTTAAATGAACGCAAAGTTATTTTTGCCCTATTTTTACCCCAAACCAACATCTTTTCATTCTAACCCCGAAACCCCGAGGCCTTTTTTCGTTTTTATTGGACCACCGACAACACTTCCCCTTAGAACAGACAAATAAAAATTTCAATAAAGGTTCACTATCGATTTACTATATGTTTTCTTAGCACTTAATGGAATATGTACTGATAGCCGAGTAAATACACAATGGAAGAGGGTTGAAAAATGATATATTTGTTTAGGGAAATGGAAGAAGCTATTGTTGTGATATCAGTATTGGTTTCTAATAAAAATCCGATTATGGTTTTAGCCGCAGGATAAATATTTGATTAACGTATATCTAAACTTTTGTTCATTTATCATCTTAAAAAGCGATTGTTAAGCCGTCTCTAATATACAGTAATTTATACAAAAATGTTTATAAAGTATTACTTTTTTTTTAAATTGAAACGTTTACAAAACGGGCCAGGATTTTGTTCCAAATTTCCAACTTTTTGATTCATCTTCAAAGTATAGCCTTACTAGTCTTATGGTCTTTGTTATAGACGCCTTCTTCTTCTTCTTCTCTTCTAATGGCGCTGCAACCCTTTGTGAGTCTTGGCCTGCTTAACAATGTTCTTCCATTGTGCCCTGTCGGATACTTTCCTTTGCTACTGCCTGATGTTCATGGTTTTAAGATCCCTCTCTCTGTCGTCTATCCATCTTTTACAGGGCCTTCTTCTTGTTATCTTTCCTTGGGGCTTCCATCTCTGAACTACGTTTACAGCTCGATTATTTGGCATTCTTTTTAGGTGACCAAGTCAGTTTAGTCTTTGTGACTTTATAAATCTAACAATATCTGCGCTCTGCATTAGTTCATCCAGCTCGTGGTTCATCTTAATTCTCCATGAACCATATGTGCATTGGATTGGTCCAAATATCTTGGATGGAAAAGTGGAGACATATTTGTAGGTATGTTTGTCTACCTTCAGATTCTCATGTGGATTCGATTTTGTGCATTCCATATATTTTTTTTTGCTTTCATTTATACAGGGTGAGTCATGAGGAACTTTACATACTTCTACCATATGTAGAGTCCCTCAGGGAGCGTATCATGTCGCCACTAAAAAATGTCAACTCCTCTCCTTTATTAATTAACAGGGTGATTTGTGTAATTGACCATTTATTTCATTTTACTGTAGTGTTTATACGGCTCATTTGACTTTTTTAATTTTTGCATGATACAGTACACTACTATCAAGCATTCGACTGGTATTAGCTAAACTAAAAAATTCCAGGACTGGCTTTGGAAAAATTAATTTAGGGATTCGTATTAAACGTATTACACCCTGTATATATTTTTTTTAAAATGCAATATGTGATTTTCAAACTACATAATTAGCCAATGAAAACGACATATGCGACAATGTTTGTCGCACACATATGTCGCACTTTTAATAAATTTTTAGTAAACGATCAAATCTTACCAAAAATAGAACAACCATAATGAAGTATCAAATTATAAGGTGTTAATTTATAAGGTGTTATAAATTTCAAATATTTTAATTAAAATAAGTTTCTACAACATAATCTAATACGTAGAAAATTAACATCTTTACTGTCACTTTGTATTATCTCTACGATAGAATCAATTGTTTTTCAATTTTAAATTTTTACTCATAGATCGTATTGGGGCATTATTTTCGATAAATAATAAATTAAATTGATTAAAAAGTCAAAACTCTTGTATGTGTTAGTTTTTGTTAATTGTAAATGATTAAAATTTTATGTCATTGCATCAATACATCATAATACATCAATACATTGCATCAACTGTACTAAATAAAAATAAATCTAAAAAAGTTTAAAATGAAGGTTGGCGTTGACCGTTTGACGTTTCTTGATATTTAATACCCATTGTCATTATTGTCATTATCAATTGTTATTGATGTGTACAAGAATACGTATTTCTTCTGTCATATCTACGTTAAGTACATTGTGTTAGTTTTGGTAGAGCTTTTGTTACTTTCGTTAAAAATGCCACATCAGTTTTCGACCACAGAATATGCAGACATAATATTTGTTTATGGATTCTGTAATGGGAATGGTAGGGCTGCTAGTAGAGAATATCGCAGGAGATTTCGCAATCGTCGAACTCCCAGTCATCCAATATTTGGGTCAGTTTTTAATTATTTGCGAGAAACTGGCACTTTTCCTAGTGGAACAACAGAGCGACATGTAGATGAAGCGCAGGAAGATGACATTATGGACGCCGTTACTATCAACCCTACAATAAGCACTAGACAATTAAGTCGAGAACTCAATGTTACTCAATCAAAAGTAAGTAGAGTCTTACAAAAAAATAATCTATACTCATATCACATTCAAGTGGTTCAGCGACTACATGCTGGAGATGAGATCGATAGGTTGGAATTTTGTAGATGGATTAACAATAATCGACCAACGCTATACAGGGCACTATTTATAGATGAAGCCCAATTTACCAGAGACGGGATAAATAATTCACGAAATTCACATGTGTGGGCAGAAGAAAATCCCCATGCTATTCGAGAACGTCGTTCTCAGTTAAGGTTTTCGGTTAACGTGTGGATTGGTGTCATAAATAACCAAATAGTAGGTCCTCATTTTTTTGATGGTCCTTTAACAGGGCAGGTCTATTTGAACTTTCTACAAAATATTTTGCCGAATTTGCTTGCCAACGCGAACGTTGCTATCCGAGGGATGTATTTTTAGCATGATGGGGCACCCCACACTTTTTACTGGAAGTGAGACAACAACTCAATAATGTTTATGGCAACAGGTGGATAGGACGTGCAGGTCCTATTTCGTGGCCTTCAAGATCCCCTGATTTCAATCCCATTGATTACCATATTTGGGGACGATTGAAGCAACTAGTTTACGCAGTGAATATTAATAACCAACAACAATTAATTGATAGAATTATACATTGTTGTAATACTATTAGAAACGATCCCCAGAGTATCCGTAAGTCAATACGTCAATTAGCAATTCGGCAACAAAAATGTGTACAGGCTGCAGGGTTCCATTTCGAAAATCTATTTTGAATTATTTTTATTTTGTTACCATTATTGTTACTTTTCCAGTTCTAATTTATGGGTTTATCATAACTATGTACATATTTTTAGTTTTTTTTTTAAATTGTTCTTCGTTATTGTTAGTAGTTACTGTTTTTTGTTGTGCAGTGACTCAGTTTATCATTTCAATTAAAATGTTTCAAATTTATTACATTTGTTTAAATTAATTACCTTATAATTTGATACTTCATTATGGTTGTTCTATTTTTGGTAAGATTTGATCGTTCACTAAAAATTTAATAAAATTGCGTCAACATTGTCGCATATGTCGTTTTCATTGGCTAATTATGTAGTTTGAAAATCACATATTGCATTTTAAAAAATATATATACAGGGTGTAATATTTAATACGAATCCCTAAATTAATTTTTCCAAAGCCAGTCCTGGAATTTTTTAGTTTAGCTAATACCAGTCGAATGCTTGATAGTAGTGTACCGTATCATGGAAAAATTAAAAAAATCAAATGAGCCGTATAAACACTACAGTAAAATGAAATAAATGGTCAATTACACAAATCACCCTATTAATTAATAAAGAAGAGGATTTGACATTTTTTAGTGGCCACATGATACGCTCCCTGAAGAACTCTACATATGGTAGAAGTATGTAAAGTTCCTCATGACTCACCCTGTATACAGACCAAATAGCAGCTTCTCGTTTCAGTTCTATAACTTTTTCGCTTAATACCCATTTGTTGCGGCTTATTATGGCAACATCATCCGCATATGCACGTATTTGCATTGATCTTGTATTAATATAGCCGTTTATATCCAGTTTTCTAACAACAGCTTCTAAAGTTAGATTACCTGGAGAACTAGGCTAGACGCCTAGTTTTATTTTTTTAGTATACTTATATCTTTTAATACAGTTAGTGCCTCATACTCTTACAGCCGTTTCGTAGGATTTTTTTCGTATCGAAAAAGTCCCCTACCGAAAAAGGAAAAGTATTTAAAATCTAAAATGTTCTAGATGTGATTAAAATATCCAGACTGTCTTGTAAGGTTTTGAAGGTCGATCCGATACTTTAGCACGATCTGTCATTTTTGCTTACTCAAGCTCGTTTTCTTGCTTGAGATAGGTTTACAGAACACAAATATGATTTAAGGTCGACTTTAAGCATCGACCGATACTTGAGTGTCGACCATGATACTATGACTTCCAAGATAAAACCACTTCGCAATCGAATTTTGTACGTCGATGCGCATGACGTCAATTGGTGATAAAAGTTTATCTTTAATTTAATATTCTGAAATATATTTTATTATAAATGCACACATTTATTTGTCAACGTACTAGCTAAATGATAAAACAGTATTAAATCTGACAAAACTCCATGCAAAATAGAACATTTCTGGTGATATTTGTCGCCAAGTGACGTCACACGTGCAAAAGAGATGGACTGATCGCGTGCGCGTGGGTTTATCTTTAGTTCATAGTATCATGAGTATCGACTATAAATAGGGGCATTAGTCCGAACTTTCTAGTGAATTTAATAATTATTTTTTGCGAAGTTGGCTACTTTTTGACAGACTACACGTTTCTGGAAATTACTACCAAGCATACAGACAATATTTATAGTAAACAAACGTAAATAAAATAGAACTTTAGGAATTACCGACAATCAATATTTATTTATTTGCACCATACAATGTAATATCAAATAGTAAACTGATTTATTGTACAAAATAAAAATATTTTGAGAAAATAAATTTCACAAAATTAGGCAGTCACCAGTCAATCAGAAAACGTTGTTGACGTTTTACTAGAATGAAATCACTATAAACTTTGGTTCTATTAGTTTACAAAATAAGTATATTTCTCTATGCCAAGAGGATTTAGCAAAGAAAATACATGATACTATAACAATCAAAGCATTATATTAGTAATTTCCAACAATTCATTCAGTTATTAATGTCATTCGGGTATTTATGTCCCGTAGAACAACAATTTAGTAAAATAAGCGTGATTAATACAAATATTCACGTTAAATTATAACTACAATATATTTTTTAAATATATACTACACAAAATATTATGGGTTCAGTATACACTTCCACTATTTGTAATAATTCTTCTTTTTTCAATGAAGTAGTCTAAGTAGTGAGATAGGAACTTTTGTGTTGTAGGTTTCTAGCTATGAATCTGTCAAAATATGCCTGAACTAGGTGAATTTACCTTACTAAGAGTGGTATCAGTTTTTTTAGGAACCACCTGTACATAACCTAAAAATATATTTTCTGCAATCATCGAGTTAGAATCTATGGAGAAGCTATGAGCATATTAACGTATGTATTAAAAACGGCGTAGGTAGGCGTGGCTAACGATAATACCAATATGGCGGTGACATCAGGGCCAGACTCAATAATATTAAAACTACTATACAAATATGACTAGTTATTCAGAAGATTTATTCATAATCTAAAAAAGTGCAATACATTTTTAATAAACTATTATTTATTTATCCGCGGTAAACACTAAAAACACGATATATTACACATAAAGATAAATTAATACAGTCAAATAGTATTAATTTATTCTCTGAAGTACGGGCCATTACTTTGTTTACATATTTGTATACTAACCTGTGGAACGATATTCCTGAAGATTGTTTATTAACATTGCTTCTGCTACTGCAACTACATTGAGAACAAGAAACCATTATTATGCACTATCACAATATATTACAGTTTCTATAAACGTATTATAAAACTGAAAATATTCGAAAAACAACAAATGTAAACAAACACATACAATCTGTCAAAAGTTTCAAAACATTATTATTAATACGGCCGAAGTGAGGTCGTTTTTAGTCACGTGATGCCCTCTCCATAGATTCTAACTCGATGTCTACAATACAATTCTATTTTGTGTTTTGCATGAAATACTATATTTGTGATTGTTGTATAAATATTTCATTCAGGTAGACACCTTCAAAACAAAACAAAACTGTTTTACAGGTTTTTGGGGATTTTCCTTATTTTATAGACTACGATACAATCTGTACCAATGCGTCTCCAATTCATATCCAAAATATATATGAAAAAGAAAATTTTCAGGCCTCAAAGAACCTTACACAACATTCGTTAAGCAAAAAACTGGTTTTCCAGGATTACTCAGGGTTTTTACTAAAATAACGGTTTTTAACATTTTTTTTTTACAATTCCCAAAAAAATTCAGTGAAAATCTGGTTTTTTACATAAACGATGCGATGGTTCTATTTGTTTCTTTTAGACATGAAACGATTCTTTCTTGTACATTTTTTAAATACAAATTAGGTATTGAATAAGGTTACAAATAATGTAAATAAAACCGCAAAAACCCTTAAAAAGCTTTAAAAAACATGGTTCTTAGGACTTTAAAGGAGTATTTACCCTAAAGGAGTAAACAAACATTACAAATTTATATGGCGACCATCAGAACTCAATTCTTTCGAAAGCTTAATTCTTTTGATAGAGTAAATTTTTTTCTTAGTAGTAGGCGTGTTCTGGCGTAAAACTGAAATAAACTTTAAATATAATGATAGTCGAAACGTAGAAAATAACAATTTTGAACCTGATATATCAAAGAAAAAAACTTTGATAATAATGACCAGGATAAGGCTAAGTATCATGCAATACATGATACAGTTAAAGAAAATATGGTAAGCTCAAGTCGGTGCTTACTTTAGCATAATTTATTGAAATTTAAATATTAGAAAAAGAAATAACCTTTTATGGTATTATGTAAATTTCCCTAATTTGTTTTAGGCCATTTTTTATGTTCTCTCTGTTAATTCTTTGCCATTATTCCCCACCTCTAGTATTTATTATATTTACACACTGTTAATAATAACAACTTTGTAAGCTATTAGCATTTAAAAATATTTATTTTTCGTCCATCGAAGTTTGTTTAGGAATTTTATTCGGATCGTTCCGAAAACAACAAAACTTGTAGTTGGAATATTTTTGTTTGGCCCACTTTTCTCGAGAATATTAAACGGTCCAAAACTTTGCCAATTATACCGCTCTCTTCGGTATTTTCTTTCCCACTTATTTTATCTTGGAAAATTTCCAAGACGCTCATAATTTGTCCCGAAAAAAAGAAAATAAACAACTTTATTGCGTGAAATATAGACAAAAATAGGCGCCTCTTGTATAATAGACGTCATAATTGTGTGAATATTTTATGAATTCGGTCGATACTTCATAATAATTCATTTTATAAATAAAATACCGAAAATACCTCTTTTATATGTATATTAGTCCCAACATGATAAAAATAAATTACACCCACCGAGAAAAAAATGGTTGTACCATAATCTGTGTTGCAAAACTGAGAAAAAAAGAAGTCATGGAACCAAGACTTTTTTATGAAATGTGGAAGAATTAATTAAAAAAAGGTTTTGCACACTGGTTATGAAACAATCTTTAATTAATTTATTTTTTTTATTTTTAGGAGTTATTTATTGTTTTTTATTTATTTAATACACGAGATAACCCCATTAACAGTTTAAATTAGAATATACAATATAACAGTTACGATTCAAAGCTTGAAATTACGTATAATATAAAATCAATATTAAAAAGGTTTAAAACATGAGACTCAAAATCTTACATCCTAAAAAAACAACCAAAATATAACAAGAACAAAATTCAACAATCCCCATAAACATATCACAAAGTAAGAGATCTTTTTAACTGAGTTAAAGTTATATTGAAAATATTAAAATCGAAAACATTTAATAGCTCCATGTATCTATCCAATGGGTTGTGAATACTATAGGTTATTCTATGGAAAGGACTATTATAAACATTGTGGTAACGTAGAGCTTGATGGGGGACATTAAAGTTAATCTGGCTTAACAGGTTTGGACAATCGAGCACAATTTTAACAATTAAATCTTGCCCAAGTACTTTCGCTTTGTCAGTGACTGACAAAGAACGTAGAGAGTAGAACCATTTTAATTAATTTTAAACTGTTTGTCCTTGTTTTAGTGTAGTGCTGTGTACAATTTTATGTTAAAATTCACGTTTATCGTGGATGGCCTACGCTAGCTGGATGGCCTAAATTTGACAAAATGCCCCTGAAGATGCTGTATTAAGCGAAAGTACTTGGGCAAGATTTAACTGTTAAAATTGTGCTCGATATTTGCCTTTTATTTTCAAAGTTAATATCGCCCTTGCGCGTGCAAACGGAGATAAGTCCAAAATTGCCATTTTGAGATATAAGCGTTTAAAAATTTTTATGAATTTATAAGCAAATTTTAAATAAAACAACTTAAATCTAATTAAAGATGAATTAAAAACTTTATTTAATTTTACAAACTAAATGAAAATATTACCCTGTAATTTTGAAAATCATTATAACATGAGAGAAAAAAATAGTTATCTCCAAATGCACAAAACTTTAGCGTACATAACCCTATCTGCACTAATCGTCATCTAGTATATCTTCTTCTTCTTCTGAACAGTAGTCTGCAACATCGGTCTGCGTAGGTAAGTTTTTATAGAAATCGTGAAATACGTCATCTATGTATGGTAATAAATCCATTAGATTACTTTTTTTTTCTGAAGAAATTGGATTTGGATATTTACATTTTGGTAGATTTAATGGAGGAGATGAGAAACCTCTTCTAAGAAAATTCATTGTTTTAAATGGTTCATCTTCTTTGTAACTATTTTTATACGAAAACAGTCCAAATTCTTTTTGATATCTAATCCATTTGACATCTTTCCAAATAAAGCGGTTACCGTCATTATCTACCTTTCTTACTTGTAATGAACTCTTTAGTAAACTTGCAAAATCAATAAAATCATTTCTAGTCATTTCTTGAACCTTAAAGGGATATCTTTTACCACACAGTCGAACAAGTTGATACCAGTCTCTTGGATGTTCAATTCGGCTTTCATATTTTTTCTTTTTTTTTTCAATTATCGAATGGTCGCTATCACACTCCATTCTTGTGTGTCCTGGAATTAAAAATTTATGATCCAATGTATCGAGACCAGAACTAACCATTAAGACCATAAACATTGCAATGAGATGAGAGTTTTTATTCTGCCCTCCACAAGTGTCAGAATACAATGTTATTTTTCGTACTTCTGGTGGGATTTCTAAGAGCTCTTTATACAAACAAGAAGCTATTTGATTGGCTCCACGACCAGAAATCGTTTCATACCACATACAACAAGTAGTTTTGTTATTACCACAATCATGAATTGTAAGGTTGTACGTCCAGAGTTGCCTTTTATAAAAAGCTATTGAAGTGTTTAGGCTGGGCGTGGGTAAACACTGCTGCAAATCAAAAGCAAAAACTCTCTGGGACTTGTCATCTTGACAAATTATTTTATCTTTTCTTTTTGCTGCGTATGCAGCTTCTGCTTCTTCTTGATGCCGATTTAGTTCTCTTCTTATTTTTTCCTTTTGTTCTTCTTTCTTTTCATTCACTATAGTGTTATGTAACTTGTCACAAGTTTGACATGTATCCTTACTATATTTTTTTATTGAAATGTTCATTGTATGAAAAATAGTCTCATATATCTTTCTACTTACGGGACTTTGAGGTTGGATCCAAGCTTTATATTCATCATACATTCTGGTCAATGTATAAAAAGAAGGCAAAAAACGTCTATCTCCAGTTTTTTCACGACAATAATGACTTTTGTATGTAGGTATAAGACCTATATGTTGCTTTATCATGTCAATTCTGTCTGAATTTATTTTATTCGCAGGTATATGGCTTCCTCTTTTATCTTCTGTTGTTATACCGGAAAAGCTAGTTTTTGTAATAACATTTTCTATAAACTTATTCGACAAATCAAATGTTTTTTGAAAGCACTGTTTACAAACTTCAACGAGCTCACCTGCGATCTTGAAGTGATACTGATAGCTACAAGCTCTTGTTTTTGATGAATTAAGTTTCATTGTCTTTTTTTCCTGCCTCAAAATAAGACTTGAACAGTAAGCAACCCTTTTATTATAATCCCCTAACTCCCAAAATTCTGTAAATAACTGTTTACGTACTTCGGTATCAAATTTTTTACCGCATCCTTTTCGGCAATCTCCAAGTACCTTACATTTTTTGCCTTTCATCAACTTATTTTTTAGAGTCATGTATTCTTTACCTGCATTTCTTTCCATTTTTCTTTTTTTCCTCATTGCTCTAGTATCACCTTTTACCGATTTTCTTCCTTTTTTATTTTTATTCAATTGATTTGGATCTATTGTATTTTCAAACGAAACCAATGGAATACTATTCGAGTCATCTGATTCAGGAAGTTCATAATCTGGATCCTTGTCACTGTCGTCGATATCGCTTCCAAAGAACTCAGTAATCCTTTCACTAGGTGCATCTGCAAAAACATTTAGAATAAATTAATATTTGTTATTTTCTAAAATGTAACAAAACTGACCTCTGCTACAACCAGCTTCAGAAATATCAGCTTTACAAATATCAAAACGAGAATCGATATTTTCTTGTTTTTTTTTCCTGTTTTCTCGTTGTTCACATTCCAAATTCGAAAACATGGCTGTATCACTTTCTGGTGTAATGGACTGGTCAGTATTTACTTTGAGCTCAGCTGAAACAATAAGAAACATTGAAATATAATTTATTTTATAAAAAAAAATTCTAAAATTTCATTAATTTATTTATCATAATTTATTTTATAAAAAAAAATTCTAAAATTTCATTAACCCCCGACGAAATATGAGCTCAACGCCTTAATATATCTTCATAAATTATAGTTAAAAACCATCTAAATAATTTATTGTGCCGACATCAAACAAAAAAAAAACGTATCATAATTTGGTTCATTTATTGAGGAGCTACAATGCCACAGACAGACACACAAATACACAAACAAACAAATTATACCTAAGAGCTGTCTCGATTACGTCAGCGGCAGCTTTAAATAAAAAAACACATCTCGGCACAATCTTTGATGAGCTACGATGTCTTAGACACAGACACACACATATTAAACGTATAACTGGTAGTGATAACACTTCTGTTTTTGCGTCGGAGGTAAAAAATAGTTATTACTAATTTTAAACTAAAATAGTTTACTTACCTTCTGAATTTAATGCCCGTTCTTTCAGAGCGGCAAGAAATTCTCGTCTTTCTGCAAACATTTTTACTTATGATATTAATGATATTATTCTCTAATACGAGTAGTAGATCTCACAATATGTGCACGTCTCACCGTAAAGAACGCAAATGAAAACAAAATACCAATAAGCCACTCAATGTTATTCAGCTGCGAGTCGAAAACACGTGATGAGGTGATGCATCGTGTTTAGTGCAGATTTAGGCAAGTTCCGAAAAATTGGCGCATTGTAATACAACTAGACTTAACTCCATTTGCACTGACCGACATTATAGTGTCAACAGAGTCTATTTGACATAAATTCCTTTAACACATTTCAAAATGAGTTATCTTCGGTATCACTAATAAGTTTTGCTCGTAAACGTAAACAACAGAGATAAATCCTTTTGCACAATAAAATTTCGATCTAAAACGTGTTCATTTATGAAGTTATCTCGATTTGGACATTTTCAGACTTAACTCCGTTTGCACGCGCAAGAGCGATATATGCTTTGTTAATACGTTAGCAGGTGGCGTTAGGAGCAAAAATAATAAATAAATAATAAAATTACTTTATTTAATTTTAAATATATTATTTCAATTTAAAAAATACCGAAAATGTGAAGCTTCGTGCCAGTTTACTGTACCGCCTACTGTATCATATATTTTTTTAAATATTACTGACAAAATAGTCGTGCATGTTTATGTGCATATACTTTTCGTTTAACTATGCATTTGGGCCAATGCTTTTTAAATGCATTCGTTTTTTTCGAATCCTGAGAAAACTAATAAGTATTTTTGAAAAATTTAATCGCAGAATGAAAGATTATATTATTACTGAGGACCGAAAGTCCCTGAAAACTTCTAGACTGTTTATTTTAATAAGTTACAGGGGTGAAGAAGAATAGAAAATTTAGTGTGATTTTTAATTTCAAATATCTCATTTAAAAAAACTTCTTGTTTATTCTAATTGACTTTCGGCGCTCGGTAATAATGTAATCTTTCATTCTGCGTTTAAATTTTTCAAAAATATTTATTAGTTTTCTCAGGATTCGAAAAAAATGAATGCATTTAAAAACATTGGCCCGAAATTTTGCGCCTACGCTCTTATCTGTTTACAATAAATACTACCTTCTTTGCTTATGTCTTTTTACGAAATTATTCAGATAAAAGGGATATTTTTACGACATAAAAATCTACTTCCATATATCAATAATGTCAATACCGTAGCAAGTGTCTCCTTGTCCGACCCATTAATATAAATATCATGGCTTGTTAGCACACAAAATTAATCTCCTATTAAGGGCAATAAAGTTCGGCGATCAAGATAAAACCCTTACCAACAGCTGAGTGTCAAACCACTATAAAGTCCCCGCTTAAGATTTAACGATTACGACTTTCAATATTTTACGACCAGTTTAAACACCAGTTAGGGTAATGCCAGTAGTTTACTAACAATATAAACCTTCGAAAATTTACGCAACCTCTTAATAATTAAACAGGACTGCTGTGGCCGCTTATTGTAAATAAATGTTATTGATAAAGTGTATTTAAAAAATAAACTAATGAACTATTAAAAAGTACCTACTCGTTTCCACTTTCTTTATAAAGTCGGCGTTCTAGCGGGCATAAGTTTTAAAAATGAAGTAGATAAATAAACTTATGATAGGTATTTTGATTTCAACTTATCATATTCAATGTCCATCATTCTGTATAAATATGTACAGGAATGTACTATGAATATTTCGTCGGTGTAGTCATCTCCAACTTTTACGCTACAGTTTGGTGCCAGAACAGATGTTTAGTGACACGAATATCTTTGTCATCTATTCCTATATTTTTTAGCATCTGCATTAATTTAACGAGCTGTACTTAATTGAATGACTTTTTGAACTCCACAAAACATGCAAAGCTTTTCTTTGATTACGGCATTTTTGTAATAGAACACTTAGCGCAAAAAGTGCCTCTCTAGTTCCCATAGCATTTCTAAAACAAAATTGGATAGCTTCGAGATCTTTTTTGCATTTGCATCTAATTTAATTGTGAAGTATTCTTAGGAAAATCTTAAGAGTGTGGCTTATTAGGCTAATTAATCAATATTCTAATCATTTTCTAGCATTGTGTTTTTTAGGTATTGCGAGAAAGATGGACTTGAGCCAGTCTGTGTGTGTCACTCCAGTGTAACATATATATTGCATAATAAGTTTTACCACCACTTTTATGTTACCTTCATTTTTTTAACAACTCAGTTGGTATATAATCTGGGCCACAAGATTTCCTAATTTTAGCATTTAAGCGTGTCCTAGCTCTCATTGTATAATTTCTGGGCCTTCAGTACAATTTTGGTAGGATTCGGTAATAGTACAGTCATCTTCAAACAACTCTGAAATATATAGTTGCCATTTTTTTTTATTTCGTTCTTATTAACAATAATTTTATTGTTATTATCAACTAGTACACTCCTATACGTTTCTACAACAGCCATTTGTGTTCTGCCAATAATATAGGGATCCAATAATACAGAATGCTGTCTCAATTTCCAAGTACAGTTTGTATCTCTATAGACTGAAAATCCCCTCTTGTTTGGAATGGTTTTTCATTGTGCTTGATAATGCATTTTTTAATAATTTGTTAAATTGGTGCTGGTAGCAATATATCATCATCATTACTAGCTCGATAACCCTTTCTGGGTCCTGGCTTGTTCTTTCCGCCGTTCTGTTCCGTTCCTTGCTTTGTTTTTCCATTTGGTAATCTTAAGTGTTTTTAGACCTTATTCCACTTGTTCCATGTATCTAAGTTGGAGTCTTCCTTTTGACTTTCTCCCTACTAGTATTTACCTCATTATATGTTTTGGTGTTTTAGTTTCCAACATCCGTTAAACATGGCCCATCTAGCGCAGACGTCCAATCTTTATGAATGTTATGACCTCTGGTTCATTGTATGCTGTGTATAATTCTAAATTATATCTTCCGTGCTATATGTCATTTTCTTTCACCCCCTTATATATGTGTCCTTATATATATATATATATATATATATATATATATATACATATATATATATATATATATATATACATATATATATATATATATATATATATATATATATATATATATATATATATATATATATATATATTTTAGTGGTATTCTTGACTGTTGATTTAAATATAAGTTATGATTTTTGAGGATGCAGTCACTTTACTCTTTGACTTACTGTCAAGCTTTCGAATTTTATTTAATTCTTTTTTAAGACATCTATAAAAAGAAATATAAATTAACTAGTTAAAATTGTTAATTGTCTTACTTACTAGTCGTGAGATTGCAGTTGTTAATATTGTACTCTACAAAACAAACCATTATAAATATATTAAAAATTTTTTTATTAAAAATAACTATATTGTCACTATATATGTCATTGTCATGGTTTGATTAATGGACATATATGAATGAAAATACAGTTATTTTATGTGGAAAGCAAAACCAGTAACAATAGTTTTTATTATAATTTATTTAATTGTCTATAAAAAATATAAATTAATCCAGTCAGCAGTTTGGCTTAAGCACATATGAATTTTTAATGTTTAATCCAAACTGCTGACTGGATTAATTTATATTTTTTATAGACAATTAAATAAATTATAATAAAAACTATTGTTACTGGTTTTGCTTTCCACATAAAATAACTGTATTTTCATTCATATATGTCCATTGATCAAACCATGACAATGACATATATAGTGACAATAAAGTTATTTTTAATAAAAAAATTTTTAATATATTTATAATGGTTTGTTTTGTAGAGTACAATATTAACAACTGTAATCTCACGACTAGTAAGTAAGACAATTAACAATTTTGGTAATTGTTTACATTAGTAAGGGTACCTAAAAATGCGAATTTTTAGGGGACTTAGCCTGAAAAATAGAAAAAAGGCAAAATTTTCATGTTTACGTCTACGGAAACATACAAAAAGTGAAAAAAAGTGAATAAATGTAAAAAAAATTGAAAAAAGTTCATAAAAAGTATACAAAATCAAAAATTAGAAAGAGAAAAATGTTATCGAAATATGAAACAGCCGCAATAGTTATATAAAATTTATAAATCAATTAAATTTATTTTTTATAATATAAATTTATAATTTATATTTTTATTTATATAATTTATATTTATATTTTATTTTTATAATATTATATAATTATTTATTATTTATATAAAAATATAAAATATAAAATGGCAAAAATTCATTTATTTGGAAAAACAAGTCAAGCGCGTTTGCGCACAATATAAAATATTCCACTCAGGTTCAATGTTGCCACATGCACATTTGTTTTTTTCGGAGTAAATATATTGAATTTAAATTTTAATAAAAGTTTACTCCATATGACTTAATATTGTTTTTTTGTAGAGTAAATATATTAAATTTAAGTTTTTATAACAGTATACTATATATGAGTTAATATTGTTTTTAAAAGTGTACCACATATGATTTAATATTGTTTTTTGCGTATTTCAGAATTAGTGTTTTTGTAAAACTCGATATTGAGTATTAAATAACAAAATAAAACCTAATCCAAACTAATCCAATCACATCTAAAACTTCACAGAATAATAAACAATCAGAATGCCAACTCTGTTTGAAAAAATAAGTACGCGAATCTCGTTTGCGCAGACGGAATCAGCCATGTTTTAAACGGAACCAGTGCTGTATAGACATAATATAATATGCACTATTTTATTCGTACTTTTAGTAAACAAATTAAAACCTAATCTACTCATATCAACTAACAATTTAAACTATTAAAGAAGTTTAACTAATGCATCCAACTAAATACAACATAAAACGAAATAAGCTATAATCTATACGTAATAACATAGGTTAATATCAAATGAAATACAGTTATATGTATCCCTTAGAAACAGAAAATGGAAATAATACTCATTATCATTATTCCTTTATGATTGTATTTGAGAATTAATATTTTCACAATAAACAATATATTTGAAAAGTGTGGCAACATTGGATCAAGAAGTATGTACTACGCATACGCACATCATTGACAGCAGCTGTAATGGCGGCGGTATCTTGAAATTTATGTCAAAATATCAGTTTTTTAAATGCAAATTACAGAAAAACTATAGCTCAGCGTAAAAAAATGTATAAATTGAAAAGTGAATAAAAAATAAAACATAATCCACTGTCCAAATTTCAGACTAATCCGACTATCCTTACTAATGTAAGTAATTACCACAATTTTAACTAGTTAATTTATATTTCTTTTTATAGATGTTTTGAAAAAGAATTAAATAAAATTCGAAAGCTTGACAGTAAGTCAAAGAGTTTTCTTTGTCTTGTGGGCCAAATAAACTGACTGCATCCTCAAAAATCATAACTTATACCTATTCATATTTATATATATATATATATATATATATATATATATATATATATATATATGTATATATATATATATATATATATATATATATATATATATATATATATATATATATATATAGGTATATAAGGATTTTTTGTTCAAACGTACCTAATAGGTTCTCATCGCTTTACCACAGTGTCCATGTCTCTGATCTCTATACAAGGACCGGTTTTATCGGGGTTTTGTCTATTTTGCATTTAGTTTTTCTTGTGATGTTAGATCTTAGACGTTAAATTATTAGTCCATTATATGTTTTATTAGCGATATGTATTCTTCTCTTAACTTCTTCACTGACATTGTTATCTGCGGTAACTACTGAACCTAGATATGTATATTTTTTCATGCTTTCGATGTTATAGTCTCCTATTGTCAGATTCTGTAGGTTTCTTTGGCCTGTCAATTTTCTGGCCTTTATGTATTTGGTTTTTATTTCATTAATGTTTAGGCCACTGTTTTGTGCCGCTCTTTCTATTGCATTAAATGCTTCTATCATCTCTCTTCTGCTTCTAGCTATGATACCAACATAATCGGCAAATGCCAATATTTGTACACTTTTTGTTATTTTTGTTCCTTTGGTGTTGACTTTTGACTCTCTAATTATTTTTTCTAATGAGATGTTGAATAGAATACAGGATAGGGCATCTCCCTGTAGTAGGCCCGTTCTCACATGGTTTTTATCTGTTAGTGCGTTTTGGATTTTCATTTCATATTTTCCAATTTTGGATCCCTTTTCTTTTTTTTGTTTTTTTTTTATTTACATGAGGTTGCTCTCATGTAGAGTCTTACTCTGCTATGTTATCAGTTACACTTGTAATTTTAACCTCATATCATATAAGAACCAATAGTGTAACATTTACCGGGTTTTTACCCAAATATTTAGTGGCTCAAAACATGTCACCTAGACACACTGATGATGAAATATAGATGCCAAAAACCTTCTGTGATGTGATGTAGATTATATACCTTTTATAAAAGATTTAAATAAATTTTTATTTTAAATTTAATGAATTCACACACCTTCTTTGTAATTTCTTAAGACTTCAACTGAACTATATCAACACAAAATAATTATGTATTACACAATAATCAACCGTAACAAAATATTAAGTTTTATATTGGGGCTTTTATATTAACCGCATGCCATTATAGGGCGTTAGGAAATCAGTCCTGAATAGAGTGCGGATGCTTAAATCAAATGTATATTATTATAAAATTTTAATCGGTTAGGTAAATACATTTTAATAGAACAAATTTTTAAGATAAAAGTGAGTGAAGTTTTTACAGAAAAGTGTGAACATGAAATATGAAAATAAAAACGACAAATAGAGGCCGGCTCGCCATAGCCCCCTCTCACTAGTCACCACTGCTTATAAAATTAGATAAATATTCCGATCAGATATTTAATTTTACTTTATGGATTTTGTAATTGCTATATAAGTTTTTTTAATTTATTTATACCTATGTGAAAATTATGTTATAAGAATAAGTCATAATGACACAAAAAACTTTTTTTTTGTTTACCTAAATTGTATTTGTACTTTCGAAATATTTGTATTTAACTTCCAAGGAATTATAAAATTATAATTGATTAATTTGATCCGGATATCAGTGATGTACATGAAATCAAGTCTGTTCGTGTAATATCGTTTTTGTTTAGTGACATATGGACCGGATATTCCTTGCTTAATATCCGTCTCATGTTTATGTCCTCGTCAATTGTCAGCTACAGACAACAGGATTGTCCAGATGAATTTTAGAAGGACTGTAATGTAGGATATTAAAATTGGTTGGCGTCAAGCTCAAGTGGATGTATTTTGGATGGCTGTAAATCGTTAGGGATTAAAGGATGATATTACGGTTTGTTACTATTTAATAAACTCGATAATTACGTAAAGGCATATAATTTTCTTTAAAGGATTAGTTATAATTAATAGGTCAAATTGTAACTCCACAAAAATGCACTACATTTTATAAATTTTTATTTTTTCGTATTTTTTTTCAGCAGTAACTTAGTCTAGTAACTGATTATTTGAAAAAAAGTTGTTGTTTTTATAAACGTTTTAAAAAATGTCCTAGGAGCTGGTGAGGTAAACGAAAATTGAAAACGACGTGTGTTTATTGAGCGGACTCTGGAAAAATTAGAAACTGATACTTATTTTCATGCGAAAATTATCTTCAGCCATGAGGCCCCATTTTTTATGAATATATATGTCAAAAATAGATTTGTCGAATTTGGTACGATACCACTCCATATGGGATCCCAGTGCATCCAATGTATCTCAGTAAACTCACTGTTTATTGTGAATTTTGAGTTGGCTGCGAAGTCAGTTCATATTTTTTTAAGAACGACGTTGGCTAGGTCATCATCGTGCAATTTGACTCCATTAGAGTGCTTCTTGTAAGGTTGTCTTTAGTCGCAGATCAATGCAAATAAGCCACAATTCACAGGGACCCCCAAAGTCGTCAACATTTCATTGGTCAAATTTAGTATGATTCACGCACCATTCCATGAGATATGGAAAATTTGACATTTCGTATTTGCGGCACCCAGCGAAGCTATGGTCGACATTTAAACGATTTAAACGAGTTTATATTTTATATAACATCGTTGACGATACAGTAGTTCTTGCAGATAATTTATAAGATCTCCAGACATTATTAAATCTAGTTAGTGAAGTAAGTTATGGGAGAGGCATTAAAATTAACATTTTAAGAACAATGTCAATGGCAGTTGAAAAGATTAATATAGATCAAGATCTGCTTTCTCTTGATAGAGAGGAGATAGAACGTGTAAGCCATTTAAATACCTTGGCAACTGGTTAAATGTAAATTATGATGTTGATAGAGAGATCCTCTTTTACGTTTCCGGTAGAAGATAGATCATCATTGTCTTCCAATCTCCTGGTACCTGGGAGAAATTATGTCCTAGACCCAGTCTCAAATCTAAATCCCAAGGTTTCCCTTTCCATGTTTTGATCTGATGTCGGGATAATCACCAGTGCCAAGATAGATCATAAGGGGAATGATTCTGGATGTTAAACCGAATGATTACCGGTATAAGTAATCCCCTACTTGTTCGTCAACAGCTACGAGTGGAAGGATCGACACGCGATAGGGCATTTTATTGCTGAGAAATTAACTCCGAATGCGAAAGAGCTAAATTAGTTAACGTCATGAAGATGTGAAAAGCCACAGGATGACTACAACATTAAAGATCCGCATAGATACCCTTAGGAAAATCATCAAGTACCCACTAATCGATAATCTATCTAATGATCATGGAACTCGGAATCCAAGATCCGGTAGGGGAGAACAATCAGATTTAGATGATGGGGCCTCTCAGATTGTCATCAAAGTAAATTATTGCCAAACAAATAAGAATTACTCTATAGTCTTAAAAATTATAACATGGAACGTTAGAATTTTGTACCGATCTGGCAAACTGGATAACACTGTATTGAAAATGTGTAGAATGAAGATTAACATACTGGAACTTAGTGATATACAATAACCTGAATCAGAAAAATGTAACACCAGAAATATAACAATGTATTATTCTGGTAACAACAACTCCAATCACAGGCAGGGAGTTAGCAGTATAGTTGATAAGAATTTTCAAAAAGTTGTTTGTAACTTTGTTCCCTATTCTGATGGAGTATTGATACTTAGGAACATGGATAGCATCAAATGTAGACAAAACTAAAGAAATTAAGACATGTATTGAAATAGCAAGTGCATCATTCGTTAAACTTTAAAAGTTTCTTTATTGTCGGGATATAAGGTTAGGACTACGCCTAAGGATACTTCGATTTTACTACTTTTCTTTATAGCTCGGAAGGAAAGACATTAAAACAAATGCACCTTAATAAGGCGCCTTTGAATTTTGGTGTAACAGAAGAATCTTACAAATATCATGGACTCAAAGAATTTCAAAAGCAGAAGTTACTAGAAGAATAGGAAATGAGGCTGAAATATTGTTGACTACCAAAAGACGAAAACTTAAGTACTTGTAATGAGAAGGCTAAAATACTTATTATTGCAACTTATTATGCAAGGAAAACTTCGAGGAAAGCGAAATGTGAGAAGACGAAGAATATCGTGGCTTAAGAACTTGGAGTGGTTTGAATGCAGTAGTGCAGAATTATTTAGAACGGCAATCAACAAGGTCCGCGTAGTCATGATGATTTTCAACCTGCGATAGAAGATGGAACTTGAAGAAGAAGGAGAGATATTAGGGAGTTTTTGTGCAAGCAAATACGTATACGTAACGTATCTTTTTGACATATAAGCATGCGCATTAATGGTTGAACTAACGTATCTAGATACGTCTTACCTAACGTAACGGGCTGATACGTTACGTTCATACGCATCCCTATCGAGCCGAAAGTAACCGAATGCTCAGGGGATCTTACCCGATTACCAAAATATCAACATTTCATCACATTTGTGGTTAAGTATATTTGTTTTGATTTTTATAAATAATGGAAAGCAGTAGAAAACGATTTCACTTCAGCAATGAAAATGATTTGTTTTTGTTGAAGGAAGTCGTAGGCCAGAACCCTTACGATTATCCAGAAAGGTGGAATCTAATCCAAAAGTGAAAAATATTTTTACATACATTATATATAAGACATGGTATAAATTAAAGTGGCCGTATGGACGTGCAAGATCTGGAGAAGAAGCGCATTTTCTAGGTCCTTGTTTTCTTCATCATCAATAAAAGCACCTAAGTTTATTATTGCATCCACCACCAAAATTAAAAATTGTTAAAAAAATATTTATTATTATTTTGAATATCAAAAATAGGGTTAAGTGACAAGGACAACAGTGGCACTGACAACTTATTAGTTTGTCACTATTTCGATGAGGGCAACACCATCGTTACGTTACGTGCAGAACAAAAACTCTCAATTTAACGTTCATCTTTTTCGATGCGTTAGTTCTTTACGTATAGGGAGATACGTTACGTTAGGTAGTTACAAAAACTCCCTAGTATCCAATAACGAAATATCTCGTAAGGTCCTTGTGACCTGGAAACCAGTTTTATGTAACTCGATGCATATTCGAAACTTGTGGTTTGTCCTATTATATGGTTGTTAGACATGGACATTAAAAACCACAATGCTACATAAATCAATCGTGCTCTTGATAGATCCTAAAAATATGAGCACGTAGACAAGATGTTAAAACATGAAATCATTCAATGTATTTTGAAAAACAATAAATGGATTTTTTATTGAAAATTCTTCTCTGCATAGAAGTCTGAATTGTAACAAACTCTTTTTAATGACATCGAGTTAATTTTTGGCCCGCTACTGTGTTTTTCCACTGCCGATTGTAGAAACGACGTCGTCGACGGCTCTAAGATCGATCAATGACGTCACGCGGTGGCGAATAGCGCCGGCCGGCCGACAACAAGGGCCAGGACCTCATTCAGTAGTTTTTTTTTCTTTTGCTTCACCACTGTGGATCACTCGCTAGATATTTATCTGCACTTTTCTATAGAGTTTTCTGACCGAGTTTTTTTATGATAAAATAGACAATCTTCTTTCTCTACGTTTGAACTAAAATCGAATCTAAACTAAAATTCTTTTCCTGGTCTCTACTTTTTTTAAAGAGGCTATATTTAGCTTCATTCAGCAATATTTTCATTCGTAGGAACAAAATAGCTTGTTTAATATAAATAAATAAAATGCAGTTCTAAAATAAAGAGCCTTTATTTAGTTACAACACGTCATTTAAAATCTATACAATTTATACTATATTTTAAATTATTGGGACTAAGAAAAGTCCCAAAAGAAAAGGCACTGGAGAAGCAATTATGGAATTGACACTGATAGCAAAAAGGTATCTTGAGGTTCCAAAACGGCTGTATGTGTACTTTGTCGATTATAGAAAGGCCTTCGACCACATCAAACACGGAAAATTTATTGAGTTGCTGAAAGAAGTAGGGTTGGATGGACATGGGAGAGCTATCATAAGTAATACATACTAGAACTACACAGGACGCGTTCGAACAGAGAACTGAAACACCAAGTACATCAACATAGAACGAGGAGTGCGTCAAGGGTGCATTTTGTCTCCCCTATTATTTAATGTATATGCCGAACATATAATTAGAGCTTCTCTTGAAGATTGCCCTGAAGGTGCCAGAGTCAATGGAATCATCATTAACAATATAAGGTATGCCGATAACACCGTAGTACTAGCAGAAATAGAAGACCAACTAAAAATATTGATGAGCATATTATCAGAAGAAAGTCACAGGCTGGGCTTGGACATTAACTTTTTCAAAACCAAAATTCTGGTATTCCACAAAAACCCCATGAACAAGTTACATCTAACATGCATATAAATGGTATCACCCTTCAGAGTTCCCAAAGCTTCATATACCTGGGCAGAGAGCTAAATAGTCAACTAGACCACTCAAAAGAAATTAGAAGACTCATTGAAATAGCAAAATCTGGTTTCATGTATATACGTAAAATGCTTTGTAACCCCAAGCTATCAGTCTCAATAAGATTGGGAACACTAAAGTGTTATGTGTGGTCTCTATTACTATATGGCTGTGAGACCTGGACATTAAAACAGTATGACGCCAACAAATTAAATTCAGTTGAAATGTGGATGTACCGCCGAATGTTAAGAATAAGCTGGACCAACAGAACTACGAATGAAGAAGTACTGAGAGTAATGAACACACGCATCTTGACAATACTATCAAAATTAGAAAAACGTCATATTTAGGACACATAATGCGCCATAGGGAATTTGAGCAGCTCCAGGTAATATTAGACGGCAAGATTGAAGGAAAAAGGGGCATAGGATAAAAGAAAAAATCTTGGCTACGAAACATCAGAGATTGGACCCCCACAAGAGAAAATGAATTAATTCATCAAGCCCATAACAGAGAGAAATTTGCCATATTGATCGCCATCACTTAATCCGCAATGGCAGACGTCTCAAAAACGGTACACTCAAACAGATATATGGTCAATCTAACCACCACTATTTGAATTAACAAAATGATCTAGTTTACACCAAAGTATTTTTTAACAAAAATTAAAAGTGATATTTTAGTACTTTGTATTTTTTTTGAATATAAATTATCCTTAACACTGTAGTATTTGTTTCAGAAAAAAATTATTAAACAAGTAAGTGAAAGAAATTTACGTTAAATAACATTATGTAAGAATACTATTTCATAAAACAAAAATGTAATAAAATATGCAAAACTATGAACGACGGGTTAATGATACGTATATTTATTTTATACCTAAAATTCAGTAAAGTATTAAACATTATGAAGAGCTCCAGTGCAGTTTACCGTACCTTTTACTACAACGAAAGTTTTTCTGTGAATTCCATTAATCGTTTAGATGTGTAAGTTGGTTGAATTTACTGTAGTACTGTACATGTTAAAATTATTAAGGAAACTAGGGATATATTTTGCATAAAGAAAATGTCTGCAAAGCCTGTGTACAGATTCCTAACAGTGGAATAGAAGATGAATAGAAAAAAACTTTTAATAAAAGGATCATAACTTGTTATGATGTTAATTTGATCATAATAATGAGCTTAAATGTATGCAGTGGAAACTCTCCGAGAGTCAAAAAAAGTAAGGAAAAGCAAGTTCAAATTTAATGCTGGGAGTTTTGTTTCATATATCAGATGTAGTTCATATGAAATTGGATCCGCAAGATCGTATAATCAATTAATTTTAGTATTTAAAAATTTTACGAAAAAAAAAAAAATAGAAAAAAAGAGGTTCCAAAAGTAAAAAAAGAAAAGAACTCCTGAATCCTCCTTTTCTGGAACTGTTTCTCAGCTAATTGTGTTGAAACTTGCACAGACACAATTTCAGATACTGGGGAAGTGTGCTTTAAAAATCAATTTAAAGAAAACAAAAACCATCGTTATCAAATAGAAAAGTAAAGTCATAACATTGATCTAGATGTAAAATGAAGATGAACAAGTAGATAAAATAAAATATCAGAAGTTTGATCAAGAATAGAGTAATTAAGAGCACCATTTTTAAAAATGAGGAAAAATCTGAGTAACTGAAGACATGATGATGATAAAAGATAGAGTGAATATAACATGAAAATGATATATTCACTTAATTTTTTATGGCACCAAAGTTGGGACTGGTAATATTGACTTAATGAGAAAATTGGAAGCATTTGAGATGTGACTTTTTAGAAGACTTTTAAAATAAAAAAATACTTTAGATAGATCATATTACGAACGAAATGGTGTAGTTTAGAATGAATGGAATAGCTGTAAACTTTTAATCGCCATTAAAATGAGACAGACAGCAAACTTAGGACATATACTTAGAAATAAGAGTTATTGTAGCTGAATACAAAGGGTAAAATCGAAGAAAAATGGAGTCCAGATAGACTACAAATATCATTACAGTATGGTACCAAACGATCAATAGCGGCCGTGAAACTAGAAGAAAAGTTGCACTCAAAACATTTACTCAAACAAGTTTAATTTTGTTGAGAACGTCAATTTTGGAAGCCCAAAAACGACGTCAAAAAATTTGTCATTCAAAAGAATAAATAAATATATTAATGTAGATAATCTTCTTCTTTTATTTCATTTCTTTTGGTGCCTATCCTCTGTGTATGTTGGGAATTACGTTGGTCCATACAACTTTGTTGACAGCTGCTTTAAATAGATGTATGGTAGTCATTTGTGCCCATTGTCTGACGTTCTTCAACTACGATGTCCTTCTGCGCCCTTGAGATCCTTTGCCTTCTATCTTCGTTGTAAAATTAATTGAATTAATTGATACTTCTCATTGCGCATCATCCATTAGCTCTAAGATTTCTTGCCTCATCCACAGCTGTTTCCTTATATTGATTTCTGGTTTAAGTTTATTATCTACCACTGAATTACAGATATTTTTGATTTTATTTCACATAGCATCCACACTTATGTTTTCTTGATTAATATCTGACATTACCATGCTGTTTATTTTGTTGTTAATCTTCTCTTTGACTTCGTTCCTTGTGGTTTTATCTTTCAACTTTTGGATGTCCGGACGATTTTGTGCTTTTCTTTTATGGACTTTTTTCATGTGAAGTTTGAAACGTCGCAATAAAATATTATGGTCTTATGGAACATCTGGTCCCGGATATGTTTTTGCGGATTTTATGGAATTCTGAAATCGTTTATTGATAATGATGATGATGATAATGATGATGATGATGATGATGATGATGATGATAATATAGTCAATCTGGTTGTCATCAAGGTGTTCATTATTGCATTATCCGTTTCCTGGCAAAACTGAACAAGGCGGTCTCCTCTATGTAGATAATACAAATGTCAATAAATATTTTTTGTGATTTTAGCAAAAAATAAATAAATACCTTCAATACAAGTATTACTGCGTTTTTTATTTATATGCATTAAATGCATAAAAGAACATTTTAATGCATATTTCAACTATTTTTTGGGCCTATTTATATGCATATTTCAGAGTTTTTTAAATGCATATTTCCCAAGCTGTAATTATCATTTAAATTTCCCACAAACTAGTCCATTGTCCGTCTCCTGTTTATTCGTTTACACAAAATCTGAAGTAGATGAAATATTTTTTGTAATTGTTAAATATCTCTACATTTTCTGAGATCCCGCAAATATTTGTCATACCGTTTTTCTAGTATCCCGGCACGGCTAGTAATAAGTTACAAGGGATGCTAATTACTTTATTGCTTACAGTCAGAGGGTTAATTTACTAACTGTTCAGGAGGGTCCTTTGTATGTACGCGTTGGTTAAGTTACAGCGTGTTGACTTGGGGATTTGGAGGATGAGGCATTGTTTACCGATTGTTAATTTGGGGATGTTGCTTTCTCAAGATTTAACCCTACTAAAACTTCGAAATTATTTCGTAAGGATAACTATGTATATATCTTTACGATCAATTAGATACGAATACTTTTATGTTTATCTGAATAAGAATCTCCTACAGATACAATACTGCTAACGAATTCTATCGTCATAGAAAAATGGATTAAAAAAATTAGTAATATTTGGTCTAAGTGCAATAGAATTTTATAAAGAAAATTGAAAAGATGCCTTTTTTACCAGTCTACGCTTTTACTTGCTTAAAAAACAACACCAACACATTTTCAGATGTTGCTGTGTTTTGTCTTGTATGGAAAAGTAAGCTCTAAAACTCAAGAAAGATGCTGGTAACATGTGTTTGTTGAAATACAAATTGGGAAGCATATGGTGAAAGTAATTCAGAGGCGTAGGTGTCATTTTTTCTAACAGCGTATGTGAAAATTCAAAATAAGTGTGAATAAAGTATAAAAAATGTCAAATCACTTTCAATCAGCCAACAGTTATTTATTTAGTTTGTACAAAAGGTGACAAAGATACAATTCACATGCCTTGTCCGGTAAGAATGATGCTGTTCATTATTCAATAGTTGGACTGATGCCATGTCATACCACTGTGGTAAGCTGTCTTTTTTCCGGGTCCTTTCTATCTAGGGTCTCCTGGACTACCAACTGCAATCAACGGTATTTGTCATATTTGATTTAATATTGCTAGGCGCATGTCTGTTTCATTTCAGATTTAAGCCTCAACAGATATTCGGACCACCTTTTCCTTCTTCTTCTTTTTCACGTGACATATCCGCGACAGAGGTTGGCAATTATCATGGCTATTCTAATCCTAGATGCTACAGCTCTGTTTAGTTCGAACCTTGAGATTCTTCTTCATCCAATACTTCTCTTGCCCCGAATTTTCCCTTGTATAATTAATTAAAGAATGTTGTATCTTTCATTACGCATAACATGCCTCAGACATTTCAGCTTTGGTGTCTTGATGGTTTCTAATATTTTCATTGTTTTATTTATTCTTCTCATGACTTCGTTGTTTGTTACATGCTTGGTCCATGATACCTTCAGGATTCTTCTATACACCCACAGTTCAAATGCTTCTAACTTTTTAGTAGTCAACGCGTGAAGTTTCGATGCTGCTATCCCGTAAAGCAGAGTCAAGAAAATGTAACACCTTGCCAGCCTTACTCTCAAGTCTAATTTTAATTCTCTTACACAAAGTACCTTTATTATTTTATTGAAGTTTGTTCGTGCTTTCTCTATTTGAACTTTAATTTCTTTAGAGTAATCGTTTGTGTGATTAATTATTGTGCCATGATAATTGTAGTTTTCAGCTTGTTCTAAAGTTTTACCGTTAATTCTCACACTTTCATCATTATTTCGGGTATTTGATATCCTCATAAATTTAGTTTTCTTGATGTTTATTGACAACCCATATTCTTCTTTATACAATATACAACCCATATTGTTTCATAATGCAAAGAGAGCTTATTGGGTACCTACGCCTCTAATGAATCCAAATTGGGTTTCTTCAACTGATAAATTGCATTAAAGAGCTTTAAGAAGACATCCATATACCCATTTTTTTAAGGATATCAATAGGCAGTTGACCTGGCCCCGTGCTTTTTTCATTTTTGGTGTTCTTTAGTTCATACAATATTTCTTTCTTTGTAATTTCTATACTTGTTTCTTTGTCCTCGAAAGATATGCCTTGTAGGTTTCCTCTTTCGTCGTCGAAGAGCTCCTACATATATTCTTTCCATCGTTTTAGCTCTTCGTCAGTTTTATCACAGTATTTTCATTCGTTTTTAGAAGAGTTGTGTTGTGGTTTCTTTTTTGCAGCCCTGCCATTTCTTTAACCTTTTTATGTAGGTTGAATAGGTCTTATTTGTTTTGAAGATCTTCTATCTCATTGCATTTTTCCTCATATTTTCCTCATAGTAAGTTTGTTTTGCACCTCTTATCATTTTTCTGGTTTTATTGGTCATGATTTTGTAACTGTGACTGTCTTTGGTCTTGGCTTCTCTTCTTGTTCCATCCTGCCGAGTATTTCGTCAGTCATCCAGTTGTCTCGTATTCTTTTATTATCTCTTTGCATGGAACGAGGAAACAGTTTTTCAATTTTTCCCATTGTTGGTTTATCTCGTAGGTGTTAGTATCTAATTTATCAAAGTTTTCGTATATTTTCTATTGGAGTTGGTTTTTTATATCAGATTCTTTCAGTTTTCTAACATCTAATTTTCTATGGCCTGATGTAACATCTGGTCCTAAATATGTTTTACTTCGGACGTCCTAATGCCTTTCTTCCGATTGGCGATCTTTCTCTTGCGATTGTTACTGTTCCGTTTTCTGTTATTCGTTCTATATGTTGTCTTCATTGTATTTTTCTTCTTTTGAACAAAGATTCTTATTTCCTCACTTTATACTCTATAATCTAAGGTTTTATTTGATAAGTATTTTTCGTAAGATTTCTATTTATGCTATCTCCAATAATCTTTATATGAATACATGATTAATAAATACATGGTTACAATATTTCGAACTCTCTAGATGAAGCTCTAGGTCAAAATTGTTCCTATGGAATAGTATGGTAATAGTTAAATATTTACGATTTATAAACATTTTCTATAATCTGTATTTATTCACTTTTGTTATTTATATTTTATTCCGTTGCTACTAATTTCGCTTAATTTCTAATAAAAAAATTATTATTAATATATATATATATATATATATATATATATATATATATATATATATATATATATATATATCCTAGTTTTCATTTCCATAATGAGGTTTCCATAGTAAGGATAACTTTAATGTCCATCGAAAGTCCATCGACAGGTAAAGAAAATCTCTGGAAAGTTCTGAAAACGCAACAGCGGAAAAGTAACCGATGATGAAGGTAATCTTGTCATAACCAGAGAAGATAAAAAGAAAGTATGTGATAAGAATACTTGGAGAAACTTTTCCATGACCTTAGAACAATACAAGAACCCACCATTAAAGAAAATTCAGGCACCGAAATCCAACCAGAAGAAAAAACTGCAGCTGCCAGACAAATAAAGGATGCATGCAGAACTGCTGAAGCTGAAGAACAAATAAAAATCATAACTAAAATATTTAGTAAAATATACAAGCAGGAAAAATACCAGTAGAGAGGCTCAAATCGGGGTTCGTACCATTGCCCAAAGAAACAGGACAAAAAGTTTGTGAAGACTATAGGATCATAAGTCTAATGAGTCATCTTGGATGTGGATGACTCTTAAGAATAGCCAAAGCTGTTTTTAAAAGTCATCCACAAAAGACCTGACCGAAAATGCGAGGAACAAATTGCACCTAATTAGTTTGGATTTGTGAACGCCCTTGGTACGAGGGAAGCTTTATTTAACATGCAGGTATTGTTTCAGAGATGAAGAGATGTCGGCTGTGATGTTTTTAAATGCCTGATTGACTACAAAGGCTTTCAAAAGGATCAGGCATGAACAAATAAAGGAAGTGCTAAAGATGACAGGAATTGACGGAAAAGAACTAAAAATAATAGCTAACCTGTATTGGAATCAATCAGCGGTGCTCCGAATAGATGGAGAATATACAGATCCGGTCTAAATCTTAAGGGAAGTGATACAGGGGCACATAATTTCACCACTGATATCCAATCTGTACTCGGCGCACATTTTTGAAGAGGCTCTAAAAGATATTAATGAAGGCATCTCAATAAATGGAGTCAAGTGCATTCTTCACTATGAGCTTTGTGTTTAAGACCCACCTTGGAAACACAAATAAAGCTCCTTAAATGTTACGTGTACTCAGTGCTTCTGTACGGAGTAGAAACGTGGAGATTAAAGGCGGAAATTCTATCAAAACTTTAGGCTTTTGAACTATAGTTATACAGAAGAAGGATGCTGAAGATACCATGGACAGACAAAGTCACTAATGAAGAAGTACTATGGAGAATGAACACAACCTGATTTGATCAACATCGTGAAGGGCTGTAAGCTGCAGTAGTTGAGACATATAATGCGAAATCAGGGTAGATATGAGCTACTCCAATGCATTTTGCAAGGTAAAATTAAAGGAAAAAGAGCAACAGGGCAAAGAAGAATATCCTGGCTTGCTAACCTGAGAGCATGGTATAGAAAAACCTCAACACAGCTATTCCGTATAGCAAACAACAAAGTCATCATAGCCAAAATGATCGCCAACGTTTAAAACGGACAGACACCCTAAGAAGAAGAAGTGAGGTATTTGTCGAATTAATCCACATGTTATATTAACTGGTTATTTATTCTCACGTACCTTTTTGCTGGTTTTGCTTATCAGCATGCCTTTGGTTTTTTATTGAGTCCACTTTTCCATTATATCTTTAAACTCAACTTGAAATACTGTAGCTCTTCTTTACTGTTAGCTAACTCCAATGTGCTAAGGGCGTTTCTAATACTGATTAATACTGATTGCACCGCCGAATAGTGTAATTATTTCTCGCTTTAAAACAGCTAATTTTTGGCAAATGGGTTTAGTTCCCCCAGCCATTAGGTACACAGAAGAAGAAAAAACATCTTATTCTTTCTAAATATCTGCATTTTAATTACCTCTGAAATTAAAGATAAATATGAATGTTGTTTCTTAGCAACACGTTTTTAAGTTATTAGTGGTTTATAAGCATCATATCGATTTCAGTTTTGTGAATTTTATGTTACTTGGATAAAATTGTAATTTTGGTATGGGTTTATAGGAGTTTTTACATAGCTTATGCTGTAATGGGAATATTTTTTTTTATTTACAAAAAAACCCGCTTCAATCTGACAAGGCTATTAGTGGAACGGTAACAATGAATTACTCTTTGCTTAGTAAATTAAAGTCTTTTAAAAACAAAAGCAGTTTTCTATAATTCTGTGACGATTGAACTTTTTGCGCTTTTCCACCAGCACATGTTTTACCGTATGGGGTGAACCGCACTCATAAGAAATTAGGCGTTCTTCTCAATCTCAATCTCAAACAAATGTTCATAAAAAACTGGTTATGTCCAAGTTGGTTACGGAGGTTGGAAATCGTCATAGCTATTTTAATTTTTAAGGCAGCAGCTCTAAATAGTTGTTTTGAGCTGCAAACAAACCATTTTCTCAGGTTCTTATGCCATGAAATTCGTCTTCTTCCGATGCTTCTTCTGCCATCGATCTTTCCTTGCATTGCAGGTCGCAGGATGCCATACTTCTCGAGTTTGCATCACATGTCCGAGATACGCTTTCTTTCTTTAATTGTAAGTTCAACTTCCTTCTCTTTACCTATACTTCTCAGTACCTAACCAGGAAATAATTCTTCTATATATCCACATTTCAAAGGCGTTAAGTAGTCTTATTGTGTCTAGATTGAAATTCCATGATTCCACTTTATAGCATAGTACACTAGTTAATAATTATTGCCACTCGGACTTCATTTTCAGTCTTCAGTTTTGGACGCGTCTGTATGGTATACTGTGTAATCGAAATGAGAGTTAATAAAATGTAATAACGTATACATTACACATTACACATTACATTGATTACGTTATTAAGCCTATTAACCCATTAGCTGCCATGATCCCCATTTGGGGATTTCGCTTTTTGTACCGTTTGGCAACTACGCATATTATGAAACTCTGTTAGTTTAGGTTATGTTTTGTTCCTTGAACATTCACGTGTGTGGTTTTGTTGGTTTACGATATTTTGGTGGCGTAAATATTGAAATATTTAGCTTTTTGTGAAAATTTGTGGCTGGTAAGTTGACCTTTTTACATACCTATATTTTCATTATTATTTTTTGATAGATAAGTTTTGACAAGAGTTTTTTGTTTATAAAGTGTGGATAGACTAGAGTCTTAAGCATACAAAAAAGATACAGCCACACAAAAAATAATAAAAATGTGGCTGTAGGGTCCTTTTGTGTTCCGATACCCAAATGGGGACCATGGCACATGTAATATTTTTTTCTTTTTTTTTAGATTATGAGTTCCAAACCTTTCCGCTCCTTGAAAGAGCTTGAGGCTTACATAGATGATCCAGAAAATCATGTCTACATTGATGAAAGTGAATATACCCATATCGACATCGTTGAACTTCCACCAGACCGCGTAGACTGCGTGACAGATTCTGAGGATCTAGATGAGGATGTCTTAGGTGATTCCGTTCCCCTAGACCTTCCAGGAGATATTGAGCTTCACGGCCTCACGGATGTTAAAAAGATACCCCAATCTGATCAGCCGCAGCCCAGCTGTTCTACTTCAAAACGGGTAAGATCGAAAACAACTGCCCAAGCGCCCAAGAGATCTAAAATTGCTACCAGTCAACCTCCAGCCTGGAAAAAGGTAGAAAAAGCCAATTTTAGTGTATTAGCTGATCCAAATGAAGCTCAATCGGCATGCGATATCCGTCGGCAAAAAATTAAAGATGAAATTCGCGGTAAATCACCAGCCGAAGTTTTTGAGTTATTCTTTGATGAAGAACTAATGACCTATATTGTTAGGCAAAGTGTGATTTATGCAGCCCAGAACAACAGGCATGAGTTCACTTTTTCTGTAAATTGTCTGAGAAAGTTTCTAGGCATACTCATATTGACTGGATATCATTCTCTCCCACAAGAACAAATGTATTGGTCAGAAGACGAAGATTTAAATGTCCAAATTGTAAGAACATGTATGTCTAGAAATCGCTACCTAGAAATAAAACGAAACATACATTTCAATGACAATTCACTTATACCTGTCAAGCCGGAAGAGCATGATAAGCTCTATAAAATAAGACCCATCATAGACAGGTTCAATAAATTATGCATGAGATTTGGAGTTTTCAGTAGCAACCTGAGTATTGATGAGCAAATGGTGCGGTATTTTGGTCATCATTACCTGAAACAATTTATCAGGGGAAAGCCCATTCGATTTGGTTTCAAACAATGGGCGATGTGCTGCTCAGAGACAGGTTTCTGTTTCGATACCGAGGTATACGAAGGTAAAAAAGCCGATACTGCTGCCAGTGTTAGTCTAGGATCTTCTGTAATCTTGAAAAAAATGGAGGTTATCGAAAATCCCTCTGAGCATTGTTTCTACTTTGATAACTTTTTTACCAGCTATGAACTTATGAGAGAGCTATCTGATAAGAAGGTCTGCGCTTCTGGAACAGTGCGCAGTAACCGAATGGGCCGTTGTCCTTTGACATCTGACAATGAGGTAAAAAAAGAGAAGCGGGGATTTTTTGATTACCGTTTTGACCAAACAAACAATATATTTGCGGTAGTGTGGAAAGACAATAGCTGTGTCAAACTCCTGTCAAATCATGAAGAGGTCCTGCCAATAGCCAAAGTCGCTAGATGGTCGCGAACGGAAAAAAAAGAAATACTTTTGCCTCAGCCCAATGTTATAGCTAAGTACAATAAATATATGGGGGGAGTAGACAAATTAGATTGGAATATCCAAAAATATAGAATTAAAATTAGAGCAAAGCGATGGTATTTCCCCTTATTTACAAACGTTATTGATATGGCTCTAGTAAATGCTCACGCAGTCTACTCTATTGCAAATGGTAGTGTTCCATTACTTGATTTCAGGAGAGCTGTAGCCAAAGCTCTTTTAAGGGTGAATTCACTTTCAGACCCAAAAAAGCTTGGAAGACCATCTTTAAAAATGAAATCTCAAAAACGTGTGCCTGAACCAGTGAGACGAGATCCAGTTGGACATTATCTTGAAAGGACTCCCGAAGGCAAGCAAAGGAAATGTGCGGTCTGCAAATCGAATGTAAGAAAACAGTGTTCTAAATGTAATGTTGGTTTACATGTAGAATGTGTAGTTGCTTGGCATTCAAACTAATTGCTTTTTGTCAATATTTTGTAATAAAAATATACCTTGCACTAACCTTGTACTTATGTTATTATTAAGCATAGTATATGCCATGATCCCCAATTGGGGATCCACGATAAAAAACGTCAAAAAATGACAGATTTTATAAATACATACCAATGGAGTCTATTTTTGTCAAATAATTATACATCAGTATTCAAAAAATCGATATTAGCAAGAAAAGAAAAATTGGCAGTTAATGGGTTAATATAGATTATGATAATAATATAAAAATCAATACATATTTTTTTAAATTTATCTCAGTTTAATTATATAATACAAAAGTTATTTTGCATTCTCGCAATTGATACCACCCAAAATCCTTTCTCAGTATTGATAGCTTTATCGTGTTCGACCCAATTTTCCCAACTTTTCCATTAAATCCATACCTTTTGTTGACAAAATTATCTGTATGTGTGTGTGTTCGATGTACTTACGTTGGGAAATTCAAGGAAAACAAAACACTATCGTAAAGTTGCGAAAGCCGGCGACATTTTTGGTATTTTATTCGGTTGATGGAAATAAGGGCAGCATGTTTTTCGAGTTTTATTCCATGCGAATGGAATAAGTTTAAAAAAATGATATGATGGAGTCGAAAAGGTACTTTCTTAACGCAGATAGTATCAAAAAAGTATCCATTTAACTCTAATGGATAAAAGAATTTAATTACATAGTTGTTATATAATATAATATCAGTATATCTTGGGTTTCAATAATATCAGGTTTTAACAACTATTGTTAGATTTGGAACTTGATTTTATCATTTCATTTCAATTCACGTTTCGGCAGGTTATTACAATTAGCTAGGCATAAACGAGCTAATGGAAAACTTCGCAAAAAATGGTACTAAATTCCTAACAAATAAAATTTGCCTTCTAAACGATAATAGGAAAGAAGTGTTCAGAGTTTATACTAAAATTGATTAAAAATACAAACATGTTGATTTAAAAAATAAAAACAAATAATAATGTCAATTCTGTATCCTTCTTGTCTCCTTAATTATCCAGTCTTAGCTTGAGTGGAGGATCACTATTGATTAGGAAATATTAGGATCATATGACCAGCTATATAAAAAAAAGTTGGAAAAACAAAAAATTAAAGAAAATAAAAAATAACAACATAACTAATGCTAAGAAACAAAAAAGTATGATAAATCTATAATACAAATTAATTCCATAAAGCTATATTTACCTGTCTGCCCTGACTAAATCAGTCAATTTTTTATTAAAATTATTAGTACTTAGGTACAAAAAACATTAATTCTGATTAGACAATTTATTTGCTAACTAAACGCTACAAATATCTAGCAAATTACTATTCAGCATAACCAATATTAGTAACAGTGTTCTTGGCTGTATGGATTCACTTCTAATGTCAAAAAAATAAATGGTAATAATAAAATCTACGTAAATGATGCCACCATTGTATAAAAAAGAAAGTTTGTAGTTAAACCATAGTATAAAAAAGAAAAGTTTGTGGTTAAACTGTGATGCCACTAACAAAACATACTACCAGCGATGAAAAGCATGAATGCAGTCTCCAGTGCCTCAAAAATAGTGCTATGAGGAGTGGTAACCTCGACAGGAGAACTGCAACCATAATAACCAAGCAACCAGAGAAAAGAACAGTCTAGCAAAAAAAATAGTATGATTTTAAAACTGAAACCCTTACTAAATGCATGATTTATTGTTGGTCTGGTGGAACAAGTGAAAGATTTGGGTCGAAGTATTGGAACTGCAAAACTACGATGGAAGATCAAGGAATAAACTTTAACTATATTAGAAATCAAGACAAAGTAAAAGAAGACGAAAAAGTACATTTACAATTTACACCATTAAAAATATCAGAAAAAATTACACTGGGGGATTAAATTTTTAAGTTTATTGGGATATTTGAGGACAAGTTAACACCCAGAATAAAAATCTACTCATACGTAAATATACAACAAGGTTAAAATGATGAATGGTTTGCACATGCGAGCAAAAAAGTAAATTCATAATCTATTAAATAGTAACATGGACGATCGATTTCGAGCACTACATTTTTCTACTCACCGTCAGGTACTGCAAATGTTACTTACCAGCTAAAAGAACATTAGAGTTGATACTAGAAGTTATGTCAATATCAAGTGTATTTGATTTTGGTGACTACATTGCAAATAAACTTACCGATATGTTCGGTCGGAATAATAATGTCAACATGCTTTACAAATACAGTTTAAAAGGAATAGAACATAATGTAATGCAGGTAATGAATGTAAATAACTAAAATCGATTATAAAGAAATTTCTGTGGATACTGTCAAAGGCATAAAGGGACAAAGAAACGCAAAATGGTAGGTATAATAAGTAATGTAGAATCACAGTAAAAGAAATGGAAAACTAATAAATATATCTTCAACAAATTTTTTTAACACCATTAAGACGAGATTAAAAAATCTGGTCAGATAGGCCATGTTATGAAAAAACCTAATATATCCAAAATATCCTTCAATTGCCATAAATTGGCAAATATTTTGGTTCAAACTTGAATTAATGTATATATGTGTGAGCTGTTTACTTTTCCTCTTGTATAACATTTGGAAAAAAAAGTTTGTCATTTTATATAGATATACTAGATTTACAAAAATATGTAACATTATAAAAACATTATTATACCATTGCAATAGTAAAAACGCAAAAAATACTTTCAGATATTATTAGAAGGCATTCTAGCGCCACCTACCCGATGTACTGGAAAACGAATATATTTTCTCTGCGAGATTTTCGCTAAAGTGTCTCCCAATAGTCTCGCATATCGCCAACTAGATGGAAGCACACAATCCTCTAGTCGCCATGTTTTACCGAAATTTTATTTTAAAAGTTGAAGTTATTTCTCGAGCGAAAATAATAGTTTTGTAGTTTTCGTAATTCCTATATAATTATACATCACAATAGCAAATTACACGTTTTATTTTTTAGTCAGATGGAGTTTCAAAATACAAGTTTTGTAAACTGTGTTTTGAAAAATCTTAAGGGCTGTTAAAAATCTAGAGGCCAAATCTTCAAACATACTTATCTCAATTTTATACCCTTGATCCTGGAGCTTGCTGAAAGCTTACAGGACCATTTTAGGACTATAACGTTGAAAAACATTACAGAAGAAAAGGCAAAAATGTACCCTCATCGGCTATAATAAATGTATTGATCGTGTTTACAAATACAAGTGTTTTGAATAGAATATAAACAAGTATTTTCAGAATCAAACAATTCTTTAATAATAAGAGTCTAAATCTAAAACTCAAAATTTGTAAGCGAGATGAAAAAAAAAAAAAAATAGAAGCCTTTGAGATGCGACAATAAAGAAGACAATAAGAATAACGTACACAGAAAAAGTTACCAGCAAATAGGCAAATCTTGTTAAGACTTATAATAAACAGAAAAATATTTTTGCAGTTAATGAATTAAACAAACGAAAAACTTTCATTTATTCAGATAATATTTATTATTAGTCAATGTAGTGTTCAAATTTAATTTCATGTATTATTTTTAATATTTTAATGTGAAACTACATCACCATTTTGCGTCACAAACTCTGTTTTGCGTTGCCACAGAAAATTGTAATTATTAGCAGCCGATATTTACTTCTTAGGTAAGTAATAGTCTGTTTTTAAATATTGTCAGAGTTGCAAAGTAAATGTTCGACAATCAGTCTCGTTATTTAAACTTTCATCATATCAAGTGAATCTATGTTTGAATCCGCCAGACAGACTAACAGAATAATCATTCGACTAAATTAAGGTCTCGATATTTTACATCTTAATAAAAGTTTTTAATTAGCATAATATACAGTCCATTCCAAACGAATTAGTTTTTTCATTAGTGAGAGACGGAGCCACAACCTTGTTGATTTGATTAATTATGTTCATGTAATCACTTCTTAGGAGAACCAATGTGGTCACCCACCATCAGCAGCTTAAAAAAAGTTTCAGAAAGCCTTAAACCGTTAATACTGTTTACTGATATTATCAATATTTGTTTATAGTTTTCTAGGAAAGAAGAAAAACAAAAGGGACAACATTTTGCATTTTTATTTTTAAAAATAAACAATATTGTTTAAATCTTTAAAAAAAGGGTGTTTTTTCACTAAGATCCTAGGCTATTACAATAAATTAATCCTTTATTAGGTCTTAAGAACTTTTATTTATATAACGTATATCTTTTCTAAAACGTTTTAGTACTATCAGTACCAGGGGCATATTAGACACATTAAGTGATATTAACATTTGTTAACATGGTATTTACACATTTTCATCTATAAACACACCGATTTATTTTATAAATTAAGTTAGGATATAGTTCTATACATATATTTCTAGAATAACAGTCACTTTTAAGTATCGGATAAAAGATGTAACCGACCGGGACCTTTGTTACGATTACGAATCACCACTCACATTCTCTCGCACACTATTTACATAAAAGTCTATAAAAAATTCCTCAGGACTCACATTTTCCATCGCCCAAGTCATTAACCTTTTTAAATAAATATTTATAAAAATATTTGGGATTGTCTTTGGCTATTAGGAAGTCGATATGGTTCCATTTCTTATGAGGTATGACGTGAAATCCACATCTAACTGACGGCTGGATTTCTGAATATATTTGATTGGCATTCTGAAAATAATTTAGCAATTATACTATTTATAACTAAATAAATAAGTAGTAGTTGGAATGTAATTGAATTAGTTAATATTTTTATTCAATTAAAACGTTAATTTATATATAAATATCTAATAATTTATCAGTCAAAAGCTTTACTGAAATTAGTGTAAATTGGGTCCACGTGGGCAATGTTAATAAAGTTGGAAAGAATGTTTTTTTTTGAAAAGTTGGAATTTTTTTTTGTTTAGGAAATCATCGGTCATACTGCAGTTGTTTGTATAATTGTACATCTACCTTTGCATTATGTCTACATAAATACAGAGAAAGACAACGGCCCTCAGTATTCAGCGGTTCAGAAATCTATGACTAATGTTGAATGACTAATTATGCTAGCGGTCAAATCAGATAACTAGCAAAGGGTGCAAAGAATCTCCAAAGTCATACATACATTTTAACACACAAAAAAATAAAAAATATTAATAAAAAAGAAAGAAATAAACCAGCTTTTAAAATAAACAACAACTTTGGCAAATATATTAAAAAGGGCCAAAAGAAAAAGCACTAACACAGTGGTGTATACAAATTTAAATGTGGCGACTGCCCAAAAACTTACATCGGTCAAACTGGTAGAACTTTTAACATACGTATAGCAGAATATAAAACGGCTTTTAATAATAGAAATACAGATTCTATATACGCACTTTGCCTTCTAGGTCATAATAATTTATTTAATAACGAATTTCAAATTCTTTACATTCAAAATAACGGCCTCAAGTAAAATTTATTAGATTCTATGGAAATTAACAAATTGAAAAAATACGGATCTAATTCTGAATGACCAACTTGAGATAAACAGTTCTCCCCTCCTCAACTTATAAAGACCATACAGTGTACAGTGTACATAAAGTGTACAGTACATTCAACCAACTTACACCTCTAAACGATTAATGGAATTTGCAGAAAACCTTTCGATTTCGATTTTTTAAATATAAATTATATTTAGCACGTTAGTATTTGTTTTAGAAAAAAATTATTAAACAAGTAGGTAAAAGAAATTTACGTTAAATAACATTATGCAAGAATACTATTTATTAAAGCCACTCTTACTCTAGCCACTCCTACTCAATTTCTATCCTCACCTCCAAGAAGTGTGACTTAATCACACGGGTGGACCCTGGCAAACCTGAGCAACCCTACCAGAGATTGGGTAACCAACCCCAGTGAAAAGTAGTGTCAGGGCCGACGAGGAAGGGAGAAATGATCACCGAAAAGTGGGTTAGACATAGGGCTAACAACTCTATCCTAGAAAACACACATGTTACGAATGTTCAAGGAAAGAAAACCGGACTGATCAAACGATGAGAACTGCGCGAGAAAAAGGTACATGATTTAAGAATCGCGACATGAAACATCCGATCCCTATACAGATCGGGAGCCCTCCAAAATCTGCTCTGTGAACTCAATAGATATGACATAGATATAACAGCTCTGCAGGAAATGTGATGGATTGGGAGTGGCAACATAGACAAATGTTTTGAAAAACAAAAGTTTTCAGTGTTTTATTGGTATATAAAATATTCAACTTATAATTACCTCAATTGTTGCCAACCAATCATTCTCACTAGCGAACACAGCCATAGGGATTTGTATTTTGGATAAATCGTAAACGGGTGGTGTTGGAGTACCGTATTTTTTTAAATTCATTTCCTCTCCATAATCGAACCTTTTAAAAACACCCGTTTCGTAGATTTGTAAATAGTGAGTCCATAATTCGACGGCCACGCTGTCTAGCATCTGTGTAGCAAACTGCGGATAGTGTAGCTAAAAATATTTATATATAGAAAAAAGAAAAATATTTACCTTATATTACTCATTAATATTTATATTTATTTTTAGATATGAAACAATGAATGAGTTGTAATGGCTTTTATGCAGTTTAAAACAGATATTTAGCTTTTCTGTCACTACGTAAATGAATAGTTTTAAAGTGTTTTACAACCAAAAGACACATCTTTCTTTTTTCTCTGTATGTCTGGGTTTCGTTCACACTATAACATTATTGTGTTCAAGCTGACCCTTATTGGAAAACAGTAAAATAAAATATAGGCTTATTATTGTTTTTTTCCTTAGGTGGATGATTCTTTGTTGGTAAAGCGTTGTTGTAGATTTCGTGTCAGTTTTTTAACTAGGCAACTAGTTGAATTACGTCGATTGTTTACCAGTATCGCAGGGACAACGTTTGTTTTAAACCAGTATGGGTATTTTCCAATGTTTTGTTATTGAGACACCGTTGGTGTTATTCCCGGACGAATTCAGCATGTCTTTGGAACTGGATATTGTCTACATATTAAGTTGATTACATCTTATATCTTTATTTTTATAAACAAATATACGTATCTTGAAAAGAAATTCACCGATCGGATTTTAGAAAGGATTTTACAATCTAGTTCTATTTGTAATTAAAAGAGCTTTAATATAATGCTTTTTTTGTATAAAATAAGTTAAAATAGGTAAAATTTTTTTTTATTTAAAGAAAAATTCGCATCCACCTAATGGTTATTAGAGACGGATCTATACAACTTTACAATAATAGATATATTACGTGGTTACAAAAAAAATCATACAAAATAGTACTAAAAAAGTCAGCAATTTTGTACAACAAAAAAAAATACAGTCAAATCTCATGGAACACATTGATGGCTTTTAAATAATCTATTAGGTTCTTTGAGTACCTATCTATTTTGACCTAGCACAACTGATAAGTTTGAATCTATATTATAACTATATTATATTGCACTGACCCATAAATTCTTAATCAACAAAGAATCTTCTCCAACCTGCAGAAACTGTTCTCTCCCATTGACGGTGAAGCATATTCTGATTGACTGCCAGTACCACGAAGAAGCAAGAAGAAAATATGGAATCTCTGATGACATCAAAACCACATTAACCATAAACACTGACCATGTAATACATTATTTAAAAGATTTACGTTTATATACATCTATTTAATGTAAATAAAATGAATTCTTGTGTATGTTACTCCACTAATAACCCTGCGTGGTTGATGTGGATTATATGTTAAAATAAAAAAAAAACTATATTATATACAGATTGTTGATGTTTATATTTGTCACATTCAAAGATATGCTTTACTGTTAAGGTTGAGTTGCAGTGCTCGCATATTGGTGGGTTACATTTAAAAAAAAAGATAAGAGTGTGTGAGTCTAGTATGGCCTAATCGTAATCGGTTAACTACACTCTGTTCATGACAATTTTTGTAAAAAGATTTAGTTCCTTTAACTGTATCTTTAATTTGTCGTAGATTAGACGTTGATATTTGCCATTCGTCATGCCAAACTTCTAAGATTTTTGCCTTAATAGAAATCTTTAAGTCATCAGGACCGCACTTTAATATTATTTCTGATTGCGCACTTGACACTGCACTACGCGCATTTAAGTCTGCTTTTCATTTCCAAGGATAACCATGTGAGAAGGAATCCATATGAAGTCAACCGTTCTTCCTTTTTCTTGACATGTGTGAAGCTCTGATTTGATCATTTTTTCAATTGGGTGTTTAGGATATAGTCGTTGAATTGAAGTAATCGAACTCAGAGAATCAGAAAGAATCACCGCTTGGACGATATTGGTATCATTAATAAACTCAATTGCTCGATAAAGAGCGAATAATTCGGCTGTATATATGCTACAGTGGAGAGATAATTGAAATAGATATTTACTTGAATTGATCACAAAAGCGGCACCATCTCCATTGCTAGATTTTGAAGCATCTGTAAATATTTTGGAGAAATTTTCATAAGTTTAGAGTATATTTGACAAAATAGTTTTTATTTCTGAGGGACGTATTTATATATTATATTTTCTCAAATATACATTGCACTGTGGAATATTGATTGACCAAGGGATATGAGGATCGTTGATGTTTGGATCGAATATGTCAGAAAAATCAAAGTTTAATTTCTTGCAATATGTTCTAATTCTTTCATAGAGAGGTAAAAATTAAAAATTTAAAATGGCGAAAAATTCACATTTCTCTTTCAATCGTTAATTGTGCATAAACTATTAGGTCAAATTTAATGCAGTACAGCTCAAGTTAAAGCTTTGTTTATGTACGTTTATTTAAAATTAGGTTGATTTTACCCTCATATTGGCATAAAATTAGGTTGATTTGGTACAATAAATTAAAAAATAATTAAAAACACCGTTTTTTGCACTTTAAAAGAGTTACAAACTCTTGGAGGTTACTTTATGCATTGCCCTTCATAAGGCCGTGCTGTTATCAAAAATTCTCTAATTAATGCTCAAAATTATTTATTTTTGTCTCTACAGCTCTACAGTAAATAAAAGACATTAAACTTAAATAAATAAAGGATATTAAAAAAATCCGAGTGACTAACTTAGTATAAAGATTTGTGTACTTACAGGATCCATTTGGTCGTAGTCGTCTCCAAACAATAAATTGTTGATCGATTGAATAAGATACATGCCCCCTGAAAAACGTGTCAGTGGTCTCAAAAATATAGAATAACCTGGTAAGATTTCTCCGTTCCAAAATGTGTAAATAAACCTCTAAAATAAACAACAAAAAACTCAAAATGTTAAAACTGACTTTTGTCTTTTTAGGAAATAAGAAAGACAGTTAAGATTTAATTTCAATACAGAGCACCACCATTCGCTTTAAGCTTTTTATTCGTATGGAATCATTAGAGCGATTTTGTGGCAAGCTTTATGAATAAAACATTATGTTTATAAGTAACATACGTATAAGTAATCATTTAAAAATAATCATACACACAGACCCTGCAGCGACATCAAAAAACAATAGAAATCCGGAGATTTTTTACGTTTGAAATCAATTCAGGATATTTCTCAAATCTGAGCTTTCTACAATTTTTAAAGTAAACAGACGATAAAATAACTGATATAATAACTGATATTTATGGGAAATCTATAATTAATACATCACTTTATCTAGACAAAAACTCTATAGTATTATGTGCAAAATGTCGAAAATATAGTGTATTAATATATTAAGACAAAGCTGTAAGAAATACAAACAAAACAGGAAAATATAAAAACTAGAATTAAGCGATGACAATAGAGAGCGAATTGACATAAGTCTGGGATCAAATTAACCAGAGGAAAAAGGAGAAAAAAAATCGGACAGTACCTACGTGAAAGAATATAGATGTACACAAAGTAGCAATTTATCATACGAAGAAAAAAAGTAACAGAACTAGTTGTAGAGAAAATTTTAAAAGAGTCAACAGCAATTTCAGAACAATAAACTTTTAGCTAAAAAATACTGAGACATCCAATATTTTATTATGAAGAGTGGATTTAGAAGGAGAAAAAGGGACCAACTTAAGAGTTAAGCGGGTATAAGAAGATGTAAATGCTTGCTGATTTAATAAATGGAGTTAATTGATCCTTACTTTCTAACACTCTTGAATAAATCATAATCTTATGCAACGCTACAATTTGGTAATACATAACCAAAATCTCAACAAAAATTACTCACTTTCAACGTGGGCCATACATAACTAGTATACAGTGCGATACTTTTCACTCCGGTAAAATTAATGACAGGAGCGATTCCTATCATAGCCTTAACATTCTCCTTTGCTTCTTCTGGAAACGTCGATGAATAAATATAGAAGCCAGAGGATCCCATGGAGTAACCTAAATAAATTGATTGACGGTTCGTCTCCTGCGATACAAAGTTTACTACTGCTCTGACATCGTATAATCCTAAATTATCTATTCTAAAACGAAACAAAATGAAAAATATAGATCTTCCAAAAATTCTAATAAATATATATATATATTACTGTAAAAGCCCGAAATTGTGGACATTCGTCATATTTTTTGGTGTAAAAAACATATATTTTTATCAAATAAAAATAAAAAATTAGTTGGGTACATTTTTTATTTGGGAAAATCATTTTAAGAAACATGAAGATTATTGTATTTTAAACAAACAGCGCATATATCGATTCGTAACGAAAATATTATCAACTTTTTTTTTTAACTTATTATTAAAAAAAACATATCTTTGAATTGCACAAAAGCCCCTTGCCTTTACAACTACACGTCTATAACTTATCCTCCACTTTTAGAATTAATAAAAGCTGTTTCTCTTATGCCCGATTTTACCAACGATACCTAAACAGTTGCCTTCAAAAGTAATGGACCGCAGGAGTGTGACGTCACGACTGTCACATTGTCATTATTACTTTCCAAACAAAAGTTGAAATGTCCAATCTCAAGACTTTTTAATTTCTATAAAGTTAACATTTTGCATCCTCTGCTGCTTTTTCTTGTAAGGATAGTGTTTTTTACGATAATACCATCATAATTCAGAGTTCTATTTCTATGGTTTATGGATAATGTGATAAGCCAAAATGGATAAGTTAAAAATGCCGGAAAAACAATTAGTTCTGACTCTTATCGTTTTTTTTTCTGTTTTCTCAGTAAGCCATCTGTTCTTCACGGTTTGCAGTCACTCGGCTTATTGTACATTTTCCATCAACTATTATATATTTCATATGGACCTTTTATTTGACCTGCAAATATCTGCATTGAGACCTATTTGAAGCAGAGACAGATTCCGTGACCATCGCCCGCTCTCTTTTTGTTCTCATTATAAACTGTGTAAAACGTCATAATCTTCCCTAAATATATTTGCTGCTTACAAATTGATTAATATCAGAACTTTAGCGATTATTTTGTTTTCGAACATAGCTTTTGTATAATTAAGTTCTCATTGTGTTATAATATGTTTACATTTTAAATAAATAATACGTTTATATCTTACGTGTACTTCCAGTAGTTTTTGTTACCAGTAGTTAAGTTGACATGACCTTTACTATACCACGTGCCCCTGTAATTTAACATCCATACGTCATATCCAAGGTCGCCTAATAATCTAGCTAAAATTGACAAAGTAATAAAATAATTAATTTACTTTTAGAAAATAATTGAAATGTAAAAAACTAATAAGATGCACTTTGTATATAAAACGAACATAAAATTTTAATGTATATTGAACAGTAAATGCTTCAAAACATCACGTAACTTAAATCAATAAAAATATTATTTAAACTGAAGATGACATCTTTTTCTTTTTTAGGTGCCGTGTCTATAAGAGATTGACGATGGCTGTAAATTCGTCTCTTTTATGTGCTTTTCTTTTTAAGGGTTGGAGATCTAGACCTGTTTAAAAATGTTCGCATTCACAAGGCATCTAAGTTGATAACTAAATATTCTGTTTTCTTCATGCTGACTTGTAACTCCCATTTTACATATTCTCTATATAGACGCTTTATCATAAATTCTAGTTCATTAGAATCTTGAGCTAGGACGACATGTTCATCCGCAAAGTTCAGGGAGAACAGTAGGTATGCCATTTCCTTTGGTGATTCCCGTTCCTGGCAGTGGTTTTTCCAATTGTGTAGGGCTGCCCCAATATATAATTTAAACAGTAAGGGTGATATACTGCATCCTTGTCTTAGTTATCTAGTTACTTTTATTGGCTCTAATAGTCTATTTTAGATTTTTAGGTAAGTAGTGTTACTACTGTATGCCTCTGTGATTATTCCTAAAAGGTATATACTAATGCCGAGTGGTTGTAAAGCTTGCCACAATTTAAGTCTTGGAACTGTAGGAACTGTAGGAACTTGTAACATACGCCTTTTCTAGGTCGATAAAGCCTAGATGTACTTCGGTACCAACCGATTTTCTTTTTTTATTAATTCATCATCACGTAACGCTACAACCTTGGGTGGGTCTTGGCTGACTGTACAACTTTATTCCAATTTGTTCGGTCTTCCTTCAACCTAGGGTCAAATGGAATGTTCATGTTCCGGAGATCTGCTTGGATGTTATCTCTCCATCGCATTCTGGGACGTCCGAAGTATTTTTCGTTCAAGAGCTTTTCTTCGTTTGCTTTGGTCATGGTCAACTTTTTGTGAGATTTTTTGATTTTATGAGCTTATTAAGTGCAAATAGACAGCGGTTTGCAGATTTATTTCTTCAGTGACATCGTTGTCAGCTGTGATAACGGCCCTCAGATATTTAAAACGTTGTACTCTTTCGAAATTGAAGGTGTTGACCGTAACATTTTGTCCTATTCTCTTTTTGTCTCTTCGTGTCGTTCTGATGATGTCTTTCTTTTAAAATTATGTTTAAGACGGTTTTATATGCCGTGTTTAGGAGTGAGATTCCTCTATAATTCGCGCATTTTGTTTTGTCCCCTTTTTTGTGTATGAGCACTATTATGTTTTCCATCGTGCTGGTATCCTTTCTTCTAAGCATATGTGCGTTATTAGCTAGTGGATTTGGCGATGTAGTGCATCTCCCCATATTTCAGAGGTTCTACTGGTATCTCGTCCGTACCCGGCGCTTTGTGATTTTTCAGCTTATTTAAGGCCTTTTGGGTTTTTTCAAAGGAGGGATTTTTGACGGGCATGTCCGCTGTGATATAGATCTCTTTTTTGTGCTGTTCTTCCTGTATGATGTTTAGAAGGTCCCTAAAATACTTTTTCCATTCTTCAGTTACTTCTTTACCGTTGTTTATCATACGGCCTTAATTGTCTCTCAGTGTATGGATGGAATCGGTTCTATGTCCTGTTTTCTCAGAGGAAATTGCTTTATATAATTCTCTGGAGCCTAGTTTGGGCCGGTCTCTCTCCATAGCGTCATATTTTTGTTGTTCATAGTTTCTTTTCTTTGTGCGAATTATTTTTCTTGTTTCTTTTCGGCAGTCGTCATATTCCTTTTTTACTTTAGTCTGTTTGCAGTTGTATCCAAGTCTTCCTTACTGTTTGTCTTTTTTCTAGCTGTTTCCGACATTCCTTGTCATACCATGTTTATGCTCTCTTCTGCCTACTCCTAAAGATCTTGTCCGCTGTCTTGGTTATTATTTTGGTTATTGTTCTATATCATTGTATTGTCTTTCAGAGTTCAAGGTTTGTTCAAGTTGTTCTCTATAATTTTGTTGTTTCTGTGTATTGTGTATTTCGTCCATATTCCATTGTGGGTTTATTGTTGTTTTATTGTATTTGTGGCTAGATATTCTGGATTTGATTTTTGCTCTGACTAAGTATTGATCTGTGTCTACGTCTATTCCTCTCAGACTTCTTACGTCCATAATATTGTTCCCATGATGGGTATCTACAATGATGTGGTCAATTTGGTTACCCGTAATATGGTCGTTTGAGACCCAGGTTTGCCTATGGATGTCTTTATGCGGAAACATGGTTTACTTTATTAGCATATTATTAGCTGCTGCAGTTTCTGTGAGTCTTAAGCCATTGTCGTTGGATATATTGTGTAGGCTGTGTTTACCTATTGTGGAGTATAGGCTAGGCTCTTTGTATATTTTAGCATTAAAGTCCCCGCAGAGTACGCGCATATCTTGTTTGGGCATCGTATCTATCTCTCTTTCTAAGGCATCGTAGAAGTCATCCTTGATATCTTCATCCTTCTCTTCCGTTGGTGCATGCGCTGAGGTAATCGAAATATTGTATTGTTCTCCCTTCATTCGTATGGAGCATATCCTTTCATTTACAGGTTTAAAATTTAGTATATTCTGTACTAGGTTGTCTCTAATCACAAAGCTCGTTCCAAATTCATGTCTTCCGTTTTTGTTACCGCTGAAGAAGATGGTGGATTTACTTATTTTTATATTTCCATTGTCTGGCCATCTTATTTATTGGACTGCTGTTATATCCATTTTCATGTTTTTTAGTTGTTCCACAGCATTAATAGCAGCTCCAGGTCTGTACCAACTCTGGACATTACAAGTTCCAATATTCATTGTCCTTTTACATTGCATTTGTCGTTTTTTGTGTTTATCTGTAAGATTCCAAGGCAAAGTTGCAGTTTTCATAACTAGTTTCTTTTTCCGAGGGTGAGTAGTTAACACTCCGTTCAAGTCTCCTCTTTCATCCGGGCTTGGGACCGGTTGCAGTAAGGTGATTTCCGAGCTACTCAATCCACTCGTTCCTTACCTTAATCCAGGCAGAGTTTTTATTAATTGTTAGAGTATAAACAAATTATCCGGGAAGGATTTACCAGGCGTAAATTCACTTTGATCCTCGCTAATTAGATGTCCATCATCTTGTATTTTTCTGTTTATTATCTTTCCAAACAATCTCCGGAAAGTAGGCAGGATACTTAATCCACTGTAGCAGTTAGGATCTTTTCGATTACCCTTTTTAAAATGGACACTTGGTGAGCTGTTTTTTATTCAGAAGTTACTTTAATTTGTTGGCAGCATTCTATTAGAAGCGGACCTCTTGCTTGAAGTAACTTTACAGCTATATTGTAAGGTTCTGGAGATCGCATGTTTTTCATTTTAATTAACGCAGTACGGACCTCTTTGTTAGTAGTATCAATAATACTATTTGTTTATCTCTCCGTACTGTATTCCTATCTCATATATTCCAATCTGGACTCTTCTAGTAAATTTTTATAGTGATTTTCCCACTTTTCTATAGAAATTAAGTTGTTTAAGGAGTTATGGGTGTTTTTCTTTAGATTAGTGATAGTTCTCAATGCTTCCGTAGTCTGAGAACCACTAATTAAATTTTCAACTTTACACGCATTTTTGTTCACAGAAATCGTTTATTGCTACTTTTATTTGATTGCGTGCTTCTCTGGTTTTTCTTTCATATGTTACTCTATTGGGAGATGTTTTATTTGTTAGCCATTTCTTATATGTTTTTCTGCTTCTTTTATTTCATTGCGTGCTTCTCCGTTTTTCCTTTGATATGTTACTCTATTCCTAGTTATTTTATTTGTTAGCCATTTCTTATGTATTTTGTTTTTTTCTTGTATCAATTCTTTTACTTTTTTTGTCATCCCTGGTGGTTTGTGGTGTTTTTTGTCATTGTTTTCTGTTCCTGGTACTACATACGCAATTTTTTTATTATCGTTTTGAGGTTGTTGTATTCTTGTTCTACATCCATATTTCTTTTCATCTCATTTATATCCTTTTCTAATCTAGGTTAAAAAAGATGTTTAATAATTGGTTGGAATAAAAGGTGCAATTTATATCTCTCCGTTTTGTACTGTATAGTATTGTTTCTCTCACTTTCAGTATTCTGTTTGTAGTATTGTTTGAAGGGGCCAAAAGATTAGCTAAAAGAAAATAGTGATCTATCCCACAGTTAGATCCCCTTTTTACTCTGCAGACTTGACACTTAAATAGTTTATTATTTACGAATATGTTTATGTTAAGAGTATTCTTTTTCGTAATTACCATTGTTTTTTTCTTTGCAGTAATTTTAGGAACATATTTTTTACCTTCGGTAAAAAATATATTCTTCTTCGGGAGTTCAACTACCTTGTTCAGGTAAGTAATACCATATTTTCGGCATATCGGAAGTTATTGACAATTCTTCCGCTAACTTTAGTACCTTCTTGTGTCTCATCCACAGTTCCGAGTACAGGTGGAATGATAATTTCGAAAGTATACACGCCTTGTCTATCTCCTCTTTGCATTTTTTATGGTCCCAGTATCCCCTTCTGCGTTCTAATGAAAATATTTTGGTTCCAAGAGAGTTCACCTATTATGTTTATGGCATCGGTATTGATGTTCTTTCTTTGTAAATCTTTTATTAGTTTTTCCTGTTTGACATTATCAAAGGCTTTTTCATAACCTACGAAATACAAATACGTACCTTTTTGTTGATCGCAAAATACCCGTACCGTTCCTGAAACCGAATTGTTTTTGGCCCATACCAAAAGAGATATGTCTTCCATTCAAAAATAACAAAAAACAAAAACGTATAGCAAACACATTTTATAGTACAGTAGATAAAATTAAAAGAAGAGACAGATAAAACATTTATACAATGAAATTAATTCGAAATAATATGAAAAAGATTCATAATTTTACGTAATACCTAATTTCCAAATTATTTGAATTATTTGTGCTTTGTTTGTTGTTAACAAGATAATTTTGTCATCACCAACTCTATTAATTACACATTAAACATAATTACCTCGTTATTATAAATGCATTTTCCAATTATAATTAATAAATATAAATCGCTTTGAACGAATTACTTACCTAATGATACGTTTCCTCTATTAACCCAACCGAAAGCACTCATAGCGATCCCATGTACTATAATAATGGGATTCTTTTGTGTTATTTTTGAGTACGCCCTTTCGACAAGCACTCGGTATCCATCTTCGGTGGTAAGGTAATGTTCTTCGGCACTAAAGCCAGGCCAACTCTGAATTAGCTCGGTCTTTAACAATATTTTATACATTAGAATATAAATATATATATATATATATATATATATATATATATATATATATATATATATATATATATGTATATATATATATATATATGGATATATTGGGTTTAGTAGTCAATATATTGGCCTTTAAGTAAAACTCTTTTAGGTTTGCTAAGCTTTCGAGTTTATTTTACTCTTTTTCAAAACATACTAAAAATTAACATAAAAAATTTACATTAGAAAAATGAAGTTCTTATGTCTTAAATAGGCTTACCCTTGTGAGAATTGTCTTTTAAAATTAGCAAAATTTTTACATTTTGTCATTATGTCATTAACATAATGACATTAAATTTGATTTACTTTTTATTTCTGTCAAAACTTATTACTAAGGTTTCCATATCTCTTCTATTTTTTTATATTTATTTTAGGTGAGTTTGACAGAAGAAGTGTCTATGTTTATGCAAACCTTCATTGCAAATTTTGATATAATATTAGTTATTAAACAAGCAACAGAGTTTATGTTACTAAGTATTTAAGAAAGAAAAAATACAAATAAAAATAAATTTTATCTCGTTTGAACTTGGAATAATCCAATAACTAATAACTAATATTATATCAAAATTTGCAATGAAGGTTTGCATAAACATAGACACTTCTTCTGTCAAACTCACCTAAAATAAATATAAAAAAAATAGAAGAGATATGGAAACCTTAGTAATAAGTTTTGACAGAAATAAAAAGTAAATCAAATTTAATGTCATTATGTTAATGACATAATGACAAAATGTAAAAATTTTGCTAATTTTAAAAGACAATTCTCACAAGGGTAAGCCTATTTAAGACATAAGAACTTCATTTTTCTAATGTAAATTTTTTATGTTAATTTTTAGTATGTTTTGAAAAAGAGTAAAATAAACTCGAAAGCTTAGCAAACCTAAAAGAGTTTTACTTAAAGGCCAATATATTGACTACTAAACCCAATATATCCATATATATTACTCACATAGTCACTAAAGCCCTTTCTAAGAATATATATATATATATATATATATATATATATATATAAATATATATATATATATATATATATATATATATATATATATATATATATATACATGAGAGATATCGTAACACCATCAAATCAGTAAAACCATATTCAGGAGCAGATGTCACATCAGAACATAACCCAATAATCATTAATCTATCTGTCACGCTTAAGCTTAAACGTATGTGAAAACCCCAGAGAACTCCAAAATTAGATATTAGAAAAGTGATAGAAGCTGATATAAAAAACAAACTCCAACAAAAAATATACGAATATTTTGATAAATTAGATACAAACACCTACGAGATAACCAACAATGGGAAACATTAAATACTGCCTCCCCTTTCCATGCAAAGAGATATTAAAAGAACCGATAAGAATGAGAGACAACTGGATGACTGACGAAATACTCAGAAGGATGGACCAAAGAAGAGAAGAACAAAGACAGTCACAATTACAAAATCATTATCAATAAAATCAGAAAAATGATCTTCTTCTTCTTCTTACGGTGCCTATCAGTTCCGTATGTTGGAGATCAACATGGCTATCCTAATTTTGCTTGCTGCTATTCTGAATAGTCCGGTTGTCGGTGTATTAAACCACTTTCTCAGGTTTTGAAGCCAAGATATTTTTATTCTCCCTGGTCCTCTCTTTCCAAATACCTTGCTCTGAAGAATGAGTTGCAACAAGGCGTATCTCTGTTCATTCCTCATAACATGACCAAGATATTCTAGTTTGCGCTCTTTGATGGTGTTAGTAATCAGTAAAATGATAATAGCGGCAAAACAAACTTACTATGGGGAAAAATGTAAAGAGATAGAAGATCTTCAGAAAAAATATGACCTATTTAACCTACATAAAAGGTTAAAGAAATGACAGAGCTGCATAAAAAACCACAACACAACTCTTTTAGATAAAAATGATAATACTATGATAACAATTGACGTAATGCTAAAACGATGAAAAAAATATATGGAAGAGCTCTTCGATGACAAAAGACGAAACCCACAAGACATATCTTTCGAGGACAGAGAAATAAGTACAGAAATTACAAAGGAAAAAATATTGTATGCACTATAGAACACCAGAAACGGAAAAATCCCGGAGCCAGATCAACTGCCTATTGATATCCTTAAAATAATAGAAAACAAGTACATGGCTGTTTTCTTAAAGCTATTTAATAAAATTTATCAGTCCAGTGACATACCCAATGAATGGTTGACCTCTACATTTATTCGTCTCCCAAAAAAGAAAAATGCTAGAGAATGCACGGACCACCGCACCATAAGTCTGATGTCTCACACACTTAAAATGTTTTTGAAGATAATCCATAAATGCATTTACCAAATACTTTATATCGATATTGAAGAATCCCAATTTGGATTTTGTAGAGGCGTAGATATTCGTAAAGCTCCCTTTGCATTCAATGTACTAATCCAGAGATGCTTGGATGTTAACCAAGATATGTACGTCAGGCACACTCTGCATACTCTGAAGAAATTATGAAAAGATCTCTTGAGGGAGAAATAGCAGGAATAAAGATCAATGGAAAACCAATTAACAACATTAGATATGTGGACGATACTATCATAATAACAGACAACCTCAAACACCTCCAAAAGCTAATGAACAAGATAGTTGAGTATGGAGAAGAATATGGATTATCAACAAACATCAAGAAAACTAAATATATGAGGATATGAGGAAAACTAAATTTATGAGATTTTTATAAAAACCCAAAATAATGCTAAAAGCCTGACAATTTACGGTAAAACTTTAGAACAAGTTAAAACCTACAATTATCTTGGCACGATAATTATGCACACAAACGATTACTCCAAAGAAATCAAAGTTTGAATAGAGTAAGCAGGAACAAATTTCAATAAAATGAGAAAGTTACTTTGTGCAATAGACTTGAATTTGACTTGAGGGTTAGGGTGGCAAGGTGTTTATATTTTCATATTTTTATGTTTGCTCTACTTTGCTATACGGGATAAAAGCATGGACACTTAACGTGTCGACTACTAAAAAGTTGAAAGCATTTAATCTGTGGGTGTACAGAAGAATCCTAAAGATATTATGGACCAAGCGTGTAACAAACAACGAAGTCATGAGAAGAGTCAACAAAAGAATCGAAGTATTGGAAACCATCCAGACACGAAAGCTGCAATACCTGGGGTATGTTATGAATAATAAACGATACAACATACTTCAAATAATTATACAAAGGAAAATCCAGGGCAAGAGAAGTGTAGGAAGGACAAGAATCTCATGGTTACGTAACTTGAGGGAATGATACTGCACATCAATCGAACTACTCAGAGCGGCAGCATCTAAGATCAGAACAGCCATGAGAATTGCCAACCTTCGTCGTGGAAATGGCACGTAAAGAAGAAGAATGGCATGTCACAAAGGTTTGAAACGTATATCGGACTGCGACAAGGAGATGCGCTGGCGCCCTTCTTTTCAAAATAGTCTTGTAAAAGAATTAAAAAAAATACAGCTATTTTTATTTAAAACTGGGACAAAAAATGATCAAGCATTAAATTTGGTGAGTATTGTTAAATGGTGTAAGTTCATGGACGCTAAAACTACTTACAATAAATCAAAGTGAAGCATTAGAAATGTGGATGTGTAGACCAATGTGAAAGATTACCTCGACAGCATACACAACTAACATTGAGTAGAGTCAAGAAAAATAGAGGTAGACACTGTTTAGTGAAGGAAAATACCTCATTCATAATATATTCAGAATAGATAGATATGAAATACTGAAGGCAAAAATAAAAGTTCTTAGATATGTAGATAGAAAGCAGGCTTCTTGGCAGATCTCTCTTATATATGCCAAGACCGTAAAAGTTTTGCCTTGGTGATCGCCAACACCCGATACTTCTGATATGGCACAAAAAGAACATAATTAAGAATTTACCTCACAAAGCAGACACAATAGATGCAATACAATGTCTGCTAAATATTATCATACTGGATTGACAATGATATAATAGTCACACCAACATATTACTGATCCTGGACGTAGTATTGCTACCTACAATCATACAAAACAATACCAGCATATAGATTAAATGTAGGATATCCTCGACATTTAGTCTGCATTATTTTATAACTAAGTTCTAATATAAAAAAGAATAATTTTATCACACTTACTATATTTTTATAAGGAACATACGAACAGTTTTTATTCAAGAAATGGTCATAATCACTAAACGTTGGACAAATTTTTAAAGAACCGAAAGCACTACTTATTAACAAACTAAATAGAATTTTTAACAGTAGACCCATTTTGCCTCAATGACAATATTGCTGTTGCACAAAGGTATATAGACTATGACACAAAAGTTGTCAAAATTGATTTTAATGGAACAGAAAGTTAAGAAATTAAATTGTCTTTATATACCAGTGGCGGTACAAAAGTAAATTAGAATTAGAAAGGGATTATTGCTTTTATTATTATTATTAGCTCATTGAAATTTGTACTAGATAAAATATTTTTGATCGATCAATAGCTAAGCATATACTTTTATAAATAATGACAAAAATTTTGTCGAAATCGATGTCAATTAATGATATATACTATAGCTAGTACAAAAGAAAGCTCACTTATATTGTCACAAGAAGTACAATTATGAAGTAATATTAATAATGGGCGATTTCAACACAAATTGGCAAAGAACAAAGTGGAGTTTCTGTAACACTATTTAAACTACTCGAACGTAATGAAAGAAAGAAGACCGTTTGTGTGAGTTCTCTACTGAAGAACAGCTTTTGGTGACAAATACCATTTTTGATCTTTTCGTAGGACGATAATATACGTTAAAATCACCTTAACATTTTCCAGATCACAATTAAAATCCAAATAAACTATATTCCTATCAACAAAAACAAATTAAAGAGTACCCATGATCTTAAAAAATAATAATTTATAAAGAATTAATTGTTCAATAACAAGAATTATAATATTAATCAACTGAAAGCTCACACAATAAATAAAACAGTATAAAAATGTTTAAAAAACAGGTGTGGGCTATAATTAAACATAGAAATATAATTATTAATAAAGGCACAGAAAACATACAAGAAATAAGAAAAAATATTTAAATATCAAAATATATAGAAAAAAAAACAGATACATGAGATTATGAGCATGTTGGAAAACCGACAAAAGGTTAGGGATAAGAAGTATGAATAAAACAAAATAAATAATACAATAAAAAAAATTATTAGAATGCCCCTGAATCTATTGATTCAGCAACAAATGTAATGAGATAAAATCAATATAAATCATGACTCCTTTAACATTCAAGAAAAGGTCAAGGACGCTACAGGTTTATGCAAATATAACAAAAATTGGATGTCTAACAGATAACAGGTGAATAAGAAAATTTAGTGTTAAAACTTGGGCAAAAGAAAGATATTTGGATGAAATACGTGGATGTACGATATGGCATCCATAACTCAATAAATAAAAAATACAAAACTGGACCTATATTTACAATAAAGTACGCTATAACAAGTACTTAAGACCCTAAAGCAATTGGTCCTTACGATTTTAATTCGGAATTGATAAAACTTATTGACCTAAGTGGTCAAGTGGCTCAAGACATCTCGCTCTGAACAAGATCAAAGTAAAATCATTTAGTATTGCAAATTGTATATTTATAGATTAAATATATATCGTGGACTTAAAATAAATCGGTGAATTAAAGTATTGTGTATAATTGCACCCCCATAAGATTTACAAACAGAATAAGTATCATACAAAATTCTGAATACAATTTCGACAGATCATCACGAGGGTTTGATGCTCTACGGAAAGTTTGTAAAAATATCGTAGTTATTTTTCTTCAGGAACCTAATAACAAACAGCGGGCAAATAATAGCCTCCGCAGGCGATATTGGTATTACTGCAAAGAACATAAATGTAATGAAAGAACTGCTACAAGAAATCAAAGACAAAATAATGACAATCAAAGAGACAATGACTCTAAGATTAAATTAAAAAAAGAAGATATTACGATTAGGGAAAAAATACCTGGACACTTTAAATACCTGGAAGTGACAATAAGCAAAACTAGAGAAAAATACCAGAAATAAACAAAAAAATATTAACAGCGAAGCTTATCTTGCAATTTTAGGGGCATCTGAAATAAGCCAAGAAAACGTTTTTTAGATAAAGTAAATTAGTTAACTTCGATAAAAAACTCGAAGTTAATGGATGAAAAAAAGTTTTTGAGATTAACGTTTTAGACTTACTTCGTCAAAATAAGAAGTCTCCGGCAAGCGTAGATTGTGGAAATATTAAAAATAACATAAATTATAGAAAACACTACACTAAAACGAGGACAAACAGTTTAAAATTACTTCTACGCTACATTCTCTGTCAGTATCTGGATGGATAATGATCTAAGCGGAAATGATACGGTGACATATGACATATGACAACTTTGATAGGCAGTCAAAGTTATGGATCTGTGATCAGCAAATATTAAAATTATCCATAACTTTGACTGCCTATCAAAGTTGTCATATGTCATATGTCACCGTATCATTTCCGCTTAGATCATTATCCATCCAGATACTGACAGAGAATGTAGCGTAGAAGTAATTTTAAACTGTTTGTCCTCGTTTTAGTGTAGTGTTTTGTATAATTTATGTTATTTTTATTATTTCCACAATCTACGCTTGCCGGATAGTTCTTATTTTGACGAAGTAAGTCTAAAACGTTAATCTCAAAAATTTTTTTTCATCCATTAACTTCGCGTTTTTTATCGAAGTTAGCTAATTTACTTTATCTAAAAAACGTTTTCTTGGCTTATTTCAGATGCCCCTGAAGATGCTATTTTAAGCGAAAGTACTTGGGCTAGATTTAATTAACTTGTGCTCGATAATAGCCTTATTTTCAAAGTTTAAATAAATATACAACAAATGCAGCGATTGAGAAAGCATTGAAAGAAGCTATCGTGATTAATATAAAACATTGTATGAATATAAAGAAAAACAAAGAAAAGGTAAGACCTAGATCGAATTAGCTGCAAGAAGTAGAAGATGAATTACATAAACGAAGCACTAAAAACATCACAGGGAAAATCTAGAGGCAGCAAAAATGGAGGGGTAGGATCTAGAAAGCGTTTTAACGACTTCAGATTGGGGACATGAACAATTCATCGCATTTTTAAAAATACAAATGGAAACCATTTCATATCATTTGATGCAACACTTACAATTATGTAATCTTCAAAGGATACAATTTGTCAATGGATTTTAATGAATATCCACGATGATGTAAACTTATAGGCTCTCATATATAGCAAAAGTTATATGGTCTGATGAAGTAAGTTTAGCGAAAATGGATTATTTAATCGACACAATTCCCATTTTTGGTCTAACGAAACTCTTCATGTTAGTGGAGAACTTTATGTATAATAAAGTTAGAGTTTTAATATTTTTTTGTTTAATAAAAGACGATAAACTTTTAGGAATAAAATTTTATGATGAAACTTTAAATGGTAAAAGATATTGCCACCTTTAAGAAACAGCCATATGAACGGTGTTACGTACTATAAAAAATTGAAAGGCGGCTTTAGCTTGATATCAGTAAGATGGAACACCTACTCTAACTTTGAGAATGTTGCTCAGTATTTTTACGACATAATTAATGCTAAATGGATTACCAAATAGGGTCCCTTTCATTGGCCAGCTCGCGCTCCTGAGATGGTTCCTTTAGATTTTGTCATTTGGAGTTACATTAAAAATCAGGTTTTTTTTAAACCTGTAACGACAAAGGAAGATATGATGCAGAGTCTTACTTGTTTCTAATTCTCTAATACCCGTCCATATTTCTAGAATTTAAGACATAACTTAATAATAAAGGATTCATAAAACATTTTGAACACTTCTTTTAAAACTTTGTTTAATATTAAATTTAGTTATTTTAGTTTGTAAGATATCTAATTAGATTAATACAAAATACCTAGTAGACAAAATAACTTTCATTATAACCACAAATAATAATCCTTTTATTACTATTAGTTAGTTTTCTGAATAATGGGCACGCGTTTTACTAATTTTAAAAAAATTAAGTATTGTTATGTTTTAACCAAGATAATGAAATATTTTAAAAGTGGTTGGATTTAGGTATAGGGAATACCAATACCAAATGAACTAACTTAAAAAAACAGCAGAAAATGTAATTAAATATAAGGTATTTTATTTAACGTAAGTAACTTTAATCTAAAGGATGCAAGTCAGGAGAGCGAGCTGGCCAACGAAACGGAACCTGTTTGGCAAACCATTTATCATCAAACATGTCATGAAGAGGCCCAAAGTTACGAGGAGGTACGCCATCTTGCTAATATCAAGGTGAAGCTGCCTCTCCATTTCTAAAAGTATGTTTCTCAGGTCGTATGGCTGCTTCTAAAAGTTGTCAATATTTTTCACCATTTCAATTTCCATCATTAAATAATAATACCAGAATTTTATTGTATTTATTACACAAAAATCAAAACTATTTTGGAAATAACATTCTCTCTCTATATTTGAAAAAAATCGTAATATTTAAAAAATAGTTCATTTTTGGTATAGGACATTTTTACAAATTTTATATAAAATTTCATTTAGAATTTGAAAATAAAATAAACATGGGTTTTATTTAAAATAACAAAGTTGACGTCTACTTCCGGTATAACCGACAGCTTCGTCATTTCAGATTTTTAACATAAGTGTATCTGCCATTACTTTTAATCAACACTTGTCCCGTCACACCCTATATTCTTGTAGGTGATTAGAAAAATTTTTTATAAATATTTCAAAAAACCAACTGTAAAAAATGTGAAGATTATAGAAATATATAAGCGTTATGGTTCATTGACTTAAAACATTTTTAAAGGTCACAAACACAAGAATATGAAAAAAATGCGAAAAACTATAGTTGTTCTTTGCATTTTGTTCATACTGTTCAAATCATAGTTACTACCAAGAACACAATTTGGGTTTCGTGACGCTCTGGGAATAAAAGAAATCCTTCAAACGAGCCGTAATAGATTAACAAAAACCGTTAAATTGTAACGTATCGAAAAACCAAATGTTGTTTTTTTGTATACCAACAATTAAAAACATTTTTTCTTAGTGTATCTTTTTCTACTTACTATATTTCGTTCTGCATCGGGATTATTAAAACATTTTTTGTTAAATAATTTGTCGTAATCTCGAAATGTAGGACACACTCGAGCGCCGATTGCAACGGTAAAGCACTGAAAAACGACTAAAAGATATGCTCTGACCAACATACTCGATTTCTGATGAATGACTGGGAGATAAATAAATTAAGTTCTTCAAGGCGCTAAAATTAAACTAATTTATGGGAAATGATACATGACAACTTTAGAGGTATTTAAGATGTACAAAAATCGTTAAACAGCAATATAACAATTAAGTATTAATGTGGAATTACGTAAAATTTGTACAATTATTTGTTTGGTACTTTTTAAACAATATATATATATATATATATATATATATATATATATATATATATATATATATATATATATAGAGTGTGTATAACGACGCTAAGAATACAATTCTTTGGAGGGTAACTTTCGGGAAAGCGTCAAAACAAGGATCAGCTAGAGATGGTATAAGCCAGTTTGGTGTAGAACTTTATTCTAAATGTGAAATTTTCGGTGATATGTTGTCACCTTCATCAGCACCTAAATGGAAACCTATTATAGTACAAGTGGTGGAAATCAACATTTAAAAACCTACATTGAAAATGTTCAGTTGGTCCTAGTGGTAAAGAACACTGTCACAAACATTTTTTAATATTTTTAACATGTTTGTGACAGTGTTCTTTACCACTAGGACCAACTGAACATTTTCAATGTAGGTTTTTAAATGTTGATTTCCACCACTTGTACTATAATAGGTTTTCCATTTAGGTGCTGATGAAGGTGACAACATATCACCGAAAATTTCACATTTAGAATAAAGTTCTACACCAAACTGGCTTATACCATGTCTAGCTGATCCTTGTTTTGACGCTTTCCCGAAAGTTACCCTCCAAAGTATATATATATATATATATATATATATATATATATTATATATATATATATCGTTAAAAGCACAACTTCTGTTTATTTTTTTATCAAAATGGAGTTATAATAATTGATAGTGATAATTGAGAAATAGGGCTTTGCCACTAGAGAAGCGCAATAGAGTGACTTAAACCCCGTCTACCTAAATAACGAAGGGTCAAAATATTTAGAGCCGAATTGAGACTAGGACATCGTAATGCTTTTAATCATTCCAATAGCTTTTTAATTTCTACGTATTTGTATTTTTTTCAAGTTATGTAAGTATATTTAATAAAATTGTTATAAACTGGAATGGAGAAATGGAATAATATTGGTTAAAATATGTCTTTTCCATATTTAAAAAATGATGGCAATCGTTGGATTTGTTGTGTGTATTTTTAAAAACCCAAAGGGACAACGTGACGGAAATTCTGGATGACCACAATCATAGTGAATTAAACAAAGATGTACAAAGAATGACCTATGAACATTTTACATTTGGAATTATGAAAGGACAATATTAGTACCTTGACCACCAAGAATGCAGGATTGGTCCGAAAAATATGTAAAATGCCCAGCGATCTCTTCTGCCTAAATTGCCAAAAAGTATGGAAGAAACTTATAGATATATTAAAAACATTTTTAGTGTAAACCAACAAAACGTTTTGAAATGAACTATCAATCATTCTTTTTTCAATAATAGAGATTTACTGATCTAGACAATAAATTTTATCATTTAAACAAATCTAATTTTTAAATACAGGTTTATTAATAAGATATTAGTTATTACTACAAGTAAATAAATTTTATAATTTCACAAATAAAAATTACATTAATTTCGGAACATCTAGTAAGGTTCAGCTGTCTTTAAATTATTTCCTGTCACCTCAGCCAGTTGGTCTGTGTCGTTTATTACGACATTTATATTATTAAATGTAAAATTTGGAATACTGTAAATCCATACATGAAGGTCTTATAGACAACTTTACTGTTAGCAACAAATACACAAGGCACTGAGGATGATCTGTTCAGATTGAAAACGTTCTGCTAGAATTTAAATGTTGACGACACTTTTATAAAGTTTTAAATATTTGTTTGTTTTTATACCACAATACACATGTGTGAAGTATTTTAACTTCTGTGTTTTTTTAAATGATGGTATACAGCCAATTACGGGGTTTTTCCCAATAATTTTAATTTTAAAGTACTTTTTCTCTCAATGGAAATGTTAACACACACAATGTGAGGTATTGGAGTGACACAAATCCTCACGTCATTCCTAAAACACATACTCAATTTCCAAAAAAAATAAAAGTTTGGGCAGGTGTTTTGGGAAACCACATAGTTTGGCCTGTTTTTCTCGATACTAACTTAACCGGTGAAGTGTATCTGGAGATTTTACAAAATGCAATTGAACCATTAATACATGAAATTCTGGAGGATAATCCAGATAGATTCGGCAGCTTGGAAATAACGTTTCAACAAGATGGTGCTCCTGAACACTATTATGGTGCAGTAAGACGTTACCTAGATGAGCAATATCGTGGTAGATGGATTGGACGACGAGGTACGATAGAATGGCCAGCTCGGTCACCGGACCTCACACCATTAGACCTTTTGTCTGTGGGTGGTACTTGAAATCTAAAGTTTATGCTACAGCAACCGACAATATCGATATTTTGAAACAACGAATTGTTAAAGAATGTAGGACAATTTCCCCCGACACATTTGAACGAATACGGCAAGAGTTTAGAAATAGGATGCATTACTGTCAGGAAGTAGATGGAGCACATTTTGAACACTTACTATAAGAACTGGTTGTTAAATATTTATCAATTAAATGAGAAGCTACAATTTTAGTATTTATTTAATTTATTCATCAAAATGAGCTTAAACTCAAACACAATTATTATGAATGAATAGATATTTTCAATACCTTTCAAACGAGGTATCACTTGCTATAAGGTCCTAATTAAAATTATCTGTCACAGTGGTGCTGTAACGTCATCTGTCACTATTACGTCACCTGTTATAACTAGTTGAAAAGCCTACGTCTGTTTATTACCTCCCTCCAAATTTCACTATTATAACAATAACCGTTCAAAAGATACGAGGGGTGGAACGGACTTTTGAGTAGCACGGTATATATATATATATATATATATATATATATATATATATATATATATATATATATATATATATATATATCTTTGGTTTTCTTCTTATTGGGACAGAATTTTATTGAGCAAGCATAGACAATCCTTTAAAATAAGAAATTGTAAAAGTATTTTTAATAATTTGTTGCTTAATTATTGCCAAAATAGCTTCAAAGTTGATTTTTTAAAAATTAATAATAACTTTTCTAAAATTGCACAAAAACTTGTTTTCGAGATTTATTTCGATGATTAGGGATATTATCATAGAACCACCAAAGATACTTGAAGTTAATGATGCAGTTAAAAAACTAGCCAAAATCAAATCACCCTCTTTGTTGGTGGACGACCTCTGCTTCGGTAGGCATAATCTCTTGGTCTCCATTCCAGTATGGTTACATTCGAGCCACGTAACCTGCCCAGTTTCATTTCAGTGTTGTTACTCTCTCTACTGCATCAGCCACTCCTGTTCTTTGTCATAGCTGACGATTTGAAATCTTGTGTCGTAGTGAAACGCCCAACATAGCACGCTCCATCGCCCTTTGACACACACGGATATTTTGAACTGTTCCCCTTGTCATGGTCAACGTTTCCGCACCGTAAGTCAACACTGGCAAAACACACCGATTAAAGGTTTTTCTTTTAAGAATATGAAACATGTTATATATATTATATAAAAGAAATATGAACACCGAAATCCCTCCCCAATGATTGAAAGATTGGAATACTTTGCACCATACACAAAAAAGAAGATATCTTTGAATGCTCTAACCACAGAGGAATTACGCTTCTAAATTCAGTGTATAAAATATTTTCCATAGTATTACGTCACCGTATGGCACCATATGCAGAACGGATAGTAGGAAAATACCAGGCTTGTTTCAGAGGTGGTAAATGGACAATTCATCAGATTGCAACCCTAAAACAAATTTTAGAAAAACCACTCATTTTATGGCATAAAAACTCGTCACATATTTATAGACTACAAAGCAGCCTAAAACTCTGTGAATAGTAGAGACATTTTTAAAGCAATGAAAGATCTAGGAATATCAAATCAGTTGGTAAATTTAACAAAACTATCTCTTGAAAAATTCCCGAATTCAGGAGGAAATGGCTAAACCGTTTAAAACAAATAACGGGCTACGACAGGAAGAGGCTCTCTACCGTATTCTGTTCAATCTAGCTCTGGAAAAAGCAATATCTACTTATATTACAAACCACAACCATTAGTTCAATATATAATAAATCAGTACCAATCCTTGCCTACTTCTGGAATATTTCGGACATGTAATGAGAGGTCCCAAATATAGATTGCTAAAAAATATAATGCAAGGAAAAATAGCAGCAAACGCAGTCCAGGACGAAGAAGAATCTCATGGTTGAAGAACTTGCGATATTGGTATGGTGTAGATACAAGCATGCGATTTAGGGTGGCAGTGAATAAAATTAAAATAGCTATGATGGTAACCAACGTTCTGAAAGGACATGGTACATGAAGAAGAAGAAGAATCCTTGCCTATGCTTATGATAAAAATATTATTGAGGGAACGGAAAACGCTGAACGAGAGACGTACATAGCAATAAAAGAAACAGCTACAAAAATGGGTTTAATAATAAACACCAAAAAAACGAAGTATATGAAAATAAGCACGCAACAACAAATCCTATAACCGCTTGTTATAGACAACGACGTCATCGAAGAACGAATTTGTATACATGGGAGCGCTCATTAACATTGAGAATAATACTACTTGAAAAATTAATATTTTACAAATTACAAACAATTTATATGTTTGTAGCACTTAGCCATTTAGCCAGATACGTATTGAAAATAAATAAATGAAAAATACTAATGTTAATAGGTATTCTAACACAATTAATAGGTACTAAAATAAAAAAAGTGTATATCTGTATATACTAATAATTGCTAGTTCAAAAAGTGTATCTATTCGAGTCAACAAACTTCATAAAAATCCCTATAGCTGAATGAAACAAAAAAGATAATAATAGTACGACAAAACAATAATGCGGAAAAACTAGGATACTCGCTTCCCTAATAATATAATATAATAATCAATAAAAAAACTTTAATTGTTAAAGATTTAGATTTAGATAAATTTAAGATATTATTTATAACCATAATACAGAAATATTTAAGTTAATTATTATTTCATAACATTTTCTACAAATAATAACAAGAGAAAAGTAAAAGTTTGTAAAATAATAGATTCATTTTAAATTGTTTAAACAAATTACTCAGATAAATAAATATTTCATATATCAACTAAATGTATTTTTAAGATCTATGCCACAAGGTACCCCAAATAAAAACAAAATATCAAATTTCGTTAATTAGAACTGGAGATATGACGACTTTTATAAATTTAATTTTATGAACTCAGTTTTGGAAATAGTAAAATAGCTTCCCCTTTAAACTCTTTATCTTAAACTTATAATGGACGGCTCATTTTTACAGAATACATTTTTAAATTGTTTTTTTTTAAAACTTCAAATCCTAATTTTTCAAATGGTTCTTTTTAAATTATCCCGGTTAATTTGTGAAAAGAAGGCTACCTCAGGTTTAAAGGATCGCAGTACATTATATATGTTATTTTAATTGTTTATGAGCTTAAAATTGCAGTATTTTTGCAAACCTATTTTACAATACTATATTCAGACTTACAATAGACCCAGTAGTTTACGCATAATAACGTCGTAGAAAAAATATTATCACCAAAATCAAAAGGAGTTGTTAGATATATGTATCAATGACTGTCATGAGAAAATCGTTAGTTTCCTGATCTACCTCTAGATCTACTTACCTCTTTTTCAATTATCATGCTCTTCTTGTTTATTCTTTACATAGTCAAATAAAGCTAAGGTAGAGCATTTTCTCTAGTATATTAATAGTTTATTAGTATATTATAGTTTAGCTCAATTTTAATGGCGTTCTTCTTCTTCTAGTACATTTCCCAGATTGTTTCGTGATCTTGTGCGTTATATAACAGTTCGTCTGCTGACAAACCAGTTCGTTGTCGAATATTTCGGAGAGATGAGTATTTTTTCCTGCCAGTTTCTGTTTTTTCTTCTATTCTTTCAGTAATAACTAACTATAGTATAAAATCTTTGGCTATCGGATGTGCTTCCAACCCATCTTCTCTTACACAGACACACACATAGTATCCAATAACTACTACCTCTTATTGTTAGTCCCAAGTTTGCTAATTCTTAACATTTTCGTCAGTTGACTGCTGTTTATTGTATTAACTTTCATGATTTAAGTGTCAGGTCAATACAGTAAAACAGTACGAGAAATTAAAGATATTCGATACTTTAAATTATAATCGATGTGATTCGCATATCTAATCGTAAAAGTTCCTCCTCCAATTCGAACTCAACATTAACCTCCTAATGCTTTGTTAAATAATATTTTTTCTCAGAACACTGTTTCTTCTTCCTCGCTATAAGCAATTCTGTTTGTTCATTGGCCGACTAACACCTCTACGTAAGGCTGACACTCTGACTTTTATGCGGTCGGTCGATAATTATAGCGTTTCCTAATTGATTTCTTATTATTTTGACCACTATGGTATATTTCATTCTACTTATAAGATTATTCCGTTCTTCTTTCTGATTCATGCCCAGTTGTTTATACTGTGTATGTAACATTTCCTATTGATGTCTTTACATATATCTTAGAATATTTCCTGTAACTCTTCTCAGTATTCTCATCGTGGTTTCTAACAGCTTTTATGTTGTAGCTGTTTTGAGTCTTGTTGAATCTTAGACTACTCTTCAAAGACTGATCAACAAATTCTTTCTCATAATCATCATCATCCAGTCTCAAAAGTCCACTGCTGAACATAGGCCTCTTCCTCACGTTTCCAACCCCGTCTATCTTGCGCCGCTCTTATCCAGTTTTTATTGAGTCTTCTTAAATCGTCAGTCCATCTTGTAGGTGGTCGACCGACGCTTCTCTTGTCTTCCCTTGGCCTCCATTCCAATAATCTCTTTGTCCATCGCCCATCTGTCATTCTGGCTATGTGTCCTGCCCATCTCCATTTTAGTCTGGCTATCTTCTCGATGATGTCAGTCACTCCGGTTCTTCTCCTGATATCTTCGTTGGTTATTCTGTCTCGCAGAGTTATTCCTAACATGAACCGCTCCATTCTGCTCTGCGTGACTCTCAGTTTGGTAGCTGCTGCTTTTATTAAGGTAAGTGTTTCTGCTCCGTACGTCAAGACTGGGAGAACGCACTGATCAAATACCTTTCTCTTCAGGCATGTGGGCAGTTCGCTTTTAAAAGTTTCTCTCAGTTTGTCCAATGCTGCCCACCCAAGGCCGATTCTTCTCTTCAGTTCAGGTCAGTTCAGGTTCAGGGTCTGGTTATCCCTGCCAATCATAATTTCATGTCCCAGGTATTTATATCTATCTACGAGTTCTATTTCTTTCCCACCAATACTGATGTTCTGGTTGGGTACCAAATTGGTCATGATTTTTGTTTTCGAGATATTTATATTTAAACCTACATTTTCTGTAGCCACAACGAGTTCCTGTACCATCTCTCTTGCCATACCTAGATCTTCAGCTATTATAAGTATATCATCGGCGAAACGTAAGTTGTTTAGATATTCTCCATCTATTTTTATTCCTTTTGTCATCCAATCAAAATTCTTAAAAGCATGTTCTAGCACCGTATAAAAAAAGTTTAGGTGACATTGGGTCTTCTTGTCTAACCCCTCGTTCTATTTTTATGCGATTACTGTTAGTATGTAATCTGACAGTGGTTGTTGCCTGCAGGTATATTTTGTATAATAATTTAGTATATCTATAATCTAGCCTGCATTCTTTAAGCGCCTGTAATATTTTTCTTAGCTCAACTGTGTCAAAGGCTTTGTGAAAATCGATAAATATTAGAACTAGAGGTTTATTGTATTCCACTGCTTTCTCTATTAGTGTTTTTATACTTTGTAGATGGTCATTTGTTCCGTAACTTTTTCGGAATCCTGCCTGTTCCCTTGGTTGATCATAATACGTTACATTATATTAGGGACAACACACAACCTTGCCTGAGTTCTCCTTGTCTCTCAGAAGAGAGGCAGGCATCTTAATAACAATATAAATTTTGGACAAGCCTAAGATCTTTATCATATATTTTTATAATTTCTAGATAATCAAACCAAAAGGCCTATCGTATTGGACTCTACCGAACTTCTTTTAAAGATCGATAAAGCAGATTAATTGTTTATTTGCATTTATATTAATTTTATTGAGAATTTATCATTGACAATAATATTATATTCGTATGACTTTATTTAAAATACGGCAATAATCTGGTACTAAATCTATATTAATTTTATCTGAGAAACTTTCTAAACTTTTATCATCCGATTTAAGGTGTTTTTCTATATTAATATCATCCGGGAAAATTTCTAAGCTTTTAGCATCTGATTTAAGGTATTATTCCCTAATTATAATTATTATTCCCTAAATGGATCCGTATATTTTCTTAAACTACGTGAACCTTAAAGATACCTTAAAGTGATATCCTATAACATCGATATTGTATCACATTTTTAAAATATATTATTTTTTACCTGTAATCTACGGATTATTAGACCTTGCTAGATAGCTTGTGTCAACTACTTTTAAGATGTTTTTATTAATGATGATCTGATAGGATCAAAACGTTTTTGAAATTTTTAGTCCTTTTGAATAATTTAAAATTTTAATAAATTTATTATGTGTACCCTTATACATCAGAAAGTTTTCCTTCTTTGTAAGATTTTTTAACTATGGTATACAGCCAACCACTGAGATTTTTTTTACTTTTTTATTATTATTGTCACAGATTTAGCCATACGGCTCACACTCCCTCTAAGGGGAAAATTCACTCATCCCACATACCTACGGTATCAAAAGACTTGAGCTCTGGTGGGACTCTTTCCGTGTTATCGAGCCCTAGATGACTTGGTATGTTGGAGTATCTTCCAAAAATTTTCGTACACACCTGGACGTCGCGAGGAGTACAGCTTTCTGCTTATAAAGATGTTCATTTAGACCCAGTTGTAAACTAACTACTACTAACTAATAAACTAACTTTGTATCTCCTTAAGCGACGTGAATAAACGGAGAGTTTTTGTTTTAATGTGTCTAGGCAGGGTTGAACTTTGTTGTTTTCTGGGTCATGTTGTGAGTGTCTTGAAGTATTCAGAATTTCTTTAGCTCTTTTAATTAGTTTTCGACTTCTTACTCCTCGGATGTATTCCGTAATTTGTCCAATATCTCTGCGCAATAATTCAATTTTCCTCAGCAGTCTTTTTTCCCAGGCTGCAATTCTGTTTTCAGTCCTTCCGATATTAGTTCCCCGTTGTGTTCTGATCTTAATGCCTAAACATTAGCAATTGCTGTTGCTGCATAGTAAATCAGCATATGCAAATATTCTAATGTATGTGCTTCCACAATATAATTGGGTAGGACTTCAGTGTTCATAATTTGTAACAGCGCACCTAGTTTTTTTACAAGAGTTTATTTTTGGTAGCGGTGGTCTGCTAAGTGGGTTTGTACCATTAAACTCTTGTATGCCACGTGCCATTTCGCTTACCAGGCTATCGTGCAACTCATTGTTGTCCTGCTGGGTATTAACAGGTTGAGTTTTTTGTATAAGGGGCTCAGGAATCTGCTCATTAGGGATTTCATTATGGTCTTGATCCACAACTAGGTGTTGGTTATGAATCTCCCGTTCGACTTCGCTTCTGACGGTAACGCGTCTAGCCTCTGGGATAAGATTATTTCTTATAATTACCCGGTATTGATCTGCTATTCGCTCTTCAGATACTCCAATTATATTGTTATTATACACAATTATTATTATTGTAATCAAATGTTCTACACATTTAGTTTTTATTAAGATATCTAAAACCTTGATTTTTGATTTTACTATGAATGAAATTTTGAAAACTATGCGAAAAACACGCAAGGAGGATCGAAAAGATGGGGACCAAAAAATTTTTCACCAATGAAATGTCAAATAAAAAAGAAAAGAAAAAAGTTAGTGGAACAAAAAATTGACAAAAGCAATACAAAATTCTCAGTGGATATCCATATTCTTTACTCAACTTAAATTTCAAGGAAGTATTTGTTGTTACATATATTTTATGAAAGTAATGTTACTGGTGCAATTATGACTGCATTTATGAATCTGTGTGTTGCGTATGTCTTAAAATGCATGCCGGGTTTCGATGATAGTAGATGTGTAACTTGTTTCTGCGTAAGATTATTATATTCTGCAACTCAAGAGGAAGCTTAAGAAATACCTTTATTACATAAAAGGTATTTATTTATTAATAAAAATTAGCTTACGAAATACGTATTGTAGTTAATGAATAATTCATAGGTGTATAGCAACGAGAGTTCAGCGAAAATTCATTTTTTTTAAGGAAAATTTCATTCATTATATAATATTTCTGTCGCATTAGATGTATCAACTATATAAGATTGGTTTCAAAGCGACCGATGCCATTTTAAAGCCTGTTTCTTTCCATTATTTATATGTTTTCGTACCATATTAGCGTTTTTTAAATTATCCGTTTGTGATTGCTCCCATAAACAATCTGGCGTCATCATTTATACTTCTGAGCGTTCTGGATATTCTTAAAGACTTCTAAACATACCCAAAATTTGTCGGCTGGAGCAATGTTCTAAAGTTTTCCGTGATTCTTCAAGTATACATATTCTTAGCAGAGGGTGCTAAGAGTCTGCGGAGTCTACACTGCTACCCAAATAAAACAACAACGCTCTAAATAGTGACATATATCTGCCGCTCGCTATCAAATCAATCCAAATCGCTATCAAATCAAATCAAAGACGTGAAGAACTGACAAAAGAAACTGACAATATAAAATGGGATGTCATAGGAATCAGCGAAGTAAATCGGAAAGATGAAGAGCATCAGGAAACACTCTCGAGGAGCATCAACGAACAGACGGTCTTGGTTTCCTAATCAATAAAAAATGGAAAGAAAAAGTAGTAGAAACAACTAGTATCTAAGAAAGAGTAGCTAGCTTATCCTCAAAACGATCAGATACGCTAGACATACAGCATACGATACAATATACAAATTATACAAATATAAGCCCCAAACGATTACTTACACTGACGAAAAACTAGAGGAACTCTACAGTAACATAACTGAAGCATAACAGTATGGAGTCGGTGAAAGAAATGAAAGGGGAGAAAGACTGGTTCAGTTTGCACATTAGCAAAACATAAATAATGCAAATAAAACAGAAAATGGACTTAAGTAGCATGTATATACATATTAAGTTAAGTTTAAACTAGTTTCCATATCACTAGCAATTTTTTAACCTTGAGCAACTTTTCAAACATTATCCATTGTTTGAGTTATTTTTAATGAAGTGTGTAATTTGAATTTAATGCAGGCTAATATGTGTTAAAATAATAAATGCACCTTTCGAATATCGTATTATTTAAAATCATTTAAAATAAATAAATGAAAACCAACAGTTTGGTAAATTATTTGCATAAAAACAAATGTAATGTTAAACCATGAACATAATATGGTATACAGAGGTAATAATACGTGGATATGTGTCCACGTATTAAATATTTTTTAAAAACAGTTACTTGTACTTCAAAAAAATTGTTAGACCAACAGTAATCTATTTGGTAAATACTAATAAATCTCCTGGATAAAGGTTGGTAATAGATTTTGCAGGCAGTAGGTTGTCGATGATTACTCTATACTTTCTTCAAATACAATTTAGCTGTGTAAACAAATATTTCACCCACAACATGGTATATTTAAAAAATCTAGATATACCACCACTAGTGAATGTAATAGAGGTAGTGGGGTGCTAATGAGGTATTTTTATTAATTGAGTTGGAAGGATTAAGAATTATCGTTGTCTGTGTGTACATGCCTTCAAAATCAGGTATAGTTATTTATGAAAAATTCTGTAATACTGTTGACTAGTATTGATACTTATTTTTTTTGTATAATACCTGTAAGATGTTTGTATACTGCTATCTGGTTACAAATAATCAATTATCGGGTATTTCTGACCTAACTTAATATACAGCAAATACTTAAATCTAAGTGCTTACCCTATGGCTTACTCTTACTTTGTCTATCAGCTAATGCAGTACAACTAACATGCAATGACACCACAGCACTATACTCTGCTTTTTACACTAAAATATTACACATTTAAACTAATCCAAATGATTTTGTCATTATGAGTCTTCTCTTTATTTCAGCGTTGTCAAGAAGCTGGTTTGCCGCGACAGTCATATGACTAAGCTGTATCTGCTCGTAACTTCCTCTTGCTCTCTGGATTACTTCGGTCACATTTTCCATACCCAGGTCGTGGTGGAGGTTGCTGTTTTGGATATACCAAGGAGCATCAACAATGTTCCCCAGTACTTTGTTTTGAAATCTCTGGATAATATGTAGATTACGAGCTTTGGTACAGCCCAAGAGTTGGCACCCATATACCCATACTGGCCTCAGTACTTGCTTGTAAATGAATAATTTATTATGAATGGATAATGTTGAATTTTTTACAATCAGCCAATACAATTTGTTATATTTAATATCAAGATCTCCTCTTTTCTTTTTAACATGGACTTTCCAGCGCAGCCTCGAGTCCAGGTATGTATTGTATTTACTAATAGTTGCAACTTATCAGTCTCTTCTTCACTATTGTCTCCTATCGCTAGTATGGCTGGATCATCTACGAAGATGGCAATACTGTTTTGTTCTAGCTCTGAAATGTCACACGTATACAATAGGTACAGGACCGGACCTAATACACTCTCTTGTGGCACGCCAGCTTTGATCTCCCTTAAATCGGTGTACACTTCTTCTTGTTTTACTCTGAATTATCTATTCTCAATGTATGATTCTAAGTTTTCTGAATACTGTTTAGACATGAACGTTCTTAGTTTATAGTTTAAACCCTCATGCCAGACTCAGATTGTATGTTGTATGATCAAGATTGTGAGCACTTTCTTTTGTTTTAATGTTTTTTTTTTATTATATTCGTTATTCTGTGAACTTGATCTATAGTAGAATGTTTATTTCTAAAACCAAATTGATGATTTGGTATAAGATTTTTTCTTTCTATTATTGGTTTTAATCTTTTTAATAGAAGTTTTTCAAATAGTTTTGATATCACCGGAAAGAGTAATATTGGTCCATAGGATGTCACTTTATTGGGAGGTTTACCTGGTTTGGCGATCATAATGACTTCGGCTACTTTCCAGAGTGTGGGAATATATCTCAATCTAAAAGCAGCATTTATTGTGTGTCAGCTTAACTATGGCTTTTCTTGGTAGATTTTTTAATAGTTCTGCTGTTATGAGATCATATCCTGTAGCTTTCTTAGGATTTATATTCTCTTTTATCTCTGTTGATACAACAGAGTTGTACCGAGTACAGAGTAGTTTCTTGTTTTTATTTCTACTTATCTAAATTATGTCAACGTTATTCTCTCTTCGGTTTGGAATGGTTCTTCCCATCTCAGTTCTTGACCATCATTGTAGTTGAGTTTGAATGAGTTTTCTAAATGATCTGCAAATTGATCTGCTATCTGTTCGTTACTTCTAGCCCAGCTGCTGTTTCCCAATTTGATAGGAGCAGAATGAATGATTGGTTTCTTCATTTTTTTTTTGTTACGTTCCATAACGAATATTCTGTATTCTGGTCAGCTGGTAAATTACTTAAAAAGGAATCAATTGTTAAATTTTTTATATTCTGTATCTTTTTTTTTTAGTTTTTGTGTAGCATTATTTAGACTAGTTTGGTATTGTGGAGTTCTGTATTGCTGCCATTTTTTCTTAACTTTCTTTTTTTTATTATAAGTTTTCTGATGTCTTTTGGATAGTTGTTTCCGCTTTGTTCTAGAAGTTATTATGGGAGTATTTTTCTAAGCTACCTGTTGGATATTTTTTATAAAAACTTCTAATTCATCATCAAGTTGCCTCGTGTTTCCTCGTGTTCTCCAGTCAGTGTTTTATTAGTCAATATTTGATTAAACTCTTTTTTGATCACTGTATCACTCAATTAAAATTATCGGTGAGTGATCGGAGTTCATGTTCCAGTCATCATTGACATCCGGATAGTTAGCTGATAGTTTTTTGGTAAATAAATGAGGTCTGGAATTTTGTTTTTATCGATAGGCCAGTATGTTGGTCTCCCAGTAGATATTACTTCACCCTTTTGTTTTTTAAGAGCTGACAATAGTTCTTTTCCTTTAGTTGTAGTTAGCCTAGAGCCCCAGTGGGTATTCTTTGCATTCAAGTCGCCACTGATAATGTATCTTTTTCCTAAAGTGTTCATAAACTCTAGATATTGTTCTCTTTTAATAAAGTGTCTAGGAGGACAATATATTTACTGTTGTAGCTTGTATGTGCTCAGTAGTAAATTTTAATTCCTCATGATGCAAGATGTTATCTTTAATTATGATAGCGCTTCGTCCTAAATTTCGTATATGACCGTTTAGTGAAACGTGTTTAAGAAACGAGACACAGATCAATGTTCTTAATGTCTAGTAGTGCTTGCAACTCGATCTGATGTTGTAACAGTCCATTTGCCAAATAATTAATCCAAATAATCAATTTAATGTTTTAGCAAATGATTTTAATCTACCGAATGCTTGGTAATCTAAAGACGAATTTGGTATGCAAAATATAGGAAAATGATCTCAATATCTCCCCCCAAATGATCCCCCCAAATAGAATATATAACCGACTAATTGGCTTTTCATAACTTGTTTTATTCGAATACAATTCCAAGGTTTCAGGTACTCTTGATCATATTTTTTTAACAACTCGCACTTGGTAATTTCTGCCGCTTCTAACTTTTTTATAAAATGTGACAAATACCATCCAGCTCTCGAATTTAATATACATTGTCCAAAACAACTGGATGTATTTATTCACGATTATGAATATTATGACTTTAAACAGGCACCTTACAGGGACATTTCTTTTTGTCTAGCTAGTCTCCCATAAGACGCCATCTTAGATGTGAACAGCGAAGCAATACACAGTGCCTCTTCAGTGTTAGTGAACTTAGAGTTTGTTACAAAACGGTCCTTAAAGAAAAAGTGACAATGAATGGGATCCTTCACAATCGACTCTACAGATCGTAAAGACCTCAACCGAATCATGGTGCAAGATAAATTTAAATCACCAGCTGTTTGTTAAGTCTAACCCGTTTACGTATAGGTCATAGCAGCCTAACTCACAGCTACCTAATCTTCAAATTAAATCGTCCTATTTGTGACTTAAGTATATATATCTACGACATTAATTTATCACATATCTATATATTAGTGAAAGACCAAACAATAACTACTTAACAATATAAAAGCAGTCTTAGGAGCACATTGTAAATTTACAAATATGTTTAACTACTTGATCCGACACCCTGATAGGGTAAAGGAAGGGGAGAAAGAAGTTTAACTAGTTGAAAGATATTAATATTTTAAACAAACTGTAACTATTTGTAAACCTTATTTACAAATTGGAAAATATTACATTCTTACCTAATTGTGAACCTAATAATTAATAAAAAAAAACTGTTTAGATTTATCTATGTTATAATTATAGTACAGCTAATAACGCAAAGTGGTTGATGCTGGTATCAACAAAATAATAATAAAAAAGAAGATTCAAAAGAATAAAGCCGTTTGAAGTAGACAAAAAAGACACTTAAGTTAAATGAATTTAGTTACCTTTGATATTTTAAGATAAAAAAGAATTGTTAAAAAGTCAGTCACTGCAGAACTCAGTGGTATTAAATACTATTAAATCCTTTAATTGCTTTATTCAAGTTTATAAACAAGAACAATTCCCTAGTCGCATATAATTTTCCGATAATCAGACAATGTTTTGAGGACGTGATAAAAAATTGATCAACAACACTAATTAAGGATTACCGTACATTTATCATTTGTCGTCGCTTTATGATTATTAATATAAATAAATAAATTAACTCTTTAATTTTAACCGGAAATATGAGTTTGGTAATTTTACGGCGTTTATTTCAAAAAAAACATCACGTTTGTTTATGTTTTCTTTTATGTAATAAGCGTATTATGTAAACGTTGTTATTATAGATAATTTCAAGTTTAAGTTTAATGTCATTAAAAAATTGTTTAAGGAAAAAAATTAAGTTTAACTCAAGGCAAATGTATTAATATACGAGGATAAATTGAAAAATTCTATTAGATTAGTTAGACCGTTGATTGAATAATCCAAAGTTAGACTGATTACAACCAACCTGCAACGTCTCTAGACCTACAAAAATGTTACTCGCTTTACAAACAATGCCTCCACAGCTTCTCTTTAATCCTAATCACGTCTTCATTGCAAACAATGTTACCATATTTTAAACGAGAGAATTATACGGAGCCAGATCTGGTGAATAAGAATAGTCCAATCTCTAAATAACAAATTATTTGTGAGGCTACATATAATTAATATTGGCTCTTGATATTAATTTAGGTGCAGTTTCATTTTCATGCATCAGTAACCTGTATGAAAGGATGCTGCAAGTACGCATAGACGGCATGATTGAGAGGCCAGGTGGTTTATCTTGGAGGCAATTTGGTTTTTGTAAAGGAAAAAGCACGATTGATGCAATCATGAGTGTAGTTAACGAGGTAATAAAGGCAATGGAGGAGAGAGAATGTCCTGGTTACCTGATGAATGTGGTGACGGAGTATTTGACCTAGAGAAAAATTATGGCAGAAAAGGGAACGATCGTGGACATGGCGGCCGGGGTACCCCAAGGATCTGTTTTGTGCCCGAAGCTATAGAACCTGGCATACGACGGGGTTATGTACTGTAAATACGGAGAGGGTACAACCCCCTTCCATTCGCGGATGACCTCGCTGTGCTGGTAGTGACCCGGGATGTGCCAGATCTCAACCGGTTCCGAACGCAAGCTGCGTCGTAAAGAAATGGATGACGTAGCACGGATTGAAACTTGCGGCAGAGAAAACCGAAGCCATCATTCTGAAGGGACAAGGAACAGGCAAAGTATTGAATTTCAATGTGTGGGAGCATGTCTAACAGTAACATAAGTAAAGTACCTAGGACTGACATTGCACCAGAATGGAAAATGTGGGGAGCACGTGCATGAGGTGTTTCGGAAGGCTGCGAATAGTGCGGCTGCGTTGGGAAGGGTGATGCCAAACATTGGAGGACCCAAATCCGAAGAGAGGAGGGTCTTACATCGTTTTGTATAGTCGATTGTCCTCTACGCGGCACTAGTCTGGAGCGAGGCGGTAAAGATAACGGCCTATAGGAGGCTCATGACACTAGTGGACAGAACAAGTCTGTTGCGAGTGGTAAGCGCCTACAGGACTGTGTCTGCGGCAACCTTGTGGACCATCACTGGATGTGTTTCGTTGCATGTATTGATGGTGGAAAGAAAAAAGCTCTATGAGAGAATAGGCCCAAACCTTACTGTGGCCGAGAAAAAACAGGAAAGGAAAAGGTCAATTGAAAAATGGAAAGAAGAATGGAACAACACGCAGGATGTGGCATAGTAAACGAACATCCTCATCCCAAACATAAGAGATTAGTTGGACTGTGACCACAGGCGACTGGATTATTTCCTGACGCAGGTACTCACAGGACACGGGTATTTTAGGGCCTACCTCTCTAGAATCGGAAAGGCTGACACAGATGAATGCCTGTACTGTGAATACTCCGACACTGTGACACATACGATGTTAGATTGCAGCAGATGGATAGTCAAAAGGAACAGAATGGAGAGAGAGAGACAGGTGTGAATTTTGTTATAGTGAGAGAAATGATTGAGAGAATGATTGAAATAAGTCAGGTTGGACTCACATACTCAGCTATATTCGTACAGTGATCAAGAAAAATGAAGAGGAAGAAAGATTGCTGGACCAACAGCAAAGTTGAGATAAAAGGTAAAAGATGCTGAAAGTTAAAGCTAGAAAAGTGGGTCAGACTGTATGAGTTAGAATGAGTGATTCAGACTGTGGGGAAGAGTTTAAAAGGGCCTTTTAAAGTACCTCAGGAACTATCGCCGGAAGTACGAAGAACGAATACTGCACTCAGGTTAGTCAGGCGGCGTCCTGGACTGAAATGTCTTTTGAAGATACCAGACCACCCTCTATAAAGACGAAAAAAGGTGCAGTTTCATTGTCCTGCAAAAACCTAACAACTTTCCGATATTCTCTTTATATTTTTTTTTTCACAAATTAATTTAACAATTTCCACCTATTTTCTATTCTTATCCCGAGAATTGCTTACTTAGGGATTAAATAACCAAAGCATAATATGCTTTCTATCGACTGCTAGTTACTTTCTTAATAGTAAAAATAGTATTGTAACGAGCAATCTTATTTCGACGTACCCCATATAACGGTTGCATCTCTCGAGACGATTATGTGTGTTCGAGAATGTTCATGATGTATCGACCGGCTAACAGACCGAGGCGTTTATATAAGCGAGAATAGAGGTGGACTACTCAAAGCTTATTGCGACGTACCCCATATGATCGGCATAAAATCTATTATTAAGGGATATTATTTATAACTATATTATGTATATATATATATATATATATTATATATATATATATATATATATATATATAGCAAAACTGGTAAGATTATCGATCGAAACGTAAATAACAATTTATTGTGTTGGAATATCGGGTATGCGGTCTGTTATTATTAAAAAAAAACTTTTTTTTCTTTTAATCCTCTATATTTCACTGATTGAACAACTTGTTTAAATACTTTCCACTCTAAATCTTTGTCTCCTGATGAAGCTGACAAAAAATCAGCGAAATATAGAGGATTAAAAGAAAAAAGAGTTTTTTTTTAATAATAACAGACCGCATACCCGATATTCCAACACAATAAATTGTTTTATATATATATATATATATATTATATATATAATATATATATATATATATTTAGGTGTCTTATTATTTAATAACCTTTTCTGCTTATAATAATAAGAGAAAAATAAAATTTTGCGAAATAAATATATATTTTAAATTGTTTAAACAAATTACTCGGTTATATTGAAAATTCACCAATTAACTATATACATTTTTATAATTTATGCCACAAGCATCGAGCAAAAAGATAAAAGAGGGAATCTAATCGTTATGAAAAGGAGACCAAAAAAGTGGCCTCTGATGGCGGACATATCCGGAAATCCAAAGGCGCTAAATTTAAATTTTCCAACACTTATTAACAAATAGCTATAAAATATTTTTCAGACGAGAAAGTTTTAATTAAATATTAACTATAATAGTCTAAAAAGTGACACAATTGGTAAAAAACTTCAATATAAATAAAATTTCATGTGACAGTTGGGACAAACAATAACATAACCAAACTAAATTTGACTTCTCAAACAAGGAAAGACTATCTTTCCTTGTTTAAAGTGGCCTCTCAAGATGGCACTTCCTGTCTAACAATATTTATGCCCCCACTACCTTTACATTCCCTCTTTTATCTTTTTGCTCGATGGCCACAAGGTACACCAAGTTAAAAAAAAACAATAATTTTCGTTGATTAGAACCAGGTACATTACTACTTTTATAAATTTAAATTAATAAATTCAGTTTTTAAAATTATAAAATTGCTTGGCTTTCAAACTTTTAATTTTTGGCGTATCATGAAAGGCTTATTTTTAAAGGAACCGCTTTTAAATTTTTTTATCTAAATTTGAATTTTTAATCCTCTAAATAGTTCCATAAGAATGGCTTATTGTTTATAAAGTCTTGGTGAATTTTGAATAAAAAAACTAACTCGGGTTTTAAGGATCGTAGGATATTTTTTTTTAATTAAATGTCAAAATAATGTATAAAAAAAATAAATTTTTACCTGTTATTGCTTCTAACTTATTTTAATTGTTTAAAGTTTAAAGTCACAGTACTTTTGAAAGCCTAAATTCAGTTTTTAAAATTGTAAAATTGCTTGGCTTTCAAACTTTTAATTTTTGGCGTATCATGAAGGCTTATTTTTAAAGGAACAGCTTTTAAATTTTTTTTATTTAAATTTGAATTTTTAATCCTCTAAATAGTTCTATAAGAATGGCTTATTGTTTATAAATAAAGTCTTGGTGAATTTTAAATAAAAAAACTAATTCGGGTTTTAAGGATCGTAGGATATTTTTTTTTTTAATTAAATGTCAAAATAATGTATAAAAAAAATAAATTTTTACCTGTTATTGCTTCTAACTTATTTTAATTGTTTAAAGTTTAAAGTCACAGTACTTTTGAAAGCCTATGTTACAATATTTAACAAAAATTTTTAATTCAATAAACGATTTAATCTGATAAAATAAGGGTTTTTCTTTAATTCGATGTGTTCAGAATTTAGGTAGGCATAATAGTTTAGACATAATAACGTTGTAAATAAAATATTTCTGGAATAAACAACTTCAATCTTACAAGCACTGTTAAAGTGCTTAACATTTTTTAAAACAAGCTGAATATTTGTGATATTGTCCTTATTTTTAAGCACAAAAGTTTTTTGTTCATTTTTAGAAAAGTTGTTATTGATTTACAAAAAATTAATTTTTGAAGCTACATTTGCAATAATTAAGCACAAATTGACAAAATAATTTTACAACCCGTAATTTTAAAGGATTTTGTAGCACTTTTCCAAATAATTTTTTGGTCTTTATCTTTAGTATTTAATATTAAATAGGGACTTTACTTTACTTTAAGCTTTTGACAAAGTCCGACATAATAAAATGCTAGAAATATTGGAAACAGCTGGATTGGACGATAAAGATCTACGAATAATTACAAATCTATACTGGCATCAAGTGGCAAGAGTAAAGGTTGAACAAGAACTGTCGGATGAAATAAATATAAAAAGAGGAGTGAGACAAGGCTGTATATTGTCGCCTTTACTTTTTAACTTATATTCGGAGGAAATATTTAAGAAAGCCTTAATGGAGACAACCGAAGGTATTATTGTGAATGGAGTAACCGTCAACAATATTAGATATGCCGACGATACCTTAGTCCTTGCCAATTGCGGAGAAGACCTTCAAAATCTAATGAACAAAATAAAACAGACTTGTGATCAGTATGGACTAAAACTCAACGTTAAGAAAACTAAATATATGATAGTTAGCAAACAAAATTATATACATGATGACGGTATAAAAGTCGGAGATGCCACACTGGACAGAGTAGAGAAACTCGTGTATCTCGGCAGTAATATCAATGAGAGCTGGGATCCAACCACAGAAATTAAAAGCCGAATAGAACAAGCCCGAGCTGCCTTTGTAAAAATGAGAAACGTACTTTGTAGTCATGATCTTAGCATTGACCTTAAAGTTCGTATGATATCTTGCTACATCTTTCCTGTCCTGCTGTATGGAGTAGAAGCGTGGACCCTAACTGAGGCTATGCTTAAACGCTTGACAGCCTTTGAGATGTGGGTATACAGACGACTACTGAAAATAAGCTGGGTCGTCAGAGTTAGAAATGAGGAGGTCCTTAGACGGCTGAACCAAACAACACAACTGGTCAATATAATAAAGAAACGCAAGCTGGAATACTTCGGTCACATTATGAGGCACCCTGAAAAATATGATCTTTTACATCTGATCATTCAGGGAAAGATCCAAGGTAATCGTGGTCCTGGTAGAAGAAGAACATCATGGCTGAAAAATCTAAGGCAATTGTATGGAAAATCAACTACATCGTTATTTAGAGCTGCTGTCAATAAAGTCACGATAGCGAATATGGTAGCCAACATGATATCCAACGATCGATAACGGTCATGGAACTAGAAGAAGAAGGGACTTTACGTTGTTTTGTAACAGCAATTGTTAGAACATCACGGGAAAATCCTTAGTTCTCTAGTCTATTTAGACAAAGAGTAAATAACAAGAATTAATTTTTACAACCAAACATTTAGTTGACAAATAAAGGGTGATTCATTTATAGGTATTTTTTTGATGGGGATTTGATTGGAAATCGTGCATGAATACTGTCAAACTGACATTTGGCTTTTGTCCAGTATTGTTTGACATTTGATGATGGAAAGACTTAGTCCGACACAACGTCTAGAAATTATTAAGTTGTCTTTTGAAAATGGGAGTTCTGTGAGGAATGTGATTCGTACGCTTAGAGCAAGTTATGGTCCACGTAATCGGCCACCGAACGTAAAAATCGCTTTACGATTAGTAAGTTTGAAACCCAGAAAAGGTTAAAAAGTTGCCATTACACCCTGAAAAAACAACTGTTGGTGTGGTTTATGGGCTGGTGGAATCGTTGGTCCATATTTCTTTAAAACAGAGACCGGCCAGAATGTTATCGTGCCATGATAACGGACTATTTGGTACCTGAAATTAAAGCTTGTGATCTTGGCAACATTAGGTTTGAACAACATGGCGCCACTTGCCATACAGTCCGTGACAGCATGGCTTTACTTCCAGAACGATTAAGTAAACAAATTATTTTATGTTTTGGACCACTGAATTGGCTGCCTAGATCCTGTGACATATCATCTCTAGACTCTTTTTTTTTTGGGCTACCTAAATTTTAAAGTCTACATGAATAAACCAGATACGATTGCGGCATTGTATGCAGTATTACTCGAGTCATTGGTGAAATACCAATCGAAATGCTGGAACGAGTCATCGAGAATGGGGCTTCAGAATAAACCAACTTAATCGTAGTCATGGCCAACATTTAAAAGAAATTATCTTTAAAAAGTAATTGCAATGAATGGTTCTTTTGTATAATACTAAATATTTTCAAATAAAATTTATTTTTTTCATTGTTTTTTCATGTTGAGAAAAGTACCTCTAAATGAATCACCTTTTATATTCAATTGAGTTTGGTCGCAACTAAGAAAATAGGTATAAAATAATATAAAATATAAAATTTGAGGCCTAGAAGTCAATGTATGTAAAATAGACTTTACAATACTGTAGTAAAAAGCATAATCGTATAAGCTGCAAAATAACGGCACTTAAAAAAACGGAAAGTAAAGAGATTAAGAGCTATTTAGATGGACTACCGGAGACGAGCAGTGGAAAAATCAAGACGAGAAAGGATCACAAATAAAAAATCGAACAATCGGATTAAAAAAAAAGAGGAGAAAACAATGAAGGCCACGAAAAAGTCGAAGAGACGACGTTGACTAAGGGATAAACGGTAGTGTTCTGGAAGACGACATGTGTGACAACATGGAGGAATGTAGATTAGGAAGTACAATATATAGATGCACGTTTTAATACATATACCTACAACAGCATAGAAACAACACGAAAACATAATGAATGAAAAGTGACTTACGAAAGAAACACTAAATTACAAACCGAACGAAAGAAAAAGTATAGGACCACCTTGGAAAGATGTATTGTTTGTTATCTAAATAGATAAAACAAATGCCTTATCAATAGAATGGACATGGTTTATTAAATTCACAGTAAATACACTCTAGATAATTTTTTAATAAACGATACTTGCGTGCGTTACTATTTTGCATAGATTAGAATACAAAACACAATACAAAATATATCTACATAAATATCTAGTAAATACTTACAATGTTTTGCGTGAGAATCGGTTCATCCGGAAAACCAAAGCCCAAATATTTCAAAATACTGTTGTCCCCAAAACTATAAGAAATCTTCGCAACGCCTAAAAATAATATCGGAAACAGACCCGCCAGCCACAAAAAACCTGTTGATGTTTTCATTTTTGTTAATCACTGACTGTATCTTATTAATAATTAAAAACAACTCGCTATAATAGGAAATTAAACCGGTGGTGCTGGTATTGTGGGAAGGACTGCACAAATTGTTGTGGTCACTTTGATTTCTGGTCGATTGTAGTGTTTTTAAACCATGTTTTGCATTATTTGTCGGTTCATTTGTTTTTACAAGTAGTTGAATTATGAACTTTAAAACCGTTTTGTGAGAAACAGATACACTTGGATTTTTTATTTGTTTATCAAACGCAGCCTTGAACTGGTTGGGTAAAATGATAAAAATTAGATATACATTTAGTTTGAGATGAATATATATATACATATATATATATATATATATATATATATATATATATATATATATATATATATATATACAGGGTGATTGTTTAGTGTGATAGTAGTAGATATAGTAATGATAGCAATAAAATTTAATATAATAATAGCAACAAAAATTGTAGGCAACTATAACGTTGACATAATTAGTTGTAATGTTACAGGGTATTCTATAACAAAGTGGCAGATCAAACTTATGTTTTTTTTATGGAACACCCTGTATTTGATTGTATATTCGAAATCTTCTTTATTTCCTTTTTGTTCTACTCTGTGGGCATTTTGTTATAATATACGACTCATTTCTGTACATTTTATTTATTACAAGACAAACTAATACCGTTGATTGAATAACCCATATTCAATCAACGCTAATACTGATTCATAATTATCTCTAAAGAGCCATAAGACCAGTCTGTCGACTATCAATGTCTGTCCTCCTCTTTCACTCCCGGGCTTCTTCTTCTATTTGACATTTCACTAATGTTAAGGAAGGTTGACAAATATTAAGGTAGATTTACAACTTAACATAACATAATACTTCCACATATCACAACAATGTAAAGTTTTGTTATGTTATACAGGATATTTACCATGTTATAACCAATTTTCTAAGAAAATCGTTACAAGTTCAACTCCTTGTATAATAAAAAGAAGCGCAATAACAAGGATCTATTGCGGTTATATTATTTTATTGATTGTTAAAATTTTTAGTAATAGTTGATATTGCTAATTTTCTTTATATAGAATATAGAATGAGTCCAAATACAAGTGCAATATCTACTCAGTAAATTAATTACTATTAAACTGGGAATAAGCCACAATTAAAGATAAAAATACGTTTATCGACGTTTCAATTTCCACTTCGGAAATCGTTCTCAAAATACAAACAGTTTTGTATTTTGAGAACGATTTCCGAAGTGGAAATTGAAACGTCAATAAACGTATTTTTATCTTTAATTGTGGCTTATTCCCAGTTTAATAGTAATTAATTTACAATGCCACAAGAAAATAGCTTCAGAACAATATCTACTCAGTAATTTTAAAATAAATGCTCTGTGTTTTATGTCACTATCAAAGAATATTTTTATTTAATATTCCCTATGTCTGAATTTATTAGTGTTTGATAAATTTTCATTTTTTAAAGCAAATTATTAATTAGGTGTCTAAATGTTTACAAATTGCCATGTATTGTAAGCCATGTGTTGTGAATTGTCTCCTTTCTACAACACAAGAAGCGGGCCAGACGTTGGAACTGGCTAAATAGTTGGATTTGGATTAAATATTCCTTCCGCGAAAACTATTTCTACATCGAACTGGTAATAATAATTCTTTGTTGTATTTAATGGCACTTTATTTTACATTGCACTCTAGTTTTCAAAGATTGTAGTTTACAAAAGTATTTAACTAACACTAACTATTTATTGCTCTGCTATGTGTACGAAGGTAAGGTTTACGTAAAGCGCGTTTAAAAACTACCCTACTTGAGGCTTGAGTACGAAGTTTGAGGGAGCCTTGAAGTAACTAGTGTTCAGCACGAAGACTGGATACGAAGTCTACTGTCCAGTATGAGCACCGAGAACAAAGTCTCTGAATGCCGGTTTAATTCTAGTTTTTATAGAGAAAAACAACCGCCAACTTTTCAACTCTTATAACAGACTTTTAACGAACTTTACATGTCCCAAACGGTGTGTTCTAAAATCATTGTTTTTTACATTACAAAGAAACTGCATAAAAATGATAAAACTAAAGCTTTGTGGCCATTTTACAAGTTTTGATAACAAACATATATTGTTGACCCAGATTGAGGTAGACAAAAAACTTGTTTTTATAAAGAATTAACGGAATTAACCAGCAGTGGCAGTTGTGGTCGTAAAAATGATAGTTTGTCCTATTTAAAAGGGGAGAATTGGCGGTAACATAGTATCGAAAGTGTGTTGAATATTTAAATTAGCAACCTGTTTGAGCGGGAGTTGACGAAATCCCGACAAGACAAAAACTCTTATTTGAGTTGAAATATATCAACAATAAGAGAGTATATTTTCGTGTTTTCTAAATAATTAACATTTTCTTAATTTATGATAAGGAAGCGGACAAAGATGATAATTTGTTTGGATATGATGATTCGGATATTGATAAAAGAGGAAGCTATTACTACTTTTACGACTAGTGGGGCAGTAACAAAAAATCTTCTTCAGGACAATTTATTCCTAAGCAGTGATGCAGGTAATTCCAATAAACATAAAGGTAATAAAGTTATTTAAGAAGAAGAGAAAAGTGTCAAAAGAAAGACACAAAATGTAACTAAGTGCAAAACAAAGAGGTAAAAAACGTGTAGTGAATAAACAAAATTCGGCCTGTAATGCTCGCAAACGGAAAATAGCTGGGGGGAAAAAGTAAAAGCCGTGAAAACATGCATGCAAAAATGTTAAAGCCTCCTTGCATGTGTCGTATGAAATGCTCTGAAAGATTGCCAGAATACGAAAGACAAATATCTTCAATTCATACTTTACTGAGACAAACGTTTCAGATGGTAAAAAGCAATTTACCTTCTCATGTGTCGATATCCAACTTACTCTTCGATCCAGAAAAAGAGAACCAAACTCAATCAAATCTAAAAATAATACACTACACTACCATTTTCTTCTTCTTCTTCTACAGCACTACAGCCTAAGTTGAGTCTTGGCCTCTTCTATTTTTTACCTCCACCCTTGCTTGTCTGTGGCTGATCTTCTCCATACACGGACTCCTGAAAGGGCTTGTGCGTTGCTGTTTACTGTGTCTTCCCAGCGCTTTCTTGGCTTTCCTACTGGTCTCTTTCCCTGCATTCTAGCATTCAATGTTCTTTTTGGTAGCCTATCGTCTCCTATTCTTATCACATGTTCGGACCATTGCAATCTTTGTATTCTAATTAAGTCTGACAGTGGTGTTTCCTTATAAAATTGACACTACCATTTTACAGTAAACAATCGGCGAATGAAGATGTGCAAGGTTATGTTTTTAAACACACTTTGTATATCTAATTTAGTATAATTACTATTTAACTGGGAATAAGCCACAATTAAAGGTTAACGTACGTTTATTGACGTTTCAATTTCCACTTCGCAAATCGTTCTCTAATTTAGTAGTAATGGATATGTTAAAATAAATTTAGCCAGGAGATTTATTAAATGCTGATCAAAGAGGTAAACACACGTCAATCAGTAAAACTCCTACCGAAACCATAAATAATATACATCAACATATCAATTCCTTCCCAAAGTAAGAGAGTCAATATTCCAGAGAAAGGAGCAAGAGCAATTATCTGGCCACAAAACCAGAATAGAAAAAAAGTATCAACTGTACATTGATGAATGCAATGAAAGACATGTGAATCCAAAGCTAAGAGCAAAAAAGTGATTGTATGCAGATATTTTTAACAAAGACTTCAATTTGTCCCACCCCAAAATAAACACTTGCGATACAACATATAGTACACTCATCGCTCAATTGAAAAATAATCTCACTGCAGATGATCTAAGCAGTGTACAGGCTAATCATGATGCTCACTCAATTGAATCTAAAACTCTGTATAACTTGAAACAATTACACTTTTTAATGGCTACAGAGTCACGAAAACATGTGAGTCATCAAAAGATTTGCAAAAATGTTTGCCTTTAACACTAAAAAACAATTTTATTAGTTATGAAAGGAAAAACAATTATATACATAACAATAATATTATATTAATCTTTGATAAATATAAGAAACATTTGAGTGTTTACTTATTACAAATTTAAAAAATTTTAAAACTGCTTTTCTGAAAAAGTAAGAAAATGGACATAGTGTCTTTTACCTATGGGGTATAGTCTTATAATTTTTTAAATGTTTTTTTTTGTCCACCGTTTGCAACCTTGTTAACTGCTTGTGTAAAAATAATACGTACTAGTATACTTGAAACTATATAATAGCTTTAATAGATAGTCCAAAAATGGATGTACGAATATAAGAAATAGCAAAATAAATCCACCTAGACATCTCATGTTTTTTTCAGCCCATTTCTCTGGGCCAACAATCACATCTCGGCCAACTTTGTGCCGTATTCTATTCAAATTTCGTCGGAAGTGGCGTTCCTTTTAGCTTTGGAAAACTTTTCAGGTAAGAAAGTATAAAGGGACTGTTGCATATAAAAAAGGTATTAGCATAGTGGAGGCTGAAGTATATAGAAATGCCGGGGACTATTCTAAAACAATATTCGAGAAGTTGGGCGCTATTTTTAGAGCATAATTTGTATATTTTAAGTGTTTTGCGGATTTAAGAGTCTGTTTTTTGACATAAGTAATAATTAATTTGTATATAAATGTAAATCATTAAACAGTTCAATGGATTTTAAAAAGTTTAAAAATAAACTTTTAGACAATAAACGAAAAGAGGCTCAAATTACATATATTAAAGAAAGAATCGATAAAAGGTCTATACAAAAGAAGACTAGACCAAAAACTAGAAGAATTCAGATATGACACGTTAGATGAAATGCATGAACACATAAAAACCTGCCTGATTTCAGCGGCCTTAGAAGCTCTTGGAGAAGACGACCAAAGGAACACCCATCAGAATATCAAATTAAGGGAAGACACATTGAAATGTATAAAAGAAAAGAAAAAACTACACATAAAATACCTAAACACCAAAAAACAGGAAGACTTAGACCTATATAGAGCGAAAAACAGGGAGGTAAAGAAAAGAGTAACAAATGAAAAGAACGAACGATGGGAACAAGCATGCACAAAGATAGAACGACAGATCGGAGGAACGAGAAATTCAGAATCATGGCGAATATTAAAAGCACTCTAACGAAATAAGACAGAGAAAACTCAGATCGGCAAAATTAGTGAAAACGAATGGCAAGAATACTACGTAGAACTACTTACAGAAAACCGTCCCCAATTTCAGGAAGAGAATACAGAACATGCAGGAAATGGGACATACGACCAGATAGAAATAAGTCCGACAGAAGTCAAGAGAGCAATCAAGAGATTGAAGAACAAAAAAGCCATAGGACCCGGGGGATACCAAACGAACTAATTAAAAACGGAACGGAAAAGTTATTCGGCATGCTACACAGAATGTGCGAAAGATGAAGAGGAAATGGAGAGAAAATACCTGCGGAATGGACACAAGCATACATCACATCCATACATAAGAAAGGAAACAGGAAAAAATGTGAAAACTACAGAAGAATTAGTATAATATCGTCGGTAGGTAGACTTTACGGGAAAATTATCAAGGAAAAACTAGAAACTGAAATAATAGGAAAAATTTGAGAATACCAAGCAGGGTTCACAGTAGAAAAATCATGCCTAGATCATACGTACACATTAGAACAACTGATAGAGAAGAAAATGGCAAAAGGTAGACCGGTCCATCTGGCGTTTGTTGATCTAAAGAAAGCATACGACTCAATACCTAGAGTCAAATTATGGGAAGCAATGAATGATCTCGGAATCCGACAAACTAATAAAAGCAATTAAAGTACTGTACAAAGAAAACAAAGTAGCTATTAAATGTGGAAATAAAGCCCACAATCCATTTAAGACGACAAAAGGACTTCTACAAGGCTGTGCTACGTCCCCTACTCTGTTTAAAATATTCTTGGAAAAGACACTTAAACCATGGAGGAGAAAGTGCGAAGGAATGGGCATACCAGTAAGAGACTAATACCTATACACCTTAAGTTTTGCCGACGATCAAGTAGTCATCGCACAAGATGAAGAAGATCTCAGCTTTATGCTCAGAAAACTAGAAGAATATAAAAACAACGGAATGGAAATAAACTAAAGAGAAAACCGAATAGCTAACAACAGAAAACAAGGATATGAGAAACCTAGAGATAGACGAGGGAAGACAAGTAAATGATACAGATAAAGTCAAGTATTAGGAACCATAATATCGAACCAGGAAACAACAGAAGAAGATATAAACAACAGACTAAGACAAACAAGAAACTGTATAAGACAACTAAATTCAGTGCTGTGGGATAAGAACATTACGATAAAGACAAAAAAGAGAATATATAATACCCTGAAAAGAAGTATCCTGACATATGGGTCCGAAAACTGGACAATAAACAAGAGAAATATAGGTAGAATAAGAGCAGTAGAAATGGAGTTCCTTAGGAGAAGCTGTAGACTTACAAAAAGAGACAGAATTGAAAACGCAGAGATTAAGCGGAGAATGGGATTGCAATCAGACATAATCGACTATATAGAAGAGAAGAGACTATCCTGGTACGGCCACGTCAGAAGAGCGGACAGAAGACGCTGGATAAACAAAATCACAGAATGGAGTACGATTTTAAGAAGAAAAAGAGGAAGACACCGAAGGTCATTCTGGAAGACCCCGATGGAGACTGGAATGACAGGGAAAATTGGAGAAAACGGTTGAGCGAAGGAAGACAGTGCAAACTGTGGAAATCCTTAGTAGTAGTAGTAGTAAAAATAAAATATATTTTACAAATTTGGGGCTGTTTGGGATTATCGCTAGACACTCGACATCCAATACGAAAGTAAATTAATTATTTATTAATAATTTACTTTCGCATTACGTCCATAATGGTGTGGCAAGAGGAATGGGATGAGATGAGAAGGGTGGCGTAATAAACGAAGTCGTTAATTTCGAACCTAAGAAGATGGATGGATTGCGGGCACCGGTGTTTGGATTATTTCCTGACGCAGATGCTCACACGACATGGTTGCTTCAGTGCATAACTATACAGATTTGGAAAGGCAGAAAATGACACAATCTATTGGTGTGCGATAGATGGATAGTTGAGAGGAGCCTGCTTGAGAGAGAGTTAGGAGGTAGGGTGCAATCAGTCAAGAAACTGGTGGAGGAGATGCTTAGGTCGTCAGATAGGTGGAGAGCAGTTCAGAGATATGTGAGGAAAACATTGGAAAGAAAGGAACAAGAAGAAAGGCGACCCGAATATAGGCAGGGTGCCCAGGAGTTGGTGCAAGAAGATAAAGCAGAATGAGCGAAATCTAACATGAATAGGGAGGAATAGAGGAAGAGAAGAATTCCGTCGTAGTGAGAATGTGCTAAAATGCCGTACCGAGGTTGCATCCCAATCAGGGCGATCCGGCCAGTAATTCACCGCTGAGGAGGGTGTTTTTTTAGCAGGTAGGTCTCAGGCATTGGCGGCGATGGTGTCTGAACAACCCGAGCGAGCGGCCTCGGATATCATCGTGGCCATGCTGGAGGAGTCCTGCATAACCGAGGCTGGAAGGCAGTTCAACTTGCCTTCTAGGACCGAGGTATGTTTCGAACATTTGGATCACCCCCCCTCATAAAAAAAAGAAGAAAAAAAAGGTTAATTTTTGGTCGTTGAGTAACATGGAACCACAGATTACAAACGTCAAAGCTACTTGCTTAACTAGATTAAATCTAATAAAATCTCTAGCAAAATATCACAAGGGTGGGGGAGCTGATGAAGATATCTTAAATAAAGTATACAGATATCTCATTCGCTCTGGACTAGATTATGGATACTTTGTACATATGTTGGCATCAAAAGTATGTAAGAACTCTTGACATTATTCAGAATACGACATTACGAATATATTTCGGAGTTTTCAGATGTCAGAATTTACAAACCTTACAATGTTAGGTCTAATAATGAATACCAGACATTACCTTAAATTTTATTTCCCCTTTTACGAACTGTTGATTTTTCAATAACAGATACTCGTATACATGAAGCAACAAAATGTCTTACAATAACTGCTGAAAGTAGGTTTAAATCCTCTACGAAACTTAAAGGTACATTTAAGTGAAGATAATACAAAAAAATTTAAACTAATTATGATATTTCTGCAAAAATTTAAATAAAGGTGTGAATAAAAAATTGATCGTTTGAATGGATAGTTCCATTGTATGTGTATCATATGTTGCTCACCTATCTAACCATGTTTTATGTCTTGTGAGTTATAATAAAGTCGCAAATATGAATCTCTGAGCGTGAAAAATGTTCTCCCTGTCCAATCCTGCATGAATGAATACTAATATTTTGTAATGTAATTATGTCGCTAAGAGTTCCAAGACAAAGTCAAAATTACAAAAAAAATAACAAAAAACCCTTTAAGGAACTGAATGTAAACTGAAAGTTATTCCAGAGTGCAATTACTAAATAATAAGTTCTTGCATTTTTCTCTAATAAATAATAATTTTTTTATATTTTTTATAATTAATAAAATGTAAAGTAATCGTAAATTTTGAAAACCATTATCGTATGATACATGTGACTCTTACAATGGCCAATAAATGTAAAGCGTAGTTTTATTGAAAGTTAAAATAAACAGCGGAAAATTCGTTTAACCGGAGATTCTCCATAAAATTTATTAAACAATGATTTCCTCCGAAACTTTCCCACAATCGAACACCTGATACGGTCGTAAAAATATAATGAAGACGAAAAACTGAAGGAAAACGTGGAAACATACTCCATTTTCCGTTTTTCGATCTCCCCAACACGATAGGAGAACGCGTTCAGTTACAAGAACATTCAAACTCTTACCGCGACTACATCCCCAAATCTGTTGTACCTAATTTTTGTAATTTATTTGAAACGAGTTCGGGAACTTTTCCAATATATTTTTAACATGGTTAGTAGTTTTACGTCATTCGATCAAACTTTAAACAAATTCACTTACGTGATACGACGGAGTTGTAGGTTTTAGATATCTGAAAATAAAAGAGATAGATTAGAATTTCGATTTAAAATTGCAGAATAATATAGATAGATGGATACGTTTATTGACAATTTTTACATAGTAAGCACTACATGTCATATCACAATATAAATAAAAAACAAAGAAATAATACAGGAACACATAATACAACATATGCAGTGAAAACTAGAAATAAAAAAATATAAAAAAAAAATCAGTTAGGTGTAAAATAGTTTTCATAAAAACGACCACACTAGGAGCTCAAACAAACAAGTTCCTGTTTACTAAAGAAATAGTGTTCCAGCAAGAAGTGTTTTGCTAATTTATAAAATTGTAGAATTCATTGTCGTAATATCAATATTTTTGTTTAGAAAGTTTCTTTTGCCAAAATATTACGTTGTTTTGGATGAATTCGTGGTTCCCTTTCAGGGCGACTGCTGATTCGTCAGTATTATCCAAACAAAAGTCACAAGTTTATTCTGGCCAAGATCCTTAAATGTCCAATCTTGATAAACCTGGAAGCGCAATTGTTGAGCTTTATGAAGAACTTTTGGACCAGGGGAAAATGATTGTTGCAAATAATTGGTATATCAGTGTTTCATTAGCTGAATACTAGCTTTCAACGCAAAACTGATCTTTGTGGGACATTAAAAAAAAATCGTAAAAACTTACCTTGATTGGTCAAAAACACGAAGCTAAAGCGAGGAAAGCAAATTGTTGCACAAAAAAATATTGTGAAGATCCTAAAATGAAAGGACAAAAGTTACGTCCGTATGATATCTACTTGTCACGCAGATGAACTAACGATGAGTACAGGTCGAAATCTGCGTCCAAAGCCTAATATGATATTGGAATACAATAATCGAAAAAAAGTATCGATCTTTCTGATAAATTGACAAGCCATTATTCACCATTTCGCAAGACCTTGTCCTGGTACAAAAAAGTTGCTGTCAATCTTCTGTTTTGAGTGGGTATCATAATAAATACAGTTTTCTCCAGAGCTAATGTTGCTCTAACAACTGTTTTAAGTAGATAAAGTATCAGTTTAACCTCAAGGGTAGATAAAGTGACCCTTTAACAGCAAGAGTAGATAAAATGTTTTAACTTTTTTTTATTCAATAAAATTTACAAATTCAAACACATTAAGGATAAAAAACAACTGAAATGTTACAATTAACATTATTAGAAATATTTATTTTTGGAGCATCACAACTTGTACTCGTTCGCTAAACACTTGAGTCGAGGTACTGGATTGATTTTCTGTAACATTTGTTTGACATTTGTTGACAAATGAATTCATATCCCTAGCAACGGAGCAACACAATTGCGATTTTTGTGCTAAAAATTACAATTTTCTTTAAAATTCTATTTTTTACCTGAACTTGAAGTCTTGCTATAGAAAAAAATGTTGTATTGCACACGGCGATAAAGTCGCATTATCTTCTCGGGCATAATTAGCGTCTCGACTGATGTCTCGATGCTAAAAAACGCTCTGGAAGATAAAGTATAATTTTATCGTCTTGTACACTAAATAACTATTATTTGTTTAATAAATTGAACCTGTAAAATAAATGTACAATATTGTAGGGCCAAATGAGTATTGTGAAAAATCTTTTGGGTATAAACGTTGTCCCGACACCTGCCACACGTGCGCCGTCCATGTCATAAGTAAAGCAAAAATTACTAGACGTAGGTATACCGGATGCTGTAGTGAATTTCGTCAAAAAGGATAAACATCAGCAATTGGCACTAATAAAGCCAAAAGAGTTTCACAAATATGCAATATCTGTACCAAACCGTCTACAATATTTCCAAAAATATATTGAACATGTAACTTTTTCTTTTCGATACTGTTTCTTTTTCAATAAATATTTACTTTTCATAATATCGTATTTATCTTACATTTTCATTATTTTGTTCGCTAAAAGTGAAAACGCAATAAAATATAGGTGTTTAGTTTCGATATTACATTTTATCGCAATTATAATAAAATTACACATTTTTTTTGTCCCACCACTATTTACAATATATGGGATATGTTCTGTTAAGTTTACGTAAAAAAAAGGCCATTCTACCCACGTCCACCATATGGTCTGTGAACTGGTAGAGCTTTTACCCGACAGACCATATGAGGTCTTTGGACAGTGAACCTGTTCCCTTACCTTATTTATTGGAGAAATCTTGACTGCAGATTTATATATTACTATACTTGTGAACATACCAACGATTCCTTTATAACTGTAAAGCTAGACATTGTTCTGAAATTATTTTGTAATTCTTAGGGTCAGATTTTGGTCCTTGTTTGTATATGAATATAGTTATGCAATTTTTTTAGTCCTTAGATATAATACCAGTTTGTTGTATTTTTTCTATACTTTTGTTAGTTATCTTTCTATTTCTATATTTCTATACTTAAGCAGTTCATTTGGAATATCCACCTGATTCAGGGAGCGATCCAAGAATATTTTTGCTAAAACTTCTTGTTTTGGCCCAATAAATTTATAAATAATGACTTTTGCAAAAAATAATTCAGAACAGACATAATACCTATTATATTTACTGGACTTAATCGAAAATTTCTAATAATCCCATAACACCTTCTACTTTCGAACATTCTTAGAATTTTCACGACGCTTATCAGAGGCCGCCTTAATTAAAGGGTCAGGTATCAAAAGGAAATTTATGGGACCACCGTGCCTAGTAGGCTACGGTAGAAAATTTCATCGCCGTGTTCCTTTTCGCAGCGGAAATTAACTCATTTGTTTTGAATTACAGCGCTAACTTCCGTCTGGGAGTGAAACTAAATTACGGAATTGTTCTTGACATGTTGACTGTAGTTGTGGTAAAGCACGTTTCTCGAAAAGGTAATTTTCTAAATAATTCTGATGATTAATAAACATTTTCGATAGCTTTATTGCTTTATTTATTAAAAATTTGTATCAATCACTTTTTCTCAAGTGAGTTATACTCGGTATGCTGTTCAATGCTAACTTTTTAATTGTTAGGATATTAAATTACAACTTCAATGATTGAAAAAGTTTGAAAAGGGTTTACTCTCTTCATAAAAGTAGGTATTGACATTTAATACATTTTACCCTTTAAGTGTATATTTACTACTGTTGTTGAAGGTTATTTGTAACACCCATATCAATTAGTACAGACTGTAAGCAGAAATAGTACTGTTTCAAAATCTTTGGTGAAATACGACACCACAAGACTCATGTATGCGTACAACAAACCAAAGATCGTTGAGCGGTAAAGACAACTATCAGTGAACATTTATGTAGCGTACTTTACTGGTTTTATAGTAATTTATTCTAGTTTTCCATTAGTTTATTTTTTGAAATATGCCTCATCACCTGGCCCCATCCAATTATAATGTGTTCCCATGTCTAAAGAGATGGCTCGTAAATAAAAAATTCGGTTCTAACGAAGTATTAATTGACAGAACAAAGGCCTATCTTTCAGAGCTTCCAGAATCGTATTATTCTTGCTCGTACGCACTTGGAATAGAGTAGAGCAGAATAGAGAAGAGTATTTAAATACATAAGAGAAAAAAATATTGTTTGTAGCAAGTTAAAAAATACATAGTATTAAGAAAGGAATATGAAACGTAACTTAAATTATAACGACTATTTTGCTTACCACAGGGTAAGAATATGGGGGACAAGATTGGGCAAACAAAATAATCGAAACAAGTGCATACCGCACTCAGTTGGTTGTTGGAGAGCTGGGTCGTGGATAAGTTGAAGATATTGGGGGTTAGATTGGGGCAACTACAAAAAAAGAAATAAAGGGGTACTTATACAAATCTCTTGGGACAAACAGAATGAAAATAAACGGAAACACCTCAAGAAATTTAATATAGGGCGCCACTTGAGGTGCCTAATTATACCTATTACAACCACTAGTTGTAACTAGGGAAATAATTATAGAACATAAAAAATATAGAAAAAAAATATCTTTTTCAAATAAAACTCAAAATAGATCAGAGAAACAAATTAAACATTTATTCTTGTCTCAAACAAAACAGATCAAAAATACATATTATAAAAGAAACATATCATATAACATAATACAAATAACAAAAACTTACATGTTTTTTGTTTACTATATTATGGCCAATTAGATTATCAAAAATTAAGGATCCTTGTTAATGAAAACATATAAATTTAACCTTATATATGAAATATCGTTTCTACATAATAATCAAATTAAAATTGTCATAACAAAAAAACAAATTAAGCTTGCTGTCAGGTATCACATTTAATTTTAATGACAAAGAACAAAAGTATTAACAGCATAACCATACATATTACAATTTTTTATTTGTTATGAAAGCAATTATTACTTTAGCCAAAAAATATCTGTCTTTCCTTTGAAAAATTAATATATTGAATTGTTACCTTAAAATTTACATATTTCGTCACTCAACTTAAAAAAAAACTTGTTACATCTCTGACTGGAAGCTACTTGTACAAATCCTCTAACTGGAACATAGGAAACATTTCTATACTCAGGAACGAGGTTGGGGCAAACAGATGACACACGAAGCTGGTGGCACACCCTGTGTACTGCTTTAAAATTTTACCATGTTCTGGTATACTGCATAAATCCTTTTAGTGGTTTCTCTATGCTAATCCGTCATGTTTACGGAGAGTCCACTGTTTACAGGTCTGATTAATTAACCCATTACACAAAATTACCGGCTGTTTATGAAAAATGCCCAAGTCCTTTCAACTCGAGCTGCCTTACATCACCTGCCTACCTCGTTGCTCTTTTCAATCTCGTCGACTCTATTGTCACATGTCTGCCCTGTTTGAAATCTCCAAGTCGACCCTATTGTCACATGTCTGCCCTGTTTGAAATCTCTAAGTCGACCCCTTTTGCTTCGTTACATTTTACCAGAATCCGCCAAAAATTCCCCTTCCGTCTTGCAGCCTGTCGCCGACCCACTTAAAACCAAAACAAATATTCCCTCCTCTTATCGACAAAAAAAAAACAAATTTTAAATGTTCCTTTATTGCCTAAACAAACAAATATTCTTTTTTTTTTTACCCTCGTCTAATAACGAAAAACAACTTTAATATTAGGGGAATTCATGTTTATTGCGTTTTTAACGAAGAAAACAAATAAAATCTTTTTTTTTTTTATCAGGGGGCATCATAAATTTACATGATACAAATTAACCAAATAGCACGTATTTAAACCGGAGTTCTACCTGACTGTAGCAAAAAGGTTCGATATTTGAATCTAAACACAGACAAAAAACATCTATATTTACTTTTGAATCGGTAGAAATATACGCATTATTGATTATTCTAACCGTAATATTAGGGGGACTTCGTGTAACATAATACCTCTTTGGCGACAAAAAAAACTTGTTATTTCACCTAACATTGCAACACAGAGATAAAAACATATTTCCAGCGTTAATACGCATTTAAAAATCTCGTCAAAAAAACTTGAAATATTATTTCGATTGTTTTCTTGGTAAAAACAACAGGAGCGTACTACAGAAATCTTTTATATACACAATAAATAAAAAAAACGCTACAGAATATATACCAACAAGAACACATTTTAAACAGAATGACATTTATGGCAAACTTACGGTAAGCAGTTCAGTGGATGTTCTGCAATATATTCTTCTGAGCAGTCAAAACAATGTTTCAGAAGATATTTTTTATAACTTTATCGAAACTAGAACAGCTTAACTGTTTAACACTTTTTGGTAAAATATTGCAATAGTTATAATTAAGACAATTATTTTCTGATAGACTTAATGTACAGCAATTTGTTCGTGGGTAGTAATATTTTCGCATATTATGAACATAGACATCAGACTGCTTTATTAAATGGGGACGTATTCTGTAAGTTTCAGTTGAACTTGAAATATTAACACAGTAGGTAGCGGCATAATGTTTGAATTTGATAAAGAAAGGTCGGCAGTGTTCCAGCTAACTAACCCCTGCTAAAATCCTGACGGCTTTCTTTTGCACTCTAAAAATTTGAATTTGTAGAATTGTCCCATATGATTACACCATAGTTTATAGGTGAGAGTGAAATAAAGCAAAATATGCCATTTTTAATGTTTCAAAGTTAACGATCCTTGCTAGTTGGCGAATAACAAATAATGAACTTGATAGCTTTTTCTTAAGTTGTGACTTTTTCTTAAGTTGTGAGATATGAGCCATCCAGATAAGTCGATTATCTAGGGTTATTTCCAATATTTTAACAGTCTCTTTGTTATCTGTGTCATTGTGTGAATTTCTTGCAGATATAATCAATTGTGCGTTTTATCAGAGTTAAGTTTTGGTTTGTTCATTATGTTATTTTTCCCTGATATAACGTATGTCGTATCATGCGAATTTGCGAATTGTATGGATTTGAACTGAGATATAAATTTAGACGAATCGTTGACATAAATAATACACAAAAAAGGTCCTAAGACCGTACCTTGTGCAACTCCATGTTCTACGGATAGAAAATCGGAAAGATGACCTTTAGACACTACCACGTGATGTCTGCCACATAATTAAGAAGAAGCTTAAGAGGTATACCTGTGATTCCATAGTAATTTAATTTGTGGAGCAAAATGTCGTATGAAACGCAATCAAAAGCTTTCAATAAGTGGCAAGGAGAAATTTCTAGGCGATTGCCGAGTCCAAGCCCCTCAATAACCTCGGTCACAACATTAAATATGCGTTCGTAGTAGAACGAGCACTTCTGAATCCATATTGTGGGTTGCTAAAGTAATTGTTTCACTCAAAATAGGAATAAAATTGTTGTTCGAGAACCTTTTCAATCACTTTCCCAAAAGTAGAAACAATGCTTATGAGTCTGTAATTGTCAGTTTTACAATTTTAGACATAGGCGGACCTATGTCCGCCATGTTTTCTTTGTAAAAGTATAAGTTGCTCAAAAAACTGCCTAGATACCAGTATTATTGGAAAGTCCAGAGAAAACTTACGTCCCTGGAGTATAAGTATATAATTCACGATCTTGTTTGTTTATAAAATATTTATTTCATTTAATTATTTCTTACATTTTCACCGGTGTAAATTTGTAATAATGTAATGCCTTATGATAGTTAAACGTTTTGTTTTCGTTTTGTATCTGGGTCATCCCCGACAAAACTTCCACCGCATCATCATATATTTACATGTAAGTTAACGAACTGTTAAATTTTTGATAAATGGCCGTTTTGTTGAAAATACGTAGGTGAAATAAAGCGTCAAACGATTATAATAAATGATGAAATATAGGTATAAACGTTGGTGGGTTTCACCGGCTTGTATGTTTGAATTAACCCCCAGTTGCACAATGGTTCCTGTCGGGTAATAATTTAGAATTATGTTAAATTTTAGTCAATCCGTAATCGTTTTGTCATTTGCGTTTTAAATAATTGGGTCGCATTGATTTTGTAATTATTATTTAATGTTCATTAATACAAATAATGTAACGATATAATGAAAAATATTATAATTGGAGCAGGCTGTGACAGTTAAGGGTTTAAATGTATACAACAAAGATACGTTTTATATGATAAACAAATACAAAAATTCGTTATTTAGAAATGACGGTCCTCGCATTATACTAGGTTTTGCTGATAATATGGATATAGTGGGAAATACAACTATTAGTAACAAGAAAGACACTATTAGTGTCAAAATACAGTTTTTCATAACGTATCAACAGTAAACCGAATGGCAGCAAGATTGTCAATTGATTTTCGGTCCCTTCGAGTATCTTTGTTATCAAAGCTAAAGCAAAATTAAAGCCAATTAGCGCTCATAGAACCTCGAAATATTTCTAAGCCTATACCATCTTTTGTCCACAATTCAAGGAAGTACGTATTATTTTCTTTTTTATTTCCTGCATGGAATAATAATCGTAATAATGCCATAATTTCCCCCTTTGGCATTAAAGTGACCAATTAAATACCTGAAGTAACTTTTATTTTTATTTAATGCTTCAGTTATGTTACTGTTGAGTACCTTCATTTCTTCATCAGTATGAGTTATCTTTAGGGCATATAGATGTATAATTTGTATATTGTATCGCTTTAAGAGTTGCATGGTTAAGATAGCTACTCCATCCAAGGCACTAGTTGGTTCTGCTCATTAGTAGAATGTATTTACTGACGCTAAGTTCATATTTCTGTATTACTTCGATGATTCCTACGACGTCCCATTTTATATTTTCAGTTTATTTTATTAGCGGCAGTTATTATGCCTCTATAAAGCGGTTTTCTTGGGTAGCGGTTTAGGCTCGGCAGATTCCTAGCAGTTTAGACTGGAAGTATACTCACTTCTATATATTCCCAAATAGACAACCTCCAATGCACAACTTGTAATGCAGTAGACAATACGGTACTTCTTTATAGGCTGTCCTAAATGTATAAAAATCAGACATATTCACAATTTCCCGAATAACCTGAAAGCATTAGTTGAGAAAAATTTTGTTCCAGGCAATTTAGTAGTCTACTTAAAGTGTGTAAATATGTTACATATAATTTAATTATTAATTGTTACAAATGTCAGGAATATGACCCTCAAAGGAAAAACTAGCCCGCCTTTAGAAACTGAATAGATACATGGATGACATTAATAGGGAATAAACATTTAAAGAGATTGGAGATCAAAGAGTAAGTGAGGTGAAAATAGGGACGTGGAACGTCGAAAGTACATACGAAATAGGAGCACTAAAAAACTTAACAAATATTAAGAGAAAATATGTATTAGACGTGCTAGCGTTGCAAGAAAAAAAACAACTAGGGAATGAAATAGTAGAAAAAGGTAAGTATAGAAAAATAAGTATTGTGAATGTAAACGCACCCACAGAGGAAAAAGATATGGAAACTAAAGCCGAATTCTATGAAAAGCTAGCAGAAATAATGAAGAGAATACCGAAATACGACAAAAATTAACCCTGGGAAATTTAAATGTGAAAGTCAGTAGGGAAGAACTTTACAGGCACATAACAGGAGGGAAAAGTTTACATCAAGAAAGTAACCAGAACGAAATAAAATTGATAGAATTTACAATGTAGAATAAAATAAAGATAATCAGTATACAATTTGACCATAAAGACATATATAAAGTAACGTAGATATCCCCAGATAAACAAAGTTAAAACCAAATATTAATAGAAAATTTATTAAAAATCATATAATAATAGAAAATAAACATGCCAGAGCTATCAGAGATTGCAAAAGTAAGATCCAAACTACGGGTACCATTTTTAAACTATAATCAGCAAGGTATACCGCAATATACATATATGTAAACAGCAATGTGTACGCAGATGATGAAGTCCTCTTAAAAAAACTAACTTGAACATAGTTTAAGAACTTTGAAGATGAAGCAAGAAAATTTGGGTGGTATATAAATAAAGTGAAAACAAAGTATATGAAAATGCGTGGTGAGATAACAGAACACAATAAATTCGTCACTTAAAAAGAGAGAAAAAGAATATTACAAAATGGAAAATGTCAGCTAGTTCGGGTATTTGAACTAACAATAACGAATACAGGGAAAATAGAAAAAAATAGAAAAGAGTCGATTAAGAATATTCTTAATGCAAACAATGTATGTAGGGCAACAAAAATTCGAATATATGAAACAGTCATTTGCCCAGTGGCAGTGTATGCCTGAGGGAATTGTACTATGAATAAGAAAGATTAAATGAAAATCGAGATCTGGGTAAGGAAGGTGTTGTGGAAGATTTCTGGTGGTATTAGGACAGCGGAGGAAAACTGGAGAAGAATAACAAATAAAGGGGCTATGGAGATGTATGGTAAACCCTTAATTGTACAAAATTTCTAAGCACAGAGAGTCCGGTGGCTATCACATCACTCGAATGCCAGAGAAACGTTGTGTATAAAAGGTGCTTTTTGAAGGAGGTGGGGGTAAAATGAAGAGAGAACCACGGAAAAAGTGGCTAGAGGCAGTTAAAGGTAAAATAAATAGTATAGGAATGCAGGATTGAAGAGAGAGAGAGAGAGAGAGAGAGAGAGAGAGAGAGAGAGAGAGAGCAAACGACCTGAACAAGTGAAAAAAAAATAGAAAGAAACATAGAAAGAAATCCAAGGGCCTTCATGACCAGTAGCGCTGATATATATATATATATATATATATATATATATATATATATATATATATACATATATATATATATATATATGTCTTCATATCAAGGCGAGATCCGTTTGTATCATAAGCTATACAAAATGAGATCCGTTTTGCAAGGCGAGATCCGATTTTGGATCTCACCTTGTATTCACGTGTATATAGTGACATCTCGATGTAACAATGATGGGGGTACAAAGAAATCGATTTTTGTTTGGACCTCATTTTGCACCCCTTTTGGTGAATTTTATATTGCAGTAGTTCCACTAAATCCGCTGTAGAGGCAGTGCGAGCGATCCGTTGTGTATATGCTAAATATACATTTTGTAGACAACCCGAGATCCGGTAAATTTGGCAACATCGCAAATGAATTTTACAGTCAGACCTCTCACTCCCTTCGGCTTATTTCCGGTTTGAATAATATTATTTACATTATTAAAGAGCTCTGTCCAGAAAGGCGATTGTCAAATATCTCGAGAACTAGACGTCGTATCGAAAAAACTTAGGAATTCTTTTTTAATGGTTTTTCAAAATCTATATACTTATGCAATATGTATTATGCAAGGGTTCTTATTCTCCCTGCGAACGCGGTGGGTGCAGCAACTTTGAATTTTCAAATGGAACCCTTAATTTTTATTTAAATAAACATTTTGAAATTAGATTAGAACTATTATCGATATAGATATAAAATTAGAATAATTAATTAAATTAGAAATTTAGAGTTGAAAATAAACAACTTTTGTGTGAATCTATAATAGCTTTTTTAACCAGTGGGAAGAGCTTCAAAATCGTCGTTTTGATGACATTTTTAGGAGTTAGATGATTTTAAGTAATTTTTTAGATAAAACTATGTAGAACACGTTGGTAAGTACTCGAAGTCTAAAAAATTTCGGACACATTGTTTATTTGTAGTATTATTTTTTTACAATTTTTCTTCGCATATCTTCTCCACTGTTTGTTTTACAAAAAATGTCAAAAACTTATTTTAATCGCTTTTAAAAGACCTACAAAATAAATCTAACCACGTTCAATTTGAATGAGAGTTACAAACACAAATCTGTTTTGCATATCATTTATAATTAAGGGACCAACTATGCTGTTCACGTACTATATTAAGATTCCACGGGAATATTTTTCAATATATGCAGTTCATTTATGCTAAACTTGGACACTGTACGTCAAATAGTTTACGAGCTATAGCTTTATAAACAAATTAACTTTATATTTCCTTTAAATTCGTTTAATGAAGAAAATCCAAATTTAGCTATACAGCTCGCACTCCCTCGTAGGGGAAAATTCACTCATCCCAGATACCCACATTATCAAAAGGATTGACCTGAGGGACTCTTTCTGTGTTCGATTCCTAGGTAACTTGGTACATCGGGGTTTGTCCCAAAAATTTTCATACATTATTATCTAGTATTATATAAAGCTTATTAAGGACGTTGTAACGGCGTTAAAATTCAAAAGCTTGTGATATATAAAACATCTAAAATTGCAACGGTTTTTCCCTGGCAGCAAATTTCACGTTCAAGAACAAAGGATAGTAATAAAAACAATTAAATCTATGTACCTATTTCTTAATCATTATCTTGTGTTAGTTATCTTACTCTATGTTATACTCTTCATTACTATAAAAAGAAGTAACACTCTCTATGGTTAAAATTGTTCACATTTATCACCTTTTTTGTAACATTTCACTTGGGCCATAATATATTTACAAGAACCAATGAATTTGATCTCGTTTCCGTTTACATGAGCATTGGAGCCCCCGGACAGTCTGACAATTAGAAAAAAAAACCAATATAATAATTATTCGTCACAAAAAGGTAAAAATAAACTCATCTTTTACACCTATTAGGAGTATAGTATATGTATGTATGTTTCTTTAACTTGGTTTCCGTGCTTAAAACTGGTACCAGCTCTACATTTTCTTTACTCCAGCCAGTTAGCAACAGATTTGGGAGTCAAAGTCTTGGTGTCACACTACATACTCATACCTTCGTTTGGATGAGTATGTACACGAATATTATATATTATACTGTCTGAAGTAGGAGAAAGTTTATATGGACCATTACAAAGATTGTTAGTACTGGTCAAATACAAAACCAATCCTTTTAGGGTTGTAGAGGTTCTTGAACACTATTGATTTTAAAATTCTTGCATAGTCGCCAAATGATTTGCAATTGGAGGGTTTGCCAACGGCTTGGGTTAAACTCATACCTTTAAGAATGTGACACTTTTGTTACTTTATAATGGTAATGGTAGATAATTTAGACATAACTGTAAACTGTCCTATTATAGAACCTAAGGCAGATTTATTTGATGGTATCGATAAAACTCCTACAGGTACAAGTGACATTGTATATGCTGTAAATTCATATTTGAAAATATTTTTTTTTACTTACATAGATGGCTTTGGTAAAGACCAATTAGCCAGGCGATTTTTTTTTAACTATATTAATTTAAAAAAGAAAACTTAAAAAGAAAACTCATCCTTCTTCACAATAACAGTGCTTAAAGTATTAGTAGTGCTTAAAGTTAAGTGTGAGCAGTGTAATTTGTTTTTTTTAGAATGTAGAATTTAATTTTGTTTTTAAATATATATATTTTTATTTTTTTGTTGCTTTGTTTTTGTTTTTATTTTTGTTTGTTTTTTTTATATGCACTATTTTTTTTTAATTTTTTTTTTAATTTTTTCGTCGAACAATTACAAAATCTAACTAGTTGCAGGATTGTTAACAAAGAGGTGGTTAGTAATTTACAATTTCATTTTGCACCGTTTGGTGTGATTATAAGCAGTACAATATATTAATATTCTTATTGAAAATTATACAATTTAAATTTATAGGTAAGCAAATTTTGTTATTAATAACTTCATTATAAAATTTATTTGTGCTTTGACTATTTAATGAACAACCAAGTAGAATATGTGTTAAGTCTCCAAGTTCCCCACATAAACATGAGGAATCATCAATTAAACCAATTTTACATTTATAGCTTGGTGACATTGCATGATTTGCTCTTATTCTGTTTAAAGTAATAATAAAGTTCATGTTGTTTTCGTTGTAGAACCATCTTATTATTGGGATTTGGACTTGACATGATTTATAATTTAATCCTATTTGTTTGCTGTCATATAGTTCTTGCCATTTAGCCTTAAGTTGAACTTTAAGTGTGGAATTCAAATCTGTATATGGAATACACTGGTTCATAGAATCTCTGTGTATGTCTGAGGCGGATTTTGCAAACTTATCATCAATTTCGTTTCCTTGAATACCCGAATGCCCTTTGATCCAAACTATTAGCACCTCCCGTTGCGAGCTAAGTATTTCGTGATTGGTCTGTAGTATTTCTACTTCTAGATGACTTAAGTTCTTGGCCGCACTTATATTTTTTAGTCTCTCTATGACACTTTTGCAATCTGTAAATATAATACTTTTGAGTCTATACGTCCTAAGTATATATTTTAGAGCTTCACTTATTGCCAACATTTCTGCTGTATATATCGTTGCCTCATCTGGTAATCTGAACTCTTCATGATATTTTGAGGTGTGATCGTAAAAAGTGGCACCTGATATTTAAAAATATTCTCATAATATTTATGTTACTTTCAATTGCCTTGGCTGTTAGTATTTTTTATAAAAGCTCTTGCTCAGCATGAATAATTTTTTTCTTTTCAGAGACAGTTTTATAGTGTTGAAAATGTTGAAAGTACTTCATGTATGCTGATAAAAATTGGGAGTTCACCAGTAAGAAGAAATTTTGCTAGGCTCTTCTCTATTTTTTTTTGTATATTTAGTAAGGGTATTTGAAAATTTGGCGATGCAATCTTATTAGCTGAAATTACGAGAAGACGATCTACGCTTTTGAAAAATACATTAAATCGTAAAAAACTGATCATGTAGTTTTTGTACAGAATATTCGTCAATTTTCATCCGTTTTTTTTTTCTATTGTCTACGTTTTGACTTGAGTGGTTGCTTAGGTCTCATAATGCACGAAATTCATCTACCATCATGCCAATCATATTGTAGCTTAACAACCATTCGTCTAGTTTGGTGCTGGTTTTAATCAATCTCACGATTTCTCCTGCATCTTTTGAGTTTGTATTTATATGTTTCAAGCTGTATCTACAAATAGTTGGTTAAAGTTTCTGTTCAAACTTTTTACAACAAAATTTTTTCTCATAAAGTCTTCATGCAATTCTGGAGCCTTATCAGCAAGTGTGTACATGTCCAACAAATATAATGTTCCCCAAAAAGAATAGTTCACATGGTCAAATGCAAAGAAGTAGGGGTACATTTTTCTAAAACTAGAACAAAAATGTATTCTCCAGTTTCCGCCTTTTTCATCAAACGAAAATGGAAATGGACTTTACGGAAAGAAACATGCCGTAATCTGATTTTTGACTCAAGTTCACTGTCATATCTGCTGCTGTTCATTAAAATAATTTAAAACTTCTAATATTAAAAATCTCAGCTCAGTGGATTTCGTGCTATTAGTAAAAAATAATGCACAATGATGCACTTTCGCAATCGAATATACAACACAACAGAATTTCAATGTAAAATCGACCCTAACAACATCGCCATTACTAAAGTCGATTTGAGGTTGACTTCAGATTATGAATCTCGCCCTTCCTCGCATCTCTGCGTTTGCCACTGTCCGTCGTGACATGTCTTTCGATTTATTTAATTTTTTCTTAAACTATTTATCCAATCGACATTCTAAACAAACCGACATGTTCTCTGATGTTTGGTCTATAACTTTTATAGAAAGCCATTTTTTGCTACACCCAATATTTTTCGGAGTAGAGCGAGGAGAAACGATTTTAAAAATATGGGTTTTCAGACTCATTCTAAGTCATTTTGTATGAAGGCACTCCGTATACAACAATGGTTTGACGTATTTTTATAAATAAAATAAAAATATTTCTAATGTCCGGATCGATATGCAAATTTGAAGAATGAATTTTCGGATATCGTAGATCCGAAAAAGGACGAAAAACAAATTAGCACTTTTTTGTAAGGCTCCCCACCACTCCCCTCACGCTACGATTTTTGGACGACCAAGTGATTTTGCATAAGAAAGATATTAGAAACGAATAAAAATAGATTTTGCATTTTAGCAACAAAGTGCCCACCAAAATCTATTCTAGAAGCCTTTTTCCAGTCTATTTACTCTTCAGTATGGAATTGTATTTACTCTTGTACAAAACTAATATTTTTATGTTAAAACACGATTAGAATGTTAAAATGATAGCTTTTGTTATACAGATAAACTGTTTAGTTTAAATAATTTCCCCTTTTTAATTTTGTACATAAATAATAAACAAAAAGAGCTCTGAAAATAGATTTCACAAATTCAATAAAACAGAGCATTTTAGTAATTCGGTTTATAAAGTTTATGTTGAATTATTTAATAATATACATAAAAATTATAATCATTACTTAGCTTCTGTTATCTTTGGATTTTGTTTTACTACTTCAACTGACCGCTGCCCTTGCAATATTTTTAAAATACAAAACACCATAACCGCAAATTACTTTACTGTTTGAGTAGGAAATATGCAATACAACACGAGCTCCGGTCGCTCGACTAATACTCTTTAGAGCTGGCAACAGTGTCTGATCTCGCGTTGATCTGTAAATATCTAAAATTTCGTATATAAGTCTTCCCCTTCCCTGTTCAGCTACGGATCTGATTTTGTTGTAAATTTATCAAAAAAATTTAAGTTCAAAAATCTTTTCCCGTCTAAGTGTACCATGATTAATATGTTAATTATGAAGATAGTTATGAACAATATACTCCATTAATTAATTTCCTATTGGTGGATCTCGGGTTGTCCTCGATTTAATCGGATCTCGCCTTGATATGAAGACGTATATATATATATATATATATATATATATATATATATATATATATATATATATGAATATATATATATGAATATATATATATATATATATGAATATATATATATATATATATATATATATATATATATATATATATATATATATATAGTCGGTCAGATAGCTCAGCGGGCTGTGCGGCTGCCTCTCATTCGCTTCACTGTCGAATGGTTCAGTGGATGTGGGATCGAGCCCCAGCTCGGTGTACAGAAAACAAAAAGTCTAACGCAGCAGTTTAAAATTCTAGATGAATCTGCGGCTTAGACTAGGATATGCTGGGATCTGATCGGTCTATGGTGGAGCAGTACGGCAAGAGATAAGGGCTTGCGGCTCGGTGATACTCCTCCATAGATCCCTACCGGACGGGCGTAACGCCTAAAAAAACCGGATATATATATATATATATATATATTATATATATATATATATATATATATATATATATATATATATAATTTAAGATTTATCACCTAATTCGGATCTTAAAATAACAAACACATGTTATTGTTATTTCATGTTGAAGTGGGTTTTTTACAGTATAGCAGTGCATCATAATAAAAATTACTTTTATTTGTAGTCTAGTCTACTGATTTTTTTTAGTGTTTTATATTTATAATTCCTTCTATAAAAACGAACCCATTGTATTTAAAACACTAAAGTGAGAAAAGTGACAAATCAACGGCATAGACAATAAAAACCGTAAATCAACGGCAAATACATTCAATGCACACCTTTCCAGTACCTATTTTAGTTTAGTCAAACTGAATAATATATGTACATGTTCACACATCGTATAGTAAATCATCCCCTAGGCGTATTGGTCTGTCGTATTTTTGCCCTGTTTTTAGAGTAATAAAACCTGCGCCCAGAATTTATTTCCCAATTTATCCTGCACCTTTCATATACGCTGCATGCGCTGGTGTTAATGTAAATGAAAATATCAGTGGATATTTCTTTTAGAATGTTCGCAGATAATCTGCTTTTTGCAGTTTAGAAGAGTAATTGGGCGATATTTGCATGCGACTTCCATTGTTTCCAGTCGTTAGGACTTTATGGCATCATTTACATGTAATTAAATAGTTATACTTTTAAGCTTTTTAGTGCTGTTATAAACAGTGTTTTCTTGCTTAAAATGTAATGCAGAGTATATTAAAAACTTTTTATGTCTTTTAATTTGTTGTATCTTATGCAGACAAACGGAAAATAAAACAAAAAACACCAAAATATATTTTGCGTTAAAAATGTTTCAATTAATTTAATACTCTCTGATAAAAATATTTTTATTTTTATTTGCGTTGCATAAACAAATACAACGGTGACGGTTTTCCGATTCGCGAAAATTTGTCCATGCGTGAAACATAGAAACTTCATGTTTCGTGGATGGTAAGTTAATTCCAAATGCGTTACTAACTTTACACCAATATCAGAGAGACTGATGTTACTACAAGTAGAAGCCAACGCTATTAATATAAACATCATCCAAGTCTATGCTCCCAATGCAGACTAAGGGGAGAAATAAGCAATTGAGTTCTATCAGAACATCAACAGTGTCATCAAGTACCAAGTTCTCATCATTATGGGCGATTTTAATGCCAAGATTGGAGCTGGAGCTGGAGTACATTGGAGCACATGGATTTGGAGTCAGAAACGAGCGAGGAGACCACCTAGAAAAATTCGCAGAAGACTCAATTAGTTGCCACTAATACATTTTTCCAATTACCACCTCGCAAGATGAACACGTAGAAATCCCCTTAAGATAGATCCGGGAAAATTATTAGGAATCAAATCGACATTTTAGTAAATAAAATATTTCTAAACAGCTTTAAATCTGTTAAGACTTATCCTGGAGCAGACTTGGAGACAGACCACATTCCACTGGTGGGAGTATTTTGAGTCAAACTCAAAACAGTGGAGAAGAGAATAGCACAATCACACGATCTACGCATGCTGAAAGATCTTGATACGAAGATGAGAGTCCAAGCCACCTTAAACGAGCAAGTGACTGCAATTAGAGACGAATTGAATGAAGAACAAGCGATCAAACAAATTACAGAAATAGTGCAAAATGTAAAGGATAAACACTTAAAGATAGATATATGAATGAAGAAAAAATCACGGATGACAGATGAGATACTGAAATTAATAGACGAGAGAAGAGAAGCCAAAAATAATCCAGACAAATATAAAACCATAAATATATTAATAAGAACGAAAACTAGAGAAGCGAAAGAAAAAGAAGCAAGGGAAAGATGCGAAAAATGGAGACTCTGCAGTCAAAGTACGATAGTCACAATGTACATAGGAAATTTAAAGGACTCACAGGGGGACTAAGACGAAGCCAGAAAGGAAATATATCTGATTCTAATAGAAAGATCATCTTGGACAAGAAGAGTAAAATAAGATGGAAAGAATATCTAGAAAAATTATTTGAAGACCAAAGAAATAACACCTTTAAGCTAGAAGAAGAGGTCAATGATGAACCAAGAATATTACAACAGGAAGTTTATTCCGCAATAACACAGTTAAAGGATGGCAAAGCGGCAGCCCTGATAATATCCAAGCCGAACTACTCAAACTATTATAATGGATAACGAATCAATAGCAATAATCGCAAAGATATTCAACAACATATACAACTCTGGAGAAATACCAACAGAATGGCTGAAATATGAGTTTATTTACTTCCCAAAAAACCAGAAGCCAAAAAATGCAAATATTACCGTATTACAAGCCTCATGAGTCATCTAATAAAATTGTTCCTAAAGATAATTCATAAGAGAATCTACAAGCTGTGTGAAAGTCCAATTTCCCCCAACCAGTTCGGTACTAGAGAGGCTTTGTTTCTGTTGTTGCTTTGTTGTTAGGCAAATACTAAAAGAAACAGGAATTAAAAACCAAGATCTGAAAATAATTAGAAAACTTTACTGGAATTAGACAGCAAATCATAGAGCTTAAGGTGAACACACTGAGTACGTGAAAATCATGCGTGGAGTGAGGCAAGGCTGTATTTTGTCTCTTTTAATCTTCAATATCTACTCTGGAAGAATATTTATCGAAGCTTTGCACGAAAATGAAAAAGGTATTCCACTAAATAGTTACCGGCTAAACAACATCAAAAATATGCAGATGACACCATAGTATTTGCGGACAACTTAGAAGACCTATACGTTCTTTTGGACAAAATCACGTATTACAATTAACAACATGGTCTCAATATAAACGTTAAGAAGATAAAGCTTATCATAATTAGCAAGAAAAGGATAACAGAAGGTCAACTCTACGTCAACCAATCTTCTGTAGAGTGACGCACTACAACTACCTCGGCACCATACTGAATAAAGAATGGAACTACAACCAGGAGATTAGAGCACGCATAGGAAAAGCTAGATCCACCTTCAATCGGATGGGGGCCTTCTTCAAGAGTCACAACCTCTATCTTAATACAAAAGTAGGAATACTGCGATGCTACGTCTTTTCTGTCATTTTTTTATGGTGTTGAACCGTAGACCTTGAACAAATATATGTGCAGAAAACTGGAAGCATTTGAGATGTGGTTATATCGGAGAATACTTAAGATCTCGTGGACTGACCGAGTCACAAATGAGGAGGTCCTTAGAAGAATGAATCCACCACCACCAAATCTCAGAAAGTTACAGTTCTTTGGACATATTAGACAAAATGAATCCAGATATGTTCTCCTTCAAGCCATGCTGCAAGGAAAAATATTTTGAAAAACGAGGTCCAGGAAGAAGAACATCTTGGATAAAGAAAATCCGAATCTGATTCAATACAAGATCTGTGCAGCTTTTCCGCGATGCTGCAGATAAGATAAATATTGCCATGATGATCGCCAACATTTTTAACGGATAGGGACACCAAAAAGAAGAAGTTAATTTCGCAAACTTCCAACGGTTGGCTTTGTGATTTATTTATTACCATGGCAAAAGCCAAAAGTACAGAACATTGTAAACGTTTAAAATCAGATGGTACGTTGACGTGTAAAATTTCGGTAATTTCGTATAATTTTCATAAAAAACCTGAAATGAAGAAGAAGAAGATGAAGAAGAAAGCATCATGAATATGAAGAAGTAGCAGAAAACATGAATATATTTTTATTCCGTTTTACGGATCTGCCTGTATATATAGTTTCTTAGACTAAGGTCCCAATTATAATTCTGGGTGTATAGATATCAGTAATAAGGTAAAGTTATATGCATGTCGAGGGAATCGAGTGTTTTCTTGTATGTCAACGTGTTCTACCGTTCTAAGATTCAGACGACATCGTCGCCGACGTCAGGAGCGTCCTTAATGGATTCACTGAAACTAATTTCACGCCGTTGTTGTTTCAGTAAGGATTACACCTGATTTCTCTATTCTCCGATTCTGCATATTGGTTTTAATGCAATGGATACAAAAAGAAGAGTGGTATCAATGTTGAAATTGAGATTGAGTTATAAGGGAAATTGATTTGTGAAATGATTGTAAAATCTGCTGATTCCAGGAATTGATATTCTAAATTTAGATAAAATGCACGTTATATGGGATATTGGAAAAGTTTTAAGCCAAACTTACGAGGACAATATGACTTGTCAATTAAGTGGTCGACTTAACAACGACAGTTACGTGGAATGTAACGTATTACGTGAAGCGTGAAATTTTTAGGTAATATGTGGGGTCAGGTTATCACACTAACCCAAACGAGTTCTTTTATCTGGTTAGAGTTGTCTATAAGCTTTACAAAATTAAAGAGCTGGTATTGTGGCTTTTGGCAAACCAACTTATTGTCTGGTTAACCTCATCCTTTTGAAGGTCTAGATAAAGATCAAAATTTCTGAATTACGAGGGAGCGTTAACATTGGTCCCTAATACCTCATTCTGATAACGTCGTAAAATTTGAATGTTACTTTCTTTTCCACAGCCCCATAGCTGGATACCATATATCTATATCGATTTAATTACTTGCTTATACAATAACAATTTGTTGTAAGTAGACAGAGTGGAATCAAGTAGTACATCTTTCTGAACGTATTTTTTTATAGGTTTTGAATATAACGTCATGCCGAAATGTTTTGCCGTATTTGAATGAGATATTTGTCCAGGTGTTAGTTTGTTCGACAGAAGTTTATAGTTTGGTTGTTCTCATCGTTTTTTTTTCGACTACTTAAATACATATGTCATCTGAAAATACCTTACATAATACAATTGGTTTGGGTTCTAATGTTGCGATATCACTGGTGTAGAACACGTATTGCACTGGTCCCAGGACACTTTCTTGCCAAACTCTAGCTTTAATTTTTCTGTAAGTTCTGTATATGCTTTCTCTTGTTTAACTTAAAAGCATCTGTTGGATATATATGTTAGGTGTGTTAAGACTAGTGTGGTAATACCGGAATAAACTCGACAGACTGGAGAAACATAAAAGTACCACACTGTTATGGGTTCCAGGTCACCTTTGGGTAGAAATACCAAAAAGCAACGTCCGCGACTACAAAAAAAATTTGTATCCATAGCATTATAACACTTCACTGGGAAAATATTATCTTAGCCAACTCATCAATCAAAATTCATTGTCAAAAGCATATTCATTCATAGTCAAAAATCTAGCCAAATTCATTGCATAATGTATATTGGACCAATGTTTGCTGTAAGGGGATTAAAGTATTGGGGCAAATTTCTTTTGATTTTATTCACTCGTTAGCCTGTGATTTTATTTTACTATTTTTCTTCTAAAAAATAGTTGGCACTTAACTTTTCTTTCAAATAAATATTTTGTTTCTATTATTATTCTTTAATTTAAATTATCACTTATTTCAGTTTAATTCACATTTACTCTTTGTATATCTTCGTATTTAAGGAGAAAATTTAATATATACGACACAATGGTTAAGAGCAGCCTATTGTATGGAGCGGAAACATGGAGAATTCCAGACAACAAAAAAAGAAGGTAAAGGCAGTCGAAACGGACGCGATGAGAAGATCTATGCGAGTCTCACGAAGAAAAAGAATGAGGAATGACCAAACAGTAAATTGTTTGTATTTTGAGAACGATTTCCGAAGTGGAAATTGAAACGTCAATAAACTTATTTTATTAAACTTATTTAATTGTGGCTTATTCCCAGTTAAATAGTAATTAAAATTAATTTTGTTAAATTTACCAACTGATTTGGTATTACCAGCGCTTTAGGTGCTTTGAACATTTTTCTTTTATTCACAGAGTCGTAGCTGCTTTCTAGTCTATCAATATGTGATAAGTATCAATGCCACATTCCAGTGTTTATTGCAAAATTTGTTTTAGGGTTAAAATCTAATGCATCGTCGACTTACCACCTTTGAAACCAGCCTGGTATTTTCGTACCCTCTCTTCTGCATATGGTGCCATACAGTGACAAAGTGCTTTGGAAAATATTTTATACGCTGTATTTAGAAGTGTAATTCCTCTGTGGTTAGAGAATTCAAATATATCTTCTTTTTTGGGTATGTTGCAAAGTATTTCAATATTCCAATAATTCCAATAAGCTGCTGTAATGCCATAATGGTATTTTGGCCTCTTTCGTTATATAGTTCAGCTAGGAGATTATTTATTCCAGGTGATTTGCTTTGGCTAGTTTTAACTCCATCTTTAACTTCAAGAATCGTTGACAGTTTCTCTTTCCTCTCGTCTGTTTCCCTTATCTCATCTCTTTCGTCTTTCAGATTTTCTTGGTTGCCTTAAAATATTTTCTGTTGATGTTGGCTTTCTTGGAGAATGCTCTAAATTCTTTATCTTTGTTAAGTTTTTCTATATATTTAAGTTCCTTATTTAAGTGGTTTCATTTTCTTCTTTTGTGTATCCTCTTTTCTTCTCTTCTTTTTGTCTGATAATTCGCTACAGTTGTTCTAATTCGTTGGGTAAGTATCCTTCTGCAGGCTTAAGTTTTTTTGTTGCTTTCTTGCATCCATCATCAAACCAATGATTTTTACGGGCACAAATTTTTGTTCCTATTTCATCTTTAGATGCTGCTTCAATTTCTTTCTTTATTCTGGTCCGATATGAATCTATATCTGTCTGGCCTTCTTCATTTACATTTTGATTCCTTAGCCTGTTGGTGATGTTTTCCGAGTACCGTACTGCAATTGTCGCATCTGTCAGCTTTTGCATATCCCTTATATAAATATTGCACATTCCTACATATTTGTATAAATTATATTAATTTGAATGTCCTTGGCATCGCGTTTTTGTTAATATTTGTTTAATTTCTACAACCTCATGGCAAGCTATTTCTTTATACTGTCCACTAACATTCTTCTACAATTTCTTATTATAATTTTTTTTTAATATCGGCCATTGATTTGTCCCGTTCTTGAAATCGTTCCCGTCCCTAGAAATCTACACCCAGCCAAATATGAAAAACACATTCAGCATTTCCATCAGAAGAGGCAAATATTAAATATTGCTATAAGTATTATTTAATCATCCATATTTTTTATTCTATAGCTTAGGCAAGATTTGTTTTTTGTTAATATATTAATAATAATAGATTATTATATCTATTATCTATTATTTTTTTTTGTATAGTCCTATAAGTATCAAGTTAGTATAATCTTTTATTTGCCCCTCTCAAATTTCTCATTGTACAATGTGCATTAAGATATTACGTACTTACACCTGAGAAACAGTTAGTTGAAGCAAGCGCAACAAAATTGGGATTTAATATGTCATTTTATAGTTAAACAACTGGGGTGTCGTTTTACTATTGAACAATTACCATCCAACGATCTAGATAGTATCTTTACTATTACACGTTGGTCGCTATTTTGATACATACTAGTTATGGAGATTTTACAATTTTACATAAGAGTATTCTACATATCAATATATCCATTATTAATAACAAATGTTCGTTTTCATTTGTTAATTGTAAAACCTTTCAACATATCATATCATTACGGATCTATGTTAACCGTACAACAAGAATATTCTTAAATTTCCCGTATCGCACCATAATATACATTTCCCTCGGTAATGGAGTTCTCGTAATAGCAATAAATAGAAGGCCATTATACTTAGAAATTATTCACGCCGGTGAATATTACCCAATGGTGGTGTTTTCATGATATATTCGAAGACCTTCTGAATTGCGCACCCGACACCGAAATTTATCGTCATTTACTACCTTCGTAATAAACGATACACCTACATCTATACACGAAAGCCCTTTGCGTTTACTTACCACTACAGTGTTAATAATGTGATAAATTTTTAAGATACCTTGATTATTTTATATAATTTTTAGACTCTCCGATATGAGAGGTGGGTGTACAATTGTTTTTAAATATTCTTTTAAATATTCGAAAAGCACAGTTTTTTAATAAATCTTGCTCAAGTTCTTTCGCTTCAAGTGCATCTTCAGGGGCACCTAAAATAAGCCAAAAAACGTTTTCTTCAACTGAAGGAAAATTAATTAACTTAGAAAAAAGTTAATGGTTGATAAATTTTTTTTTTATATATTACGTTTAAGACTTTTTTTAACCCTTTTTTCTATTCGGATTGCCGAATATAGGCCTCTCATAATTCTCACCATTCATCTCTGTTGTTTGAAAGATGTTTCCACATTGGTCCTGCAGTTCTTTTAATATCGTCGCTCCAGCGCATTTGCGGTTATCCTCGCGGTCTTTGGCTTCTTATGGCCGACAATTTCCGATTTCTTTATTCCATTGGCTATTCTTATGACGTTCGTTATCCAGTCCATTTTCATTTCAGTTTAGCTGTCTGTTCAACAGCAATTGTTACTTTTGTCCTCTTACTTCATTGGTTTTATGGTCTTTGAGTGAGATACCTAGCATCTGTCGTTCCATAGCTCTCTGAGTTTTTCTGACCTTCTCCATATTTATTTTAGTGAATTTCCAGGTTTAAGCTTCATATGTAAGTACAGGTAGGATACAGGAATTAAATACTTTAATTCGCAGTCTTTGAGGTATATTTTTATTTTTAAGTACGTATGAGAGTCTTTCGAATGCTGCCCATCCCATTTTTACACGTCTGCTTATTTCGGTAGAGTGATTTTCTTTGCTTACCTTGACAGTTTTACCCAGATATGTATATTCATCTACGTGTTCTATCTCTGTCCCTTGGATGTTTATTATAGGTTTGTCGTCTTTGCTTGACATTAGTTTAGTTTTGCTGAAATTCATTTTCAGTCCTTTTTTTACAGAATTTGTGTGTAGCTGCTCAATCATCGTATTCAATGTATTTCACGTGTCGACTATTAGTACCACATCATCTGCGTATCTAAGATGGTTCAAGTATCTTCCGTTAATAGGGATTCCCTTAGTTTCCGAGTCTATTGACTTAAAAATGACTTCTAGGGTAGCTGTAACTAATTTTGGAGATATTGTGTCTCCTTGTTTTACCCCTCGGTTGATTTTTACTGGCTTTGTACTGGCTTTGTACTGGCTTTGTACTGGCTTTAACTTCGTCAAAATTATAGGCTATCCAACAATTTGTGATAAATTTTTGGTGAATGTCATAAACAATAACTAATACATTTACCGAACACTAAACAAAGGACAAACAGTTCAGAATTTTTTTTTTAATTTAAAGAAGCTACAGAGTGGGTAACAGCAGGAGAGAGAATGGCTCCCGGTCTTACCGGAAATGTGATAAAGTGACACCTTACATATTATGATAACTGGGATGAGCAGTCACAATCATGGTGATGTGATCTGCACATTTGAAAATTCTATGAAATTGAGCATTGAACAAAGGTCCAACTGATACTACCATAGGTCAACTGAAGAAATATGAGATTATATAGATAACTTTATGTAGATTTCATAACCCAGATCTCACACTCAAATCTGTCAGTAATAATTTGGGTGTTAATTTGGGGGCAACTGAAGTGGACATAGAATGTGAATGTAAAACCTAAACTAAATCTATTAGATAATGGGTAGTTGACTTCAATTTAAAAACGTCTATCAAGTTCTACCAATACTGTAGAAAAGAAGAAATCTAATTATGAAATTGAAATACTTAGACTTAAAAATCAAATTTGCAAAAAAAGTATACAAATAAGATATAATACAAATAGTTCAGTTAAACCCACACTCAATGGAAAAACCATAAAATTAAAATGTTAAAGCATTACTCAAGATCAACTGACCAACAGTGGTAGATGTTAAAATATATAACTGTGGAGATAGTATATATAAATTACAAATAGATATGGAGAGTGTAATAAACGCCAATTACTTATAGATCAATTGATTATAAAAAAGCTTGTTTAGAACGTTATTGATGAATGAAATAATATAATAAATTAAATATAAAATTAAAAAAATCTTAAAGGGTATACTCATAAAGGAAGTCTAAACAGTCAAACTGGGTCCCCTATGAGATGAAGCTGCAAAAAAGTTTTAAAAATAGGTTTAAATTTAGTACCATTTAAATTAATTTAAGTATTAAGACAATGAGATTTTTAATTTTTTTCCTTATAATTTCCAAATTTTTCAATGAATCCAACTCTAAGTAGTTTTTCCTTCTACTAATGTCATGTAAAATAGATGAAGCAGTATTGATAATAAAATTATGTTTATTGGATAATAAACAGTGTCCAAAACTTGAAGAGTTTGGTCTTTTTAAATGTTTTGCGATTTTAGTAGATAACATTCAAGTGGGTCTACCTACATAAAATGCATCACAATAATTACATTTTAATTTATAAATATCACTTTTGTCAAAAGTGTTCATCCTATCTTTGGCGTTGATTAAAAAGGAACCTAAGGTGTTGTGTGGCTTAAAGGAAATTTTGATTATCTTTGGAATTAAATCGCTTTATTTCTCAACATAGTCCCCTTTTAGCTCGATACACTTAGTAAGACGATGTTCCAATTTTTTTATCCCATCCGAATAGTACTTTTACTCGAGCTCTTCAAAATAGTCCGAAGTTTCAGCGACGACTTCATCATTTGTTGCAAAACGAGCCATTTTTTTAGGTTTGGAAACAGGAAAAAATCGCATGCACTGGTGCAACGGTGAACCGCTGTATTGTTTTGGTGAAAGAGTACTTTTTTGCTTTCCAAACCGGGGCGTTTTCGACGCAATTCGGCATCGAATCGATCTAATAATGCTGCATAGTACTCACCATTGATTGTTTTTCCTTTTTCCAAGTAGTAGATGTGGATCATGCCCTTCGCATCTCATGAAAACAGTCACCATCACTTTGCCGGCCGAATGTGCACTCTTTGCCTTCTTCGGCGACCCTTCGTCACGTTTGCTCCACTGTTTCGACTGTTCTTCGGTTTTCGGTGTGTAATAATGCACCCAAGTTTCATCAACGGTTATAAATCGCCATAAAAATCCTTCAGGTCGCGCCGTATTATCGCCAAAAGCGTCTCCGAAGTAATCATACATTTTTACATTTGATCGATTGTCAGCAAACGCGGCACCCATCGCGCGGATAGCTTTTTGATGTCCAAATGATGGTGAATAATGTTGTGTACGTGTTCGTAGGAAATGTTTACGACCTTTATTAACTCGCGGAGCTTAATTTAACGATCTGTCACAATTATGTCATGGACTTTGTTGATCATTTCCTGCGTGGTGATTTCATTTGGCCTCCCCGGACGCTCATCATCAAAAACACTCCTACTACCACGAACAAATTCAGCTATCCAAAATTTTACTGTTGCTAACGAAGGTGCAACTTCACCATAAACTTCGTCTAGGTCGGCATTGAATTGCACAGTCGTATTACCCTTTTTGTGGAGGAAATTATTCACCGAAAGATACTCGACTTTTTCCATTTCTCCGAAAACACAAAAGTTGCTTTCTTTTGACGGCTATAAAAACCAAACTAATTGTTTTTAAAACTTAAAATTTTGACAGGCGTCATGTCATGAATTGCAAATACCTACACCGAAACCAATTCGGTATTAAGTAGCGCCATCTATCAAAGGCTAGTTTAATATCAATCTATCCTCGTATATGTGTTGAGTGAACTTTTCCTTAGAGGGAATGAGAACCGCAAGGCTTACATTTGAATAAAAAAACACTTAACGCAATTTTAATAAATTATAGATGTGTTTCAAATATTGTAAGTTGTTGTACATTTATTATAAAATGTATATAAGCTAGCCCCACATCTAATGATACTTTCGATTTATTGGTGAAATAAATCAATGTTAATATTTTCTCAAGTTAATTTCTTATTTATTTTCCTTCTTCAACATATCTATGTACTTTACTACCTCAGCTCGATTACTCTTCTACGCAATGCCTCGCAGTTCAGGATCTAGTTACCGATCCTCAATATTCCAAGCTTTTCCAAAACATGTTTCTGTCGAACTCAATCGAAAATTTCCCCTACTGGGCCGTTTTCTTACGCTTTATGACTGACTTTCATTATCTTACATTAAAGGAGTGGCTGAACAGGCCTACAATTTAGGAGAAAACGACGTAAAGAGACGAATTTATTCATTGGGAGAGGAAGGTCTTTACGGGAAATTTACTTTAAAGGTACTAACATTCGTTTTTTTTAATAGTTGACTCTGTTTAAGGAGCGGATTGATTCTTAATGGCAATTTATTTGAAACAAATCTAATAATCTTTGTTTGTTTAACTCAGTCTGAGAAAATCCTAAGACAAAATTAAGTACAAAAAATTTTAACTCTGACCTACAAACCACAAATCACTAAAATTGTAATCAAAAAATTTTTGGATGGAATCAAGAATAATAATAACCAGGAAAAGTTAAGATATCCGTGTTATCGGATATGACAGAAAAGATCAGGTGCTATTAAATTCTCTAACACAATCCTGAAATTTTTAAGCGTTTAAGTATTTTCCACATTAGTGCTGATCAATTTGTTAGAGCAGCTGTAGCAATTAAGATAATTAATTAAATAAAGAGCCTGCCGAAAACAAGATAGTGCAATCCACCCACGTCAATGTAACTTTTGAAGATACTTTGAAACCTGATAAATTCAACCGAAAATTTTCTATCGACGAATTTACAACAAGCTTAGATGACATCAGAAATGAAATCCTCAAAAGTAAAAATAATTTTTCGAAAACATGGTCATTAAGGCTCCTAAATCAATGTTGCCCACAAGCTATGATCTCAAAACTATGGCGACAATATAAAGTATATTAAAACTATGAAAGAATCCGAAGGACCCAACAAGCTACCACCCTATCCCTCTCCTGTATTGGAAATAAATACGGAATGTGAAACAGAAATAAACACCGAAGTAATATTCATTGATATAGAGGACGCATATGATACTCTTAACCATCGAATACTCCTGAACAAAATGTAAAAAATAACAAAAAGCCACAAAATGGTTAAAATACTTCGATCAATTTTAACTAGCTGATTTTACCCTGTTGAGTTCTAGAAGAAAAATGATCCCGTGCTCAAAAAGACAAAGTACTACAAGGAGAAAAGGAGCAGTACTTTCGCTAGTAATCTTCAGTATATAAACCAAAGCCCAATATATCGTAATGCATTAAAACCATTTATTTATGCTAATGATCGTGCAACCGCCTGAACGTTACCTTCACTTCTTCTTCTTTAGGGTTCCTTCTCCTAGCGGAGGTTGGAAATCATCATCGCTATTTTAACTTTGTTGGCCGCATTTCTGAATAATTCTAATGAGCTGCAGCCGAACCACTCTCTCAAATTTCTTAAGCCAGGACATTTTGCGTCGTCCTGGGTTTCTCTTCCCTTGTATCTTCCCTTGCATAATCAACCTCAGTAATACGTACTTCTCACCCCTCATTAAATGTCCCAGATATTGAATCTTTCAATTTAACAGTTTTTATGACTTCACATCTTTCTTCATTCTTTGTAACACCTCTATATTAGTTACTTTTTCAATCCACGATATTTTTATGCATTCTCCTGTAGCAACCACATCTCAAAGGAGTTTGAATTTTTTGATTTCAGACTGCTTTATTGTCCACGCTTCCATGCCATAATAGTAAAGTAGAGAAGACGTAACAACGTAGCATTCTTGTGCGAACTCTCTAGGTTAAGGTTTACGGTTGCAAAGTAATTTCTTCAATGTTATGAACGTGTTTTTCTTGCCATTTCTATTCTAGATCTGATCTCCTTACTTGATCTCCATCTTCGGTTAGCCACGTTCCTAAATATTTATATGTTTTTACTCTTTCTATCGTTGTATTATTGATGATCAGGTTATTTACATTTGGTGGTTTTTTTGAGAATATCATTGATTTCGTTTTTCTTGAGATTCATTTGCAGTCCGTAACTTTCACATGCATTGTATACATGTTGTATTAATGTACTGTAGATCTTCCATGTCACTTGCAAATATGACAGTATCGTCGGCATATCTAATATTATTAATGCTATATTCCGTTGACATAAAATACCTTCCACGATATCCAATAAAGCCTCTTTAAAAATCACTTCACTGTAGACTTTGAATAAGAGTGGTGAAAGGATACACCCTTGTCGAACTCCTCTAAGTATACTTACTTCCCTCTGTCAGTTCTCCTTCGACTCTTACTCTTGCTTCTGGTTTGATACAGATTCTATATAATTTTACCTTCACATAATCATTTTATTCCAATGTTTGTTGATATTCATTTGTTAACTTTCTATTTTATTTTACTATTTTTCTTTAAAAATAACTGGCGCTCAACTCTTCTATCAATTAAATATTTTGTTTAATTTTCATTTTCCAATCTTAATTTTCAATTGTTTCAGTTCTATGTCAGCCGCTACTTGCTTGGATATAGTATTATCTATATTTTATTTAGCTAGCAGTGTCTTATTGATGATCTAATTCTGTACCTCAGAATAAAAGTGTATTGAGTCAAATTTTAATAATAACGGATTTATCAATGATAATGATGAAGATGTGTATAATTGATGTGGATAAAAGAGTGAAGCATGGAAAGAATATTGAGGTACCTGCATTTGTGAAACAAGAAGGTTTTGATCACATTATGAAATTCTTTGGTGAACTATTTCATTATTGGAAATTATCTGGAAAGTCATTTTACTATTGAAAAAATATATGGAGTTTATAAAGCACAGTGTGCAGAAAACAATACAGATGAAAATTTGATTGCCAAGGAATGGTTGTACATTTTAACGCCTAGTTCAATTACTCATTCAAGTCTCCAGATAATAATAATGGGATGCTTTCTATTTTGGTGAATAGATTAAATCCAGAACAGCCGAGCTTGGATCAAGATAAAAGGAATACTGGTATCTCTTGGACAGCTAAGTAGTAAAGAAAACCGTCCAAAGATTCCATTATTTCATCGTATCGAGTCCACTTCTAGACTTTACTCAGCAGATTCAAATGTTCGAAGATCGGTTAGAACTTGCTGAAGATGAGAATGAAATGCTGTAGTATACCACGAACTGCTAGGTACAACTTAATGGCGAAAACATACGACGCTGCCAAAATCATTTTGCACGTTTCGTTAGCAGAAAAAAATATTAATAATTACTTTGCTGATGTAACTCATTATGATGACGTAAGCTACGTCCAACAACACAGTTATGTTCAAACATCATTCTTTAAATAAAATGAACGTTTGGAAGAAGCAGCAAGAAGATATTCTTTAACGATATCTAGAAGATAAAATATGCAGAAAGAAACAAAATTCTACAAAAATTATAATATGCTTCGATTTACCAAAATGTCTTCCTAAACCAGTTTTAACCAGCACACAAAGTTTTACTCTTTAAAAATATGTATATGGTATGGCTTTATATTTTATATAAAAAAAAAAATAAAAAAAATTGGTAACATTTAGCTAGAATGTGTAGTATAACTAATTAGTCACTTCGAAGTTATTAATATGGAGAGAAGCGATTTCAAAGATTTGAAGCAATTGTATAGGCAACATCACGTCTCCATTTTTGTCTAAAAAAATGAGGATGGCATGGATATCTCAATATTAAAAATGGTAGATTTTAAAATAAGGGTAGGAAATTATGGAAACTGTACACTAAAACTAATTTTCAGAGAAAAAAGTTTCAGACAGTCAATCTAATTCCAATTGGAGGGAGACTAGAATATTCCTGAGTAAATACAAACTATAAGGGACGATGCTTATCCAATGTTAAAAAATATTAAAAATTTTTATGTCATTATTTTTATGTCATACATGAAAATGATGATAACCACATCCAGTAATTTTGTGTTAATTTAGTTTGTGATTTATTGTTGTTTGTAACTTACGTTGAATACCATACCTAAAATATTAGTTTAATTTTTATATTTTCTATTAAAGCTTTCGTTATCAATAAAAATTGTTATTTTATTTTGACTTGTGTTCTTTTCAAATGGAGGAAATCTATTATATTTCCTATAAAAAAAGCAGCTCCCTTCCTAAACTCTCCAAACTTGTTTAGGTCAATCTCCCTTTGCAAATAATTGAAAAAAAAATGTGTAACAAACGATTAATCTAGTATCTAGAAAAAAACAATATCCTTAACCGTGCTCAATCAGACTTAAGACCTAATCAAATAACCACTGATAATTTTGTGATCCTGCAAACAGATATAGCAAATGCTATGACCTCCAAGGAAGACATAATTGCAATAATTTTTGCTATAGAAAGTGCTTTCGATACAACATATAAGTCAGTTATCCTTAAAAAATTGGTAGAAAATAATCATAACATATTATGCTACAATACATGTGAAATTTCAGAATCACAGTTAACGGAGTATTATATCAGATAAATATATCACTAAATATGGGGTGTAGACCCGAATGGTTCGTACTTTTAAAGAGTTCTCTACTCTTCCCTATTAGCCTATTAAATGATATTTGGTTTTATATAAATATGAATCTCCCTTTAAATTTTGCCCTATAGCAGACAACCTTTATTGTTATACTACTGGCCATCTGGAAAATCCACAGCTGCAACCTTATCTTTATTACATTCATGGTCCGAGAAAAACTGGCTTCAGGTTCTCTTCCAATAAATCCAAAATAATTTAATTGACTAGGAGATACAACAGCGCAGAAATACCCAAAATAACACTAAACGGGATAAATTTAGAGTTAATTGATCTTTAGAAGTTTTTAGGAGTTAACCTGTCGATAACAAACACTCACCGGGCGGTCGTCATATCGATGAAATAAATAGCAACTGTTATAAGCTGAATGTAATTATGGTTAAAGACCAATGTCTCACCATTAAGGGAGGCCCGCTGAAAAGTGTAGTATCCAAAATAGATCGAGCTGTACATCCTATCCAAATTAGACTATAATTGTATAGTTTACGTTTTCCCGCATGCAATAATTTAATTACAATCGATATAAACCCATTGTTTTATTAAACACTGTTGATAATACAGCCCGTCCAATATGCTTAGAGCAATTTCGATCCAGTCGCCCCTGTACTGTGAGTCCTCATCGAAACTCCCTTTCTTTTACCTTACTGGAGGCAAATAACTACTCCTATCCTGATGTTAGCAGAATTTTCATCGAATCCCATTAATCCCTATATTTAATCTTCTGCTGACTACGAGATTACGCCACTCATTAAAACTTACGCCCAGATGAAAAAACTATTTAATTTCACAGTATCCTACAACCCTTGTACCAAGACACTAAATTATCTCAGTATACTTGTATCTATAAAAAATTAGAATCTCCGCCATGATCTAAGAACACCTCCTTTTATAAACACTTTCTGAAACATACACCTCTGAAAAAATTTAAAAACAACAAACAAGTAATATCATTTCCGACATGTCTTCAAGGATATTGGTAAATACATCTCACTATGAAAAGGTGCTTTATAACCGATGCATCCATAACGCAAGATGGAGTTTTGGCTGTTCGCGTCACTACAGTTGATACAATGCTGAGAAAATACCCGAATATCCAACGAATAGTAAGCGTATTTTCGCGAGACACTCTTTAGTATTTCGAAAGCGCTCGAAATGCCCTTTTGACAATCATCAAAAGTGTAGCTCTGTGAACCATTCCTATTATCCGCCAATTCATTCGTTAGAAAAATATTTTCAATCACATCCACCTGGTGGCAAAACAATACCTAGAATCTAATCATGTCCACACTTTCCCCATGGAATTTATTAACAATAATATCCGAGTATCCCCCCTCCTTCTCATCTCGGCATACAAGGATAATGAGATGTTCTGTCAGCGTTTGGAAAAGACGCTTACATAGCCAACCTACCCATCTACAACTTACAAGCTTCACAAGAACTAAATCAAATCAAAATTCAAAAGAAAATATCCCAAGACAATTAAGTTGGCAGGAACTTTGGATCACAAAAGACACAAAGTCTCGGAGAGACAATATAACCTAGATGTTTGAAAGGCACGTGCTTTTTATCTCTGCACATCGCTGTTGATCAGAAAAGATGAAGTTAGCAATACGAAGATTAAGGATAGGAACACACACGTTTGGATACACGGACATCTTATGTCCTCTACAGACCCACCAGTTATGGCTACCACTAAGATCCCTATGGCCATAAAGCATATCCTCACAGAATATCTACTACTACCAGGCAACCTCGCATTGGCCTAACAATAAAACGTCACAGTTCTAAAGAACTTTACTGAACTGTTCAAACCTGAAACCTAATATAACTTCTTATATACTACCCAGTTTGTTTAACGAAAATATAATTTACATAAATAATTGTAATTATTTACTATTGTATAACTCTAATAATCATAACTCTGTAGGTAACTAGTGTAAACTTTTGCTCTCCGTGTAAATGATCAAAAATGTGGAGACCACGTTAAATTCGATAATAAAACAATAAATATACCATAATTTGTTTGGACTTAACTTTGGAACTGTGGTATAACATTTACGCTTATAATATTTAATGTACTTAAAATTGACCTGTTATTAATATCTTAATCATCTTATGTCCAAAACCAAAAAATAATGAATTTTTGACAAATCACTATTCAAATTTTGGGCTTTAATACCTTTGAAAAATGTTAATAGCTGAATAGATCATAGATCGTTTAAAAAAAATTTGTTTGTCCACATTCGTCAGAAAAATAACTAAGCTTTTAACTTAAAAACTTTAAATAATGGATAAAGCATCGGATAATTTCTAAAACCGCTTTGTCCCTGGAAAAATCGATATTTTGGACTTTTATTCTAGGACACAGAATTATAAATACAGTTTCTATGTATTAAGTCGTCTTGTTATTTGGCACTTCTAATATATCTCAAGTAAGTTTATAATTTTGAGATAACTTTAATTTATATAATGTTTTATCTCATGGGCTCCCATCGGCGTTCAAGGTTGCTATTTTGATGAACTTATATTTGTTAATACTTATGTATTAACAAGTATACTTATGTATGTAAAGTACTCTGTAAAATGAAATTTTACAGAGTACTTTATTTATGTCTAAAACAAACTAAAGTTGTTACTTGTAATAAAGATACTCTCTCCAAACTATACCCATCAATCCCATTATCTTAAACCCTGGCATGGTCGCAAACTAGTTAGCAATGCATTCCCAAAGGTCACATTCTGATAGCATTTCCAATTTCCAGTCATTATTTCGGAACTTTAACCTGTTAACGGTTCTTCTAACACTAGTTTGTGACGTCTTTAAATGTAATTACAGACTGTAGATGGCGCTGTTCTACTTTCCGGAAGTTTTCTGTGATGCGACTCGGTCGGGAGTTTGGAGATCGTTAAAGTTGTACACGTGAATTCTTTAATAACCTTTAACGAGGTTTTCTCCTAATGAAAATCTATTTATTTTTATTTTGTGTTAATCCGTTTTAGCTGTAAAGTAGTAAAGGCGTGCTTTCGTAAAATTAAAGACACTATTTTCGAGTCAGTTTTATTTTTAAGTTTTCTTGGATTTTAACATTTTGTTTTTTTATATTTAATCAGTTTATATCGGAATGTGAATGCATATCGAGTTTGGGACCTTCATGGATCTCTAATCTGTCCGTGGTAAATTGGGGTCATTATTTCTTGCTCTATTATATACATCTTAGCTAATGTTGGTAGTTATAAGGGTTGATGTAATTTGGGAGTTGGTATTAAAAATAAAAGCTGGTGAATGAAAGGCACAAACTTACATGTATGGAAATAGTGAAATAAGATCTGAAAGCATTAAAAATTACCAAACGAAGGAAAGCAAACGCAAAACAAAGAACAGATGAGAATATCAAGCTAATGAGTTGATGAAATAATTTTTATCTAAAACGTATATTGCTGTAATCTATGTTACCATCGAGCATTCTAATAATAAGCGTCATTATGGTTCAAAATATAAATTGGCTTAAGAGAGGTCCATGCTCCAAGTATCTGCCACTCTCTGGTGTAGAACAACCGCATGATATTCCAAGAAGATATATATAAAAAAAAAAAACCAACTATAGCTTTATACACTGGGGTTCCAAATTAACAGGACACTCAGATTTTTTGTTTTTTGTTAGTATTTAGATCTAAACTTGTTTAATATATTTAAAGTATTTTGTGCCTTATTAGCGATAACGTTTTTATTTCGTGCTTGGAACCTAGTATGTAATTGTGCGAACAACAAACACTGTTTACACATACGTATTGTTTATTTAATGTGAAATAGAAGCTTATATTCTAATTTAAAGTTTATTGTTGTGTGCCTGATAATAAGTTCGGCTGTAGGTTTTTATATTGTCTCCTGTCTGAAAACTTGTCACTAAAAAAATTACTGACACCAAATGAAGTAGCACAAGCAGTTACTTTACAAGATGTTGGCCGGAGCCATCCGTTTACATAGCAAATGCTTTAGGAATTTCTCGAAGTTTTTGATGCAATACACAGATATTTGGGAAACAGGACAATACACCACAAGCCCTTAATCAAGGTAAGACGAAGAATCACAAGTCAAGTGGAAGATCGCTTTCTTAGGTTACAAGCGTTACGCAGTCCCTACATTATCAGCACCAGCACTTGTTCAGGCGATTAAATGATTGTCCATAGAAACGAGCAGTTTCCGGTTATACCTACGGCGTGTAGACAACGTCTACACTTCGCTACGCGAAATATCTTAATTGAAGTGTTTGAACGATTAAAGATTTAACAGATACTCATCATATGGCCATTACTAGGATACAATGGAGAAGAGAATATGTACGTTATCAGCAGATGTGATGATGATACTCCGAGAGTGTAATCTGTGTTGAGGGGTTATAATGGTGGTGGGCAGAGGGCAATTTCCCTAGAGGCTCATACAGAACTTGTTACAACTCAATATTTAAAAGATCATGTAGTTCTATTTGTCCCCATTTGTTGAAAAAAACTTTCGCCTGATGCGAAGATAATACTCGTCCCCATATTGCAGTAATAACACACAGGATTACTGGATAAAGTTGGGATCGTTTTATTTACCGGGGCCCCAAGGAGTGCAGACCTTAAATCCAATAAGAGCATGCAGATGGATATTTATGGACAACGTATTCGACGTAATCATGATGAAGTTGTGAAACCAAATGAATGATACTGGAGCCCAGCAGTTCGTGACAAATAGGAGTCAAATCCCTCAAGCAGACTTATGCTGCCCATATATCCGCAGTATGATTAGATCGAATAAGAGTGCCCGTAATTAGGAACTTCGTAGGAGGTAATACACTCTACTAAATAATCGTTATTTCCATAGAAAAATGGTTTAATATTTAAACAACATAATTTCGTTCTTTTTTGCAGATTTTACAAATTTTTAGAATTGTTTAACTGTTTTTTTTTCTGTATAACCATTCTGTGTAACTATTGGAGCCTGTATTAAATTTGACTTTTAATTTTTGTTTTATTCTTAAATACTTCAACTGGAAATATCCTAAAATTTTTTTAAACGCTAGTTTTTGAGTCCGAGTCCGAAGAGTTGAGGTGGGGTATGGCCAGAAGACCTACCAAAATAATACTTGAGAGAATCGTCACTGGAACGGTACCTAACTCAACGTTTTATATTTACTTATAGACCCCCTATTTACCTTATTACCCAGTATATAGAGTAGATTGTAAACGTATAATGTAACAAATAAAAAAAATGCTTTCCCCGAGTAGACTATCTTTAGTAATTCATCCATGTGCATTTTCGGAAAAATTGCATGTTTTAGTTCCTTCTTCTTAGTTTATTTTTATTTCTTTTGTAAGTTTCATTGACATATATTGTGCTATCTTCTTCCAAATTTTCGCTGAAAAAATAAATGTTTTTTGTTGTCTGCCTACATGTTTTATTAAGTGAGATCTGAAAATGACAGCATTTTAAAGGTAATATTTTTTATGCAACTTGTGGGATAACTTTAATCCAGATATTTGATTGTGGGTGGGCTTGGATTGTAAGTCTTAGGACTTGATTTGATTTTTTAATATTTAATTTTTGTTTATATTGTTAGGAAATATTTTTTCGAAAACCCTTAATTTAATATAATTTAACGTTAAGCCATGACCTTAGCTCTTTATAATTCGCCTGGGGGATGTGCGCCCCCCCCCCACATCTAATACATTCTGCTGGTCATTCCGTCCTTCTTTTTTCTTTTCCATACAATTACGGTAAGTCGTGTTGTCCAGCTACACGTGAACGATAGTCTGAATCTGTAATATGCATTTGATTTTGTGTATGGGGTTCATAAATTTATTGGCATCTTTTGCTGATTTTGGAAAATAATTAAAAAGATAATTAAATACAATATGTACAGGGTTTCTCATTATATTTTTGACCTCCCCACTTATTATTTCTTCATTTCGGGAAATACAAAAAAAAGTTTCAAATAAAAGGGAGTTTGTAAGGTAAGTTGGGGTAAAGATCGGATATCGGGGCCAAGGTCCGAACGCAGCCTGTAAAATTGATATAGGTGTGGCAACAGCGCCGTAAACACTCGCCTCGTGGAGCAAGTAAAGGTATGCACTGCATAAACAAACGGCGGTTTGCTTCTAGGGTTTTCGTCTGAAATATTTGCAATTTTGTGTTTTTTTGTTTATTTTGTGCATTCGAACTTACCCCATTCATCAAACATTGCTTCAAAAGGTAAGTGAGAACATTATATAGGTAATCTGTGTTGTAAATGTTTCATCTTTATAAACTCTTTGAACTAGTCAATCATAACCTCAATTGGGTGTGTTATTATGAGTTGGTTCGATCTTTCCCCATATGTAGATGTACGGGGCAAGATCGACTCGAATTTTTCCGACCTTACCCCAAAGCCTATAAAGAAGTAATTTTTATTACAGTTTTGAAGATGGTCCGAAAATATATAAGAAAATCCGACAGGTGCAGCAAATACACCAAGGAAGACCTTGCGAGTGCCATTAGTGAATTGGAAAGAGGATCAATAACCCTTCACGGGGCAGCAAAAAAATATAACATCCCAAAATCGACGCTTCATGATCATGCTAAAGGAACCCATGGGTCAAAAAGTAAAACGCTGGGAAGGAGCTTGGCAATTTCCTTAGAGCATGAAGAGACTTTGGCAAATGGTATTAAAACTCTTGAGAAATGGGGGTTTGGCCTTTCCAGAAAGGAATTATTATTTATTGTAGCTGAGTACGTAACAAGAAATAATATTAAGACTCCTTTTAAAAATAATATGCCAGGTGCCGACTGGTTTATTAATTTTAAGCAACGACATAAACTTTCAATTAAAAAGCCCCAAGCGGTGGAGTATTCAAGAAAAAAAATGACTGATCCTTTTGTGGTCAACGATTATTTTGACCTATTGAAAAGAGTTTTAGATTACTTAAAATTAAACAATCTTCCACACCAAATATGGAATTTAGACGAAACGAGTCTGTCAATCGACCCATGTAAGACAAAGGTAGTTGGTGCTAGAGGTGCAGCTTGTTCCCGTGTAACCAGTGGTCCCGGAAGAGAGAACGTAACAATTTTGTCCGCTGTAAATGCTGCTGGTGAAAAAGCGCCCCCTTTAATTGTGTTCAAGGGCAAGAATGTATGGGACCAGTGGATGGCAGATCCAGACGGCGAAACAGATTTAGCATACGCTGCTAGTAGCAATGGTTGGATGGAGACTGATATTTTTGTCAACTTTATTAAGAAAACGTTAATGCCTGTTCTGGGTGATCAACGACCGGTCTTGCTTATATACGATGGGCACAGTACGCATGTAGATAATAGAGTAGTAACTCTTGCACAAGAAAATGACATAACTATCTTAAAGCTTCCGCCACATACCTCTCACTTATTGCAGCCCCTCGATCTTGCTGTGTTTAGGTCATTTAAAACATCTTGGGATGAAGAACTAGTCAGTTGGCAAAGAAAGAATCAGGGCGTTAAATTGCCAAAAAAAGTATTTTCCGAAAAGGTGCGCAAAATATGGAATAATATTAGTTCAGTTGTAATACAGAATGGATTTAAGAAAAGTGGAATATATCCCTTCAATCCATCAGTTATTCCAAAAGAAAAATACCATCCCGAAGCATTAAAACGATTTGAAAATATGAAGCAAGTCGCAACAGTGGTAACTGACGTAGCAAATGGTAATAATGAAACTAGGGACATATTAGATGCAGGACCAAGTAATGCTTCACCTACAAACACGACTAACAGAGAAACATTTGAGGGTCAGTCTGGACTAACAAATGTTTCATTTGAAGACCTTCTACTTGACACTGTGAAACAGAGCTCCGTAAGTGCTAAAGTCGTCAAAAAAAGACGTGTTGCAACAGGTGCTGAAGTCATCACGCACAAAGATGCAGCTCAATTATTGGAATCTACCAGTAAGTGCCCATCACACACTAACACGCCAAAAAAACAAAAGTCTCGAATCTCAGAAAGTTCTAGCAGCGAAAGTGACATTGAACCAATGTATGAAGAATTTGATAAGGATTCAAATTTCCTTGATGAGGAACAGGCAGATGAAACGTTCGAAAACCTAGAAAAAAACGCTTGGATATTAGTTAAATACTGCAGCAAGAAAACCATAAAATATTATGTTGGTAAAATAATAGAAATAGACAAAGTTCATCGCGAATGTGTTGTAAAGTTTTTAAGATTTAATGAGAAAGTCAAAAAATTTGATTGGCCTAAAACTAACGATATTGACACTATAATCTATGAAAACATAGAAATGTTCTTACCGAATCCTTTACAGGATGAAAAAAATTATCTGCAATTCGCCGTTGAATTTAATGGACTAAATATTGCTTAAGATTTTTATTTTGTAAATTTTTCTAATAAAAATGTTAATTCTGTTCTAGTTTTACGTTGATTTTATTCATATACGGGGTAAGATCGAATGCAGAGAAAAATTAGACATGTATAAATTTATGGTTTAAATAGTAAGAAATTTACCAGGGGCTTGTTCGGAATTCGATGTTACCCCGTAGGTGTTCTTGAAATACTTATATTATAATTTTACAAGTTGTCCGACCTTACCCCATACGCGGGGGCAAATTCGAACGACTGCATTTTTTTTATTTCATTTTTTTTTATAAACTTTCTTATTAACAAATATTGAGTTTTATCCTGCAAACTCTTTGCTTATGAGTTAAAGTTAAGCCATGCACATTTTGATAATTTTTTAAACTTATCTTATTGTTGTATTGTCAGGTAAATTTTGACTAATCTAAATTCCGTGCGATCTTGCCCCAACTTACCTATTATTTTATCTGTACCGACCAACAATGTAGTAATAGACAAATTTTGTATACAGGGAGTGCCCAATAAAATGCATCTTCAATATTTCAAAATGGGACAACCTGTATTTTTTATAGTTTTGAGTAGCCCTTAGCATTTCCTGATTACTAATATATAATCATAGATAGGATTAGTTTTGTTCTTTAATGGTATATGGTACTTACAAAAGGTAACCATAGGTGGCTATCAAGTGACATTTCAAAAAAAGTATTAATTTATTATACACTCTCAGTCCTCATACCGAAATGGAGTTATGCAGCAGATGAAAAAGTAGATATTTTCTTAATTTATGTAAAAAATAACAAAAACAAGCAAGCGACAAGAAGAGAATATAGAAGATTTATCCAGATCGATAGACTCCTTCTGCAAATACATTTTTATATAATTATCGTCATGCCATAAATGAAAAAATGTTTGAACGGAAGAAACGTAGAAGGAAAAAAAGTTGTGCGAACGATACATAGAGTTTTAAAAAAGCACAACTATAACCGTTACAAATATTAACGTACAAGAACTTACCGATGTTCATAAGGGAAAGCGTTACAGATTCTGTCAAGACATACTTACAAATTTGAACAATGATCATATTATTTTTATATTCTTTTATGGACAGATGAATCAATTTTTTTTAACTTCAGGCATTTTAAATAGAAGAAATAGGTATTCGTGGGAACAGAAAAATAGAACAAGAAAAATTAAGTAAATAAAAAAATCAGGAAGAAAATCAATAAATGTGTGTGCGGAATATTTCAAAACAAACTAGGTGGGCTATTGTTTTATGATTACAAATGAACCTGGGGAATCATACTTGGATCACAGTCATTACAGAAGTGGAATGAGTTATTAAATCAAAATTATACACAAAATCATTACATAGTATGAAGCAACAAGATGGAGTACCGTCACATGAATGTAGCTGTTCAAGAATATTTAAATAATAAATTTAATCTATGAATCGGCAAGAATGGTACCATTACATGGCGACCAAATAGTCCCGACTTAACCCCATGTGATAGCTTTTATTTGGGGTTTTTAAAAGAAAAAGTGTATTTTGATTCTAAATACAAATATTAACACTATCACGGCAAAAGTTTGCGCGGAATTGAAAATTTAAATGGTCATAATAACACAAATCTGACGCATTAGAAAATTTGAGACAAGATATTACTTGTGCATCGATAAAAATGGAGGGCACTTTGAGCATCTATTGAAATCTTAATGTAGTATTGTATCTTAAATGATTTTCTAAATATATGTTTTTCTTGTCTTAGTAGTTAATACCATATACCATAATAGAACAAAACTAATGCTACACTTGTTATATATTATTTGTAATCAGAAATGCAGGGCTAAAACTTTCAAAAAATTAAAGGGTGTCTAATTTGAAATATTGAAGATGCATTTTATGGCACTCCTGTATATAAAATTTAGTCTGTTGCTACAGTGTTGGTCGGAACAGATAAAATAATGCAACTTTTTATTTGAAACTTTTTTTGGTATTCCCGAAATTAAGGAAAATAATGTAGGTCAAAATAGTGAGAAACCCTGTACATAAAAATCTGGTATAGAATAGCTATTTTAAATACAATTTCAGTACAATTTAATAATTTTCTTGATATAAAAGATGTTTTACAGGTCTGTAAATATAAGCTTTTATTTTTGATAAAAGATAAAATTATTTTTTATATACATACCTTTGTTTTTCATTATTTTTTTAATTTAAAGGAAAGTCAATAATTGACTACGTTAAAAAAATGTATGATTTTCATATTAGGTCTGACTATTGAACAGCTGGTATATATATTTCCGAAAGGAATAACACACAGTTATCTTCAAAGGGTTTGCTGACCTTTCAATCCAGTCAAATCCAAAGTGACAAGAAAAACGTTTTCAAAGTGGATGAAAAGCTCTTTTGTTCGTTTTCGGGGTAATCAACCCTTCTTATCTGAGTCTGACAGAAAACAGTAGCCGTGTTTACCCAAATACGGAGAAATAATTTTATTCTTCCATTCGATCAAATCGTTATATAAATATTTATTTTACTATTATTGTTTTATTTTATTTTTGTCAGTATAACATGTATGAGAATAGTAACAAAAATGCATATAACAAACAGTTACAACGAAACAGAAGCATTATCAGGAACATCTGACATAATTTAAAAAAAAACAGTGACAGGTCAAAATTAACAATAAGCTGTTTAAGTTCAATATTTTCGGTGACACACCCAGTATTTAATAAACTTTATTTTTTAACCAAAAAGGACAAAGGTAAAGCAGTACCTACACAAAAACATAAGAGCAATAAAAATCATCAACAAATAAAATCATTATTGATCTGATAAAAATACTAGTATTCCTGCCTTGATAGGCCAGTTACAAATATATACGTGAAATACGGCGATATACTGTAATTTTCCATGTCGCCATTTCCGAATTGCATGATAATTTGGATTTAGGTTCTACTTACCATCCACTTCATTTTTGGACTTGGAAACTACCCCTATTAAAAAAATCGTATTAAAGTAAATTAAAGCCAGCCAAATCATCTTTAATAAATGTGACTGAATTGTCAGTATTAACAATAAACAACATAACAACAAAAGATTTTATACTGAATTTGATTCAATAGTGATATCACCCGCTAAATCTTACCCCCTAGAATAGTTTCAATAATTAACAACAATGTCATTTGAATAACTATGGATCTCCCAGTGATTCTCATAGGAATATTTTGGATTTAGGTTATATACTCACCCTAATTACTTAAAAACTGGACTTATTCCGTTGGTTCCTTTTAAGATGTTAGGGGTGAAAACTACCCCCATTAAAAAAAATCATAAAATTGTAAATCCAAGTCGTTTGGAATTATTTAATGATACAGTTATATTAAATTTAGATTTTTTTATTGTATTAATTTTTACCACATAATTTCTACCTTTATAAAAACCCCCCCTTGCGAAGAAATTTTGCATAGTTTGTATTATTGTTTTTTTTTAATTAATGCAATATGCATATAATAATTTTTTTAATCAAATGCCTTAATAACACATTATTAATGTGTATATTACAATGCTCCAGTATATGCGTTTTGATGTCTCCTAAAATATTTGATTGGTTTTTTACTCATATCTCGGTTAACTTTTAAGCTATGGAGTCCTTTAAAGAAAAATTTTATAGAATATTTTAAGGGCAACAAGACCATTTAAATTCATTTACTTTTAAACCCTTATTTTTTAAAGCATTGTTGTAAAAGGGCTTGAACGAGTCACTATTCACGAGTGTATAGAAACTTTGAAAAGCCATATTTTAACCAGTTTTTGTCTTACAGAAAAACCAAAGAAAAAACTAAACTGTTAAAAAAACAAAAATAAAGCTTTTTTAAAGTTTCCAATAGTTTTGATGTGTTTTTGCCAAAAGTACTTCATTTGTTATTCTTTCATGTTGAAATATTCGATTGTGGAATTGACAAATAAGTCAAAGTAAGTAAATAACTACTTTTCATGAGCTACAACTCTGCATCTACTGGTCTATAGAAGTAACACCTATTTTGTAAGCATAACGTTTTTGCTAAGAATATACTTTTCGAACAATAGTTACTTTTGAGTTATTTGTAAAAAGCCGTCTGAAAACGTGATTCTTTAAAACAAAATTTGCTTAAAATAAGGCAATCTTATCCATTTCCGAAAATAAAAGTAACCCTGGCCTCAAGTCCAAAAGTTCGAATCCAAATTTTCAAATCCACCGTGACGGGAAAAATTACACTCCAAAACGGTCGTTTACCGGTGTATAATGTCAATTTAGTCTAATCAGTTTTCATTTGGTCACATACACCAAATTTCAAGTAATAAAATTATATAAGTAAATTATGGCTGCTTTAAGTAAAACTAAACGCATAGAAAATTTATTTTTATAGGATTTGGTTATAAAACAAGAACTCTGAAACAGGTATGCGATTTGTTGAATGCAAAATATTCAGAAGACCTATTAGACGACCAACAGTCAGTAAAATTTAAAAAAATAATAGAGAAACTGGTTATATTAAAAATATTTAAACTGCTGGACAGCCTACGGTATTAGAAAACGTAAAACTGGATGTTGTATTGAGTGTTGAAGATAATTCTGATAATACTTCACGCCAAATTGCAGTGGACACAGGCATATCTCAATAGTCCATATTATATGTGGTGAAAGACAAAAAGTACCCATCTATCTAATCTAATTAGTCTTCTTCGGTCCATCTTTGGACCTGTCGCTACAGTCATCCACCTAGAGCTGTAGGTGGATAACTGTAGCGACATCTCATTTGGGGCCTTCCTCTACTTCTTTTATATTCCCACGGTCTCCAACGAATTTTGTTCCATTCGTACAAAATTTAGTAACATCATGAACTCAACAAAGATGATCCCGATCGCCACTTCAGTTTTATGACATTTTGCAGAATTTACACCGCAATCCCCGTTTTCTTTAACAATTTATGTTTTCTGATGAGGCTATATTATGTCAAAATGTATACATTCAAACGTATATCTATATTTAGTCAATCGTCAAAATTGCCGACATTGGAGTAAGTATAATCCTCACTGAATGACTGAAGGTTATACACAACACCATAAAAAACACAATTATTGGTTCTTATTTTTTTAAAGAAAATCTTAGTAGGAAACCTTATCTACAATTTCTGCTAAGAGAAGTTATACCAGTCCTTGTCAATATGTTTCCAAACATCAACAACAAACTTATCAGATTATAGCATCTGGTTACAGCAAAATGGTGCACTCTCGCATTATGTACGTGATGTTGGCGAGTTTTTAAACCAGTATTTTCCTAGGGGGTGAATTGGTAGACTAGGATCAATAGAGTGACTTCCAAGATCTCCAGATCTTACATATCTAGATTTTTTGTCAAAGTCAAATTTTATTAAAATAGAATTATTTGAGAAGGTATTCGTTATGTGGAAGAAGAATATCTTCCTTGACTTGCTTATGGTCAAAACAGCATAGGATAATATTTTGAGCATTTAATTTGGCTAAAAATTATTATGTCCTAATTAATTTAATATTGTAGTTCGTTTATTGTAAAATTATTCTCCGATTAAATTAAGTTCTTTTTTATTTTCCATGTATATATAAATCAGTTAAGTATAATACTTCTCAATACATTACTAAAAGACCTTTCAAGTGAGGTTTTCAAGAGTTACAATTCAATTTAAAAAATCAGTGATTACATCATCATGTCTAACCCGTGACGTCATCATTGCCGCACGTTAATGAAAAAATCGGCATTTAGGAATAAAAATCAAACTATGTAGGACTTTTGTTTAAAATAGATTGTTTCCAAAATAATGAACTTGTTCCGCAATTTGGCCGCGCTCTGTATAATATGCTAATAACATTATATTGCAAGCTTGATACAAAACTGTAAAATAATAATATTTTGATCTTTATTTTTCCATAACTATTGCAACACCTAATTAGTATCCTCTCGTTAATGTTTAAGATTCCACAAAGAAATATCTTCTAGACACTCATTTTCATTTAATACCTTTTACAATTTATCCTTCATGAGGAATACAACTTCATTATATTTTACGAAGTCCTCTTTTTCCTACGTTAATGTCGAAAGTAGTAGCAGAAAGGTTTCAGCTCACAATTCGGGTCGTCGTTTTAGGAAATGGGCAATAGCAAGCAGGCCAAGGGTTAAGGGACCAGAGGTTATGAAGGCATGTGAGAGAAATAATGTTATTGCCGGATTCGGGGTGTGACTCGCGTTTTAATACGGACTTTAAAAGGAAGACGAGACAGGGTGTGGAATATTTTGATTACCTGCTTACAGATGTTCTACTGCGATGTAGACAGCTCTGTGCATCAAATTTATGAAAGTCCAGGATTCACCTGAAAAAGAAAACAGTAATTTAGTATATTTTTCTCCGAATTTTACATTTTAAATTGCACAGACCATATAAATTGTATTCATAATTTGTTAAAAGAATGCAAAATCGCCTTATTTTAACAAATAAGTTAAACATTCAATTTCCATTGCATAATTGTAACATCACCCAAACGAAAATTACCAATACAGCAAGGCAAACATTAGGCGAAACCTCTAGCAAAACAAACGTGGAACGGTTTGACTAAGATTGCACAACAAGTTTGACAACAACTAATAAACAGCAAAAATACAGCTAGGCTTAAATATCTACAAAGAAATCCCCAATTGAATAGAAGGGCATATGAAGAGCTAAGATGGGATGCAAGGAGATAATATGTAGAAGAAAAAAGAGAGAAATGTTAAATAGAAAAATTTAACAAATTACAAACTATAATAACAGAAGAGAGACTAGGAAATTTTACAAGGAAACCAAGCTATACACTTAAGGAAGCATGATAAGAACAACAATGTGGATGAAACAAAAACAAAAACCGAGCAATTATTAGCGAGAAAGGGGAACTAATGAAAAGGTGAAAGAAGCATTTTCAAGAGCTCCTAGACAAAGAAAAAATTCAACATCAAGGTTAAGAAATAATTCATCACACAGCAGAAAAACTGTAAAAATGAGCCTGAAAAAAGCAAAAAAAAGATAGCAATATGCAAGAAAGAAAATCCAAAAATTGACTAACGGGTCTTTGTGAGACAAAATCATCTCCAAAGAAAAGAAAAGTAGGATATACCATACCATTATACAAAGTATTGTCACATATAGTTCCAAAGTTTAGCCACTAAAAGCCAAAACAAAAAAAAGCACTTCTAGCCATGAAAATGGACTGCTGGAAGAAGTTACGTCAATAAAGAGTTACCAATGAGAATTTCCGCATATTTATAAACGTTAAAAACACAATGACTTGTCTGCCTGAATTGTCTGATGGGTGGATTAAGTAGCTCATCTGATGACACTGCCGGTCTCCAGCCCGGATAAATGAGTAGGGTCCCTAAGGTGAGTTTAGCCACCTACCTGTGATAAAGAATCGTCATGGAACGGAAGAGACTAGGAAATCATAATAGAAATGAAGAAACACAATGTTGACATCTGCGGAATCTCCGAAACAAAGAAAAAAGGCCAAGGAAGATCAAAATACGAAGAGTTTACACTCATATACAACAGAAAAGCTAACAAGAAGGAGCACATTCAGGAGTTGGAATTCTGCTGCACGATAGATACATGCAAAGCATCGAATATATCTAATAAATCAACGATAGGTTATTAAAAAGTTCTATAAAAATGCGTAACATCACAACACACCTGATAAGCACATATGCTCCAGACATATCTAATCCCACAGCAGAAACTTAAAATTTCTGTCAGCAACTACAAAACACCGTAGATAACGTAAACGCTAAACACAAAATTATCGTATTTGGGGATGTTAATGTACGGATCGAAAACGATGTCATACCAGGTATAAAACAAAAGTACAACGAAAAAATAATTAATGAAAACGGCAAAGCACTAATAGACTTTTGCGCTAGAAATGAAATGAGAATCAACAACACATACTTTTCTCATAAAGACCAACATAAATACGAGTGATAACACTATCACAAGTATTTGATGTCAGAGCCCTAACATCTGCTAATCTGGGAACCGATCACCTTGTTTTATGCAAGATGCTACTCAAACGTCCGCAACGAAACAGAAAACCACCAATCAAAACACCATCATCGAAAAACATAAGAGTCGTTAGCAACATAGAGCACAAAACTCCTTTATGAGAACAGAATTATCAGCAAACTAAAAGAGATCGAGTTATAACCAGAATGGGGAGTAGAATATACTTGGCAAAAGATCAGGAAATGCATCAACCAAGTAGCAGAAGAAGCAATTGGAAAGCGGAAAATTAACACAAGGGTGATAAACCACACCAAACCGTGGTTTCGTCAAAAAGTATAAGAACTCTTTGAATTAAAACGCAAATGCTACACTACCTGAGATATAAAAGCACACAATCGGAAAAAGCTCTCGTAGAATATGTCCAAGTAAGAATCAAAGTAAACGCAAGAATAAAATCAATCAAAAGACAATATTGGGCTAAATTCACTAGCAATATAAACTAGGAGTTACATGGTGCCCAAAAGAAAGTATGGAAAATGCTTTGGAACAGGAAAAAACCAGTTCCTGCTAACCAAAGGGAGTACCTATAGAGACATGGTAACAGCATTTTAAAGAGCTATAAGAGGTTGAAGAAACGATGAATATAAACGAATACGAAGTAGATATAAGTGCTACAGTCAATAACGAAGAGGTAGAAGCAAAGATCAATAGGCTAAAAAACAGAAAATCACCTGGAACATATGGTATACCCAATGAACTCTTAAAATATGGTGACCCTAAACTTGCAAGTAAACTGTCTCACCTATTTAACAAACTCTTAAATGACACAGAAACACCAGAGGAATGAAGAGTATCACAATCCCCATATTTAAAAAAGGACAAAAACTTGCCCACAAAACTACAGAACAATAACCCTCTTGAATACAACAATGAAACTTTTCACGAGTATTTTTAAGGGCAAATTGCAAAGGCAAATCACTATTGCTGAAGAACAACAAGGTTTTACAAACGGATGGCCTATAACAGGTGCAGTATTCATAATAACACAAAGAAAAGAAAAAGCTATAGAGTTCGGCATGCCAGCGTATATTTGCTTCATTGATGTGACGAAGGCGTTTGACAGGGTTCGCCTGGGAGACATTCTAAATATATTAATAAAAAATAAAACACCGACTAACATAAAAAAGATAATCTAAATAACAACTGTCTGTTGTCTTCACCTCTAACTAAAGTTAGAGTTGAAGACAAATTCACTGAAAATATTTCAACACCGGGAGGAATAAGATAAGGCGACAGTTCAAGCCCCTTCCTGTTTAACCTATTAATGGGCAAAATTATAAACTAAGTTACATCTCTCAATCTAGGATACAGAATGGGCAACAAAAGAATTGGTATGGTATGTTACGCAGATGATGCAGCAATTATTGCCGAATCAGAAGATGATCTTCAGAGACAGCTCTTTCAGTTCTTTAAAATAAGCTGCCAACTAAATATGATTATTTCTAGCAACACAACTAAATGTATGACAAAAGCAAAAGATCCGCTCAGATGTAAGTTTGTGGTTGAGAACAACCCCATAGAATAGGTGATGCAAATCAGATATCTGGGCATAGATATATCAAGCACACACGATCCAGTAAAGGACCTAAGGAGTCATATCAACAAAACATCTGCATTGTCAGGATGTCTACGGGAGATAGTCTGGTCAAATCCTTATATGCGCACAGATAGTAAAATTAGAATCTACAAGACTATGATCTACGACTGATCATAACATATATCATAGAAGTGCGCGAAGATACCAACAAAAGGAAACAGATGTAAAGGGTTGTCGAAATGAAAACCCTAAAAACAGTAGTGGGCAAAACAAGAAAAGGCAGGATAAGAAATACAAACGTTAGAGAGCAGTGCAAAATTTAAGATATTATAAGGTGGGGAAGGTAGCGTTAGAGGATGTGATACAATCATGTAAGACGAATGGATGAGAATAGACTACCAAAAATTGCCCTAGAAAACAACCCGCCCGGTTCAAGACTTGCCGGAAGACCACCTAAAAGATGGAGCAATCTACCTTCCAGGAAATTAACCAGAGGCAGCTTCAGAATTAAATAGATCAAAAGATCTCCAAGAAGCAGAAGAAGAAGAAAACACAATGATTGACCGCATAAAATACAAACAAATGAAGTGGTACGGTGACGTCAGAAAATGTAAAAAGATCGATTACCAAGGCGGATATTAGACTTTACACTACAGGAAAGACATAGAAGAGATAGACCACGAACAAGTTATCTACTGTGAAATGGAAGAAAGGGGGCTAAATAAAGACACGTATTAATTGAGAGCCCTCTGAAGATTGGTATTCGAAAGATATATAGTTATGTGATACAATTGCCTATCTCAATTACGATTCCTCTGATGGCTCTTATAATATATAATAAAATACTATGTTGACGTAAATAATATTCACGTAAATTATAAGATTGTTTGATAATATAATATATTACGAAGCGAATCTTACCCCATATTTTTGAATTATAAGGAATTTTGTACGGTGCAAGAAAAATATATGTAATTTTCATCAGTCGCCGTCTTATGGAATTTTCGCACAAGCTATATTTTACCATCACGTACTCCCAAGACTTTCTTAACCCTTTCCTTTGCTGGCTTCGCTTCGTGTATGACAATTCTAAGTTAACTACATACCAACTTGACAAAATGACACCTCAATACATAGGGAAGATTATAACAAAGAATAACACATCAGTGGATGTTGCTTGAAATTAATTTGTGTGGGTAACTTTAAGTAAAATAATATTTTTGTAATATTTCAGATCAATTTCAAAATAATTCTCGTCTATTAAATTACAATTTATTACTTTCTGTAAAATTTGTTGGAATTTTAGTAAACTCAATAAGGGATTTCTTATCCGAAATTTTAAGAATAGTCGATTTAATAAGGTTTCATTATTTAACACCATTTTAAGAAGCACAAAACAAATGAGCAGCATAAGTATATGTAAATGAAAAATGAATTAAACATCGAAAAAGGTCTTATCTGTGTCATATAGTAAGGAAAGTCGACATTAAATATTACAACTGATCCTTAAAGGCAAAATAGAGGGCCGTAGAGGTTTAGGAAGACAACAAGTTTCTTGGTTAAAAAAGATCAAGAAACCTTCGCAATAGTGATCGTTAACGTGGGATAATTCTGATATGGCACGCGAACAAGAAGAAGAAATGAGAAATATTACAAGACTTTTAGAATGAAGAAAGAGAAAAGAGGGAAGGATGAAGGAAGAACGTGTCAGCTCTAGGTACTGACCAAATACAGTCAGACTACTTGTAAAGGAAATCTGGTACTACGGTGACACCCCTATTTCTTTTAACCTTCCACAGCTGGCGTTTATAATCTGGACACTGTGGCTAGCGCGCGGAGTATTTGTCCGCATATATTTTTGTCAAACCTATTGGCTTAAATTTATTCTGCTATCATCGGAAATGATTTAAGTAGATGTTTTTTAACTATTTGAAAATGATAAAATACAACTTGGGCATTTATTCTAAGTAAAATTTCAATTTATTCCAAATGTTTTAAATCTATTAAAAAATATATCATCAAAACAATATGGGCAAGTATAGACAGTGTGTTCACCACACATAACTTTTCCATATTGTTTGCATTTGCGACTGGTAGGTCTGTTTTTTATTCTTTAGCAAAAGTCACATTTGCCACTACTACCTTCTGAAATATGTCGAGGGTGATTCCAAGGATCTATCTCAGTAATTTTGTTTATTCTCGCTGACATTATACGTGGTATATTGGCTTGACAAGCACGAACGTTAAGGTGAGGTTGAATTAGACCCAAAGCTAAATTATTCAAAAACTGTCTTCGTGGTAAACGAATCTCGACGTAATTACAATAGAAAAGGACCATGAAGTTTATACCAGCTACATTTAGCATGAAATAAAAAATTACCATTGGCCATCGTCGAGTATTTCTACAACAGTCATGGGCAGCACATAATTTGGCTACTGTATTAACTCCTCCCTTTGTAGAATTGTAGTCAAGAATCATTTCAGATTTCAGGGAATCCTCATTAACAGAATTAACAGAATCCTCATTGAGAGAAGGAGTACGTTTTTATTTCTTTTTGGTATATAAGACACCAAAGTAATATCATCATAAAAAGCAAACATGTTGGATCGAATAGGTCTGCTTATGGGTTTAGAAAATTCATGGGGTAATTCCTTCTTATTCTTGCAACACGATCCTAGAAATCTAAGTTTGTAATCACAAAGCAAGGTTTGGATTCTTGGTATGCTTGAAAACAAATTGTCCGTAGTTATATTCCGTTGTATTTCTCTTAGAGGCTGACATCTTGCCTCTTGTCTCTTTTGTTGAATTACTTACAACAAACGGACCTGGTGGTTGTTGCCCCAAATATAGCTCCAAATTGCAGGCATAAAAGGTCTTGGAATCTGCAAGTGCAAAAATTTTTAATCCATATTTATTTGGTTTATTAGGTATATACTGTTTAAAACTGTATTGACCCCCAATGCCTCCAATTTTTTATCTATTGTGACGTATTCAAACGGCTTATGTTTTTGCAAATAAAAGTAAACATTTTAAAAGTCTCTCGTATAGACAAAATTTATCTAATAGTTTTCTTTCCTCACGTGAATCTATATCATTAAACCTTAGGTGTTGTAGCAAAATTTAAATCGGTACCTGGACGTTGTTAGTCGAAACACAGAATACACCACCAACCAGAAGCGACAGCATTGTCTATTCCTTTGTTGTTAGCTTGTACTTAATTTTAGTGTGGATCTGACATTTATACATGTTAGTACACTGAGAAAAGTCACACACATTTCTGGCGTACATCACCAAAATTGTAGTTGCACTGAGAAAAAGGTTGCATGCAGGGTCGGCTTTTGTTGACATTCTTAATAATGCTGGAATTATTTTTTTTATGTGTTTGCAAAAGGTTGCAAATATATCGCTCAACGCAAAGTAATGGTGAAAATCATATTCATTGGAACCATAGATGAAAATACTTTTTTGTTTATCCTGATTTTAGCATTAAAAGACCAATAATAAAATATATAGTAAAACGTAAAAAATATCGGGGTAAACAAATAAAAAATCAAGAAATATTGTAGGAGTATATTTCTATAAATATAAAGATGTAATAACCTAAAAAATAATCAAAAAAGTGTTACGAATCATTAGAATTATACATATCTCTATCCCTATGTTTGTGAATATCTTGAAAAAAAACACCAATTAATAGGCATAGTAACTGTAACAATTGTGAAAATTATCGGACACAGTGTTAATCTTTAGATGTGAATTCTTTATTAACATATTATGAAGCATACAACCCTACAAAAATGATCCATGGAGCATTGCAGCATCCTCCTGATTTTTTTATTAAATATATCTATAACTTAGAACACATTTTTAAAACTAAGTTTGTAGAGATTTGTATACAACAGGGAGTCTCACATAAACTTTTTAATATAATGAAAAAAAGTAGAATTTACCCATCCATGCCCTGATTTTACTAAAACATATGTTGTAAAATTACTTATTTGGCTTAAAATATTTTGTAGCATGAAATATACTAATCGAGATCTTCGAAGTACAATTCAAAAGACAAAATGTAGAGAAAATTGAATATTTTGTGCTAACAATTATAAATGTGTTAGAATGCTCAATTTTCTATTTCCCTTCTTAACATTCTTCTTCCAATTCTTACTTTTTAGATCCCTATTAAAATATTTTAGAGAATAATAAAGCCTTAATCTAATAAATAACTTTACAAGATAGGTTATCGGAAATAATTTACAAGGATGAATAAAAGTTACGTCTTTCATGACATTAAAATACGAATATGACACTTGTTTTTCGGTCAAAATAGTTTCGTATGATGTGGAAAATATTTGTTCTAATTTATATATATACTGAACAAAATTTTCACTTGGTGTACTTAATCCTCCATATACATATTGATCAGTGTTGAATGCTTTAAAATGAGTGAGTAGGTGAGTAAGATCTAATTCCACCACTTTTCTACAGTATTCTATACAAACTTCACAATTATGTACATTGATACATTTTTTAAGTAAATATCCACAGACATACTGGAAAGCATTTTGGTTAGTAATATTTTGATATTTATAATCTGAGTCAGGAAGTGCAATAGCCCTTACTGGATTATTTTCTTCCTGTTGACCTGTACAAATGATGTTACTGGGTTTTAAGTCCATCAATTGTTTGTCCAAATCATCTTTGCAATTCATGGCATTGGAATGTAAAAAATTTTGACAGAACAATTTTTTAAATGCTCTTTGGAACTGGATAGGAGTAGGATTAATTGAATTGCCCCCTTGTTGCCTAATGCTACCAAAGTAATTTTCTAAGCAATCTTGGTTTAGCCTCCTAGTTTTTAAATATTTGAAGTCAAAATGAAGTAGCCTGTCCCACAACTTTTTGACCCCATCTATGGTAATAACCCAACATTTCAATGACCTCGATCTAGAAGTAACATTTTTCCCACTCTTGTCAAATATTTTCAATTCTTGAATGAACTTCGACATTGAATTTAAATAATTTAATTGAATTGCTGAACCTTCATAACAATTTTTATATTTATTGGAATTACCAGTGTCGAATGAGTTTAATATATCAAAAAGAATGTCAAATTTTTGAATGAATTCTATTGTTCCAAGAGCATCTGCAGGTAAATGTCCTAGTGCCATAAATGTGCTCATAGAACTCGCAACTGTGTGGCTTAAAACTTGAGTTGCAAGTTTTACTCGCATCTTCTCAAAATTTGTGGGGTATATGTGTGAGCTGGTAAGCTTTGGGGCACACCTATACTGATTTCCCTTATCCTCCCGATAGAATGCTTCCACATATGTCCAGGATGTTTTCTTATAACCATCAAAACACAAAATGTTATTTATTAAACTGTTCCTGGTAGCCTTAATTAAATGACATGGGTCATAAATATAAAATAATAATTTATCATCTACAGTAAATTCAGCATTACCAGGTCTGACCCCCAATAATTTACCCAGTTTCATAAAATTTGATCCCATATCTGTGACTAGACAATCAACATACAAACCACATTTAAATAATTTTAAGATGCATTTCTTGATAACAGGACACAACTTTTCTGCCTCAAAGCTAGTATTAACAAAGAAATAGGCTAATGGTTGTTTCCAATTGGAATACAAGCCTCGAGCCATAATAACCAGAACATTTTCTGCAACAAGACCACTCTTCTTTTCACTGCCAATATCACACAATCCAACAATTTCGTCCCGTCCTAAATCAAAATATAAATTACTTTTTAGTGACATTTCGTCAATACATATAGTACAATGTTTATCCTGTTCAATCATAGTTGAAACTTTGATTTTTAATGCATCAAAAATTTGTTCGTTATTTAAACCTGGTTTGCATGCTAAATTCTCTGTCATTCTTTGTAAACTTCTTTTTGATGGTAAATATAAAAGTTTACCCATAAATGAATATGCCCTAGGACCTAAAAAGTATAAAGTTAAAGCAAATTGCTTATATTCCTTGGAATACCGTCGTGTTTTCGGTGTTTTACTTCCTAATATTACTTGGGCCTTCAGTACCTGGGATAAGGGCTTATTTAAAAATTTATCGCACATTTTATTAAATTCGCTAACTGAATATTTTTCTTTTCGTGATTGTGTTGTAGTGCCCTTATTTAGCTTTAAACGTAAAGACCTGATCTTCTTATAAAGCTTTATTTTTCTTGGAGTATGAGAACTCAATATACTGGATGTCTGTGTTGATGCCGAGGATGGTAACAGGACACAAGGTTGTTGAATGTACGTTGTAGAAATATCATTTGGGAGTGGCTTATCTCCTAAAAAAAAATATATTGAAGTATTTTCAAAGTTGCAAAGTCATATGTCTGTCTTCATATCAAATGTAAAATTTTTGACAATTTTTTTTCTTTCTACCAATTTGGACAAAGCATTTGTTTAATCATTTATGCCAATGATTAACTTAGATGTGTAGTACAACAACAATCTTAGTCGATGTTTTAATTTACTATGGCTGTTGTTGCCAGTTATGTGACAGCCTGTGATTGTTTCAGTAGAACAATCCAATCTATTAAAAGGTGTAATATTGTTCTAAGACTTTATTTGAACAAATGATATTTCACAAAATAACAAGTAACCCTTCTAACCTTTAAGTCATAATGGCAAAATTTTAAATTTCAGATAACGGTTTTTATAGAGAGTTACATCTGACTAGAAAATAAATTTAATTATATATTTACAATGTTTAAATTTTTTACCCGATATGCTTTGTAGCTGTATTTGAACATGTTGGCTTGAACTTTCCATCTCATGTTCAACATTCATTGCTGGCTCAGCATCTTTTATTCCAAACTTTTCTATAACTTCTGAAGATGCAGCTAAAATTTAGAAATTTGTTATAGTGCAATCAATATTTCAATAGAAATAAAGTTTCTCAGTAAACTGTTAAATAAAAAAGTGAATCATATTAAAGCTAGGCACTAGAAAATATGTCTAGGATGACAACCAACTAATTTTTTGTCTCATTTAAATATACTTATTTTTCATTGGTTTGCATATTGCTATATATTGTGTTTAAATGTTTAATACTTACATTCATCAATTAACCCTTGGTGAGAATGTTCATCTGATGAAATGTGGCCATCTAGACGTCTCTTTAGATGATGAAATATGGTAGGAACAGCATTTAAAAATAATGACTTTCTGTCCATACCATATGATATACATTTTTTTTCAAAATGCAACTCACACAACTTAAAATGTTTGTGCAAGGTTGCAAAACCCTTTTCAAATAAGTCTATCCTATTGGCAGCTCTTAACCAGTGCTCAGCCCTGAAATAGAAATATAAGGTAATAAATTATGGATACAGTAAGATCAAATTTGGAGTTTAAAATGCTGAACATTTACAACTTAGTTGGTAGTATATAGAGATTAGAGTTGGTAGTATATAGAGGTAGTAGTATAGAGACATGCATTTTGGTCCAAACTATAAGACAGTGATTAAAGGAAACTAATCAATGCAGTAAAGTAGTGAATGCAGAGAGTGTTTGGTAGTTGAAATATTTAAAATAAATTAGAAATATGAATATTGATGTAAAATACCCAGATATTAATATTTTTTTATTAAATATACCAACATTTATTTTTATATGAAACTTGAAAGTATTTTTGTTTATTGATTAAATTATTTTTATAACTTTCTTGATTTCTGAACTTATACCGATTCCACTTTCTGCATTCAATAGTGCTGCTAGATTATCAGCTTGACTATTTGTCACTATATGTAGGACTACCATTATGTATACAAAACAAACTTTTCTATCGACAAAAAATGTATAAATTTGCTACATACCTTTCCTCATTTTTTGGGATTGAAAATAGGCTTAAACCACCTCCGCTTTTTGTGCGACAGCCGCGATAAATGCACGAATAGCCTCCTTTGCCCGTAGCCATTTGATTGAACAGTCAATTAACACTTAACCTGACTTAACACAAATAAAACCGAAAAATTTTATAAAATAACCAAGTTCAAAGGTAATAAAAACACTAACGCCGATTCTGCACAAATGCAAGCGTCACCAAAGCTTCTTGACATTAAAACATATTATAAAATGGCCGACCTCACGCATGCGCATAAAAATTTGGTTCATGAAAATCGTCCTTTTGTCGCTTCTTGTTGGTGGTGTATTCTGTGGTCGAAACATCTCAATTCCTGTACCGTATTTATTCCAAAGTTCGTCTGGGCTTAACCTGCCACTTTTCAAAACACCTACCACATAGAGTAAAGCAATAAAAGCACGAATTTCTAAAGCATCTGATTCCTTTGTGTTTTGTTCTCGATTATAGTTTTCTTGGGAGTGTCTAATATGTTTGTTTGTACATTTAACACTAATGTTTATATTTTATTTATTTATTATTTATTTATAAATATTTTATATATATATATATATATATATATATATATAGCAAAAAATACGACCGTTGATTAAATTTAAAATATATTCAATAGTTGAATAGCAGAGGTTGTATCGGTCAATAATAGGCAAATGAAAGTCGTCAACTACTTCATTGATTTAATTGAATACGTTTCGCTTTTTGTTTTCAAAAGCATCATCAGTTCACTACAAATAATAATAAAAAGATTTAAAATATAAGTAAATAACCAAAAGGGTTCATACTTACAAAAACAATTTGTAGGTTTTTTTAAAGATGTTAAAAACACTCTACGATAGCTTAACATTAAAAACTTAAAAACTAAACGATATAATCGAAACAAAAAACACACAAAAAAAAATCGGTAAATTTTTCGGTAAAAATTAAATAAACAATAGTGCTCTTTCAGTTTTTTCTTGTGTGTTTTTTGTTTCGATTCTATCGTTTAGTTTTTAAGTTTTTAATGTTAAGTTATCGTAGAGTGTTTTTAACATCTTTAAAAAAACCTACAAATTGTTTTTGTAAGTATGAACCCTTTTGGTTATTTACTTATATTTTAAATCTTTTTATTTTTATTTGTAGTGAACTGATGATGCTTTTGAAAACAAAAAGCGAAACGTATTCAATTAAATCAATGAAGTAGTTGACGACTTTCATTTGCCTATTATTGACCGATACAACCTCTGCTATTCAACTATTGACTATATTTTAAATATATATATATATATATATATATATATATATATATATATATATATATACATATATATAAAACATTTATTATACCGGAAAGAGTTGTAATTAAAATTTATTAAAATAATGGACGCTATAAATAAAAGCGCCGTTGCCAAGAACAGCACAAAAAAGCCGGTATTAAACGGCGGCCTTTCCGATGGGCAAGCACTACAAAAAGAAGCATTAAAAAGGAGTTTGCATATTTTATGAGATTGCTGCGTTTATCTCCAAAATTGTTTAGCGGCCGTAATGAACGGGTTTTTATGCATTAAGTAAAAAATTGAAAGCTTGTGGCTGAAAAACCCTTAACCGTTCCGTAAGCTCGACAAAAAGGTGTGTGTTTACTGCAATTTATCGTCAATATAATCCAAACTTTTTCGGGTTTTACTTTACTTTCTTATTCCTCTGTAATTTAAGATAAAATATTTGTTTCAGTGCTTTCCAATTGTATTATTTGGGTATTTAATAATTTTTTTTAAATTTTTTATATTTCACTGACTTTTTCTTTTTATTTTTTTTGTATACATATTTTTTTTTGATCGCTATAATTTATGTTTTGCCTACCATATTGATTCCGAACTAAAAGATACGTGACGATTGATACCATTTTAAATAATTTAAATATAGGAACATTCAGCTTTTTTTATTTATGAACTCTCATTAGCCTCTATGGCTATTATCGAAAGAAAAAAATACTAACATCACTTTCGCACCTTGGAAAGCATTCATCATATTGGTCTACTGACAGAAACTCAATGCACGATTTGCTCGATTTTAATGTTACCAAAAGCATCCCAAAAATACTTTTGTCTGCAAAGTTATGTTTGACTTATCTTCCGACCACTCCCCTGTTCTAATAATGATAAACTTTGAAGCAGTTATATTAGACAATCCAACGTTTCTCAGTCATAACTATAGTAACTAGGACCACTTTAGAACCATCTATGATGAAAATCTGCAACAAAATATCCCACTTAAAACTAGTTTTTAAAAAAACTATTAATAGTTTATAACATAGTTAATTAAACCCACACTTTTACATACATTTAAGAATAGGAGTCATTGATGAACACTGGGGAATACATTGTTTGTTGAGTTAGATCTGAAACTTGTTTTCCACTAATATGTGTCAACTTTTTAAACTACAGGACAAGCTCAAAAATTATGTATATAGAGAAACATAAAATAAAAACTTATTAAATCTACAGTTTACAAAACATTTAATGTAAGTTAAATCGAGATTATGCACATAAAATTAATGAACAGTAATTACAAATTCAGACAAAAATTTTCGTTAGCTTTTTCTGGAGTGATCAGTTTGTGTGCATTCGCGCTTGATGCTTCAACAATAGTTAACCATTACCTATACGTCCCATCTATCTTGATACCGTGCTTCCATGACTTTCAAATCTTGATGGAAACGCTTACCTGGCTAAGTAAAAAATGCACTTTAATGCATATGTTGCAACCTAGTTTTTGGAAACTCTCAAAGAGTTGCCGAATAATGGCGTTATTTAATTCTCGCGAATTTCCAAATTTCCAAGAAAGTTGGAAAATTAAGTCCAATAAGCAATGTTTTTAAATGCCAACCACGCATTCTTTTTAATTTCTGAAATTGTTACCACGAAATGTTCATCTGCAAGAAGTTGCCGAATCTGTGAACCATCAAAAACACCTGCCTTTATCTTTTCAAATGACAGGCTAGGAAATTTTGACACGAGATACTTAAAAAAGTCTCCTCCAGATGGCAAAGCTGTAACAAATTGCTTCAGAAGACCCAATTTTATATGCAGAGGTGGAAATTTAATATTCTTTATGTCCTGATGTCCAATGTTTGGATCACCAAGTCTCAGGTCCGGTCTGGGCGGCCAATTCGACTGCATCGAATGTTATGCACGAGCTCTGCTGTCCCATACACATTTAGCAGAGATAATTTGTGTATCTACGTTGTTGATCAAGTAGGAAGCACACCATTTTAAGCTCAACATAAAACATCCTTTATGTCTTTATATTCTTTACGCAAACAAACTGAATGACCAATTAGAACTGAACCAAATAAATTTCCATTGTGCAGAAGAATACATTTCAAGCTCCGCTATAAGTTATCTATGAACAGTCACCAGTCGGTTGCGTTAAAGTTTGAAATTCTCAATTCTTCCGTTAAACCACCTACATTATGGCAAAATACGAATCCACCATCACTTTGAAAGTATTCCAGAAATGCCCTTTCTCGTATTCAAAAATAGGATATCTTGGCTCCCTTTTCAAGCAAGTTTTTCTCATTGCGTCGTGATGCCAAGAGCTCTGAAGCTTTTTTGGATAGTTTCATCTTTAATTTCGAAATCTTTATTGTTGGAGTTGCTTTCATCTGCATCATATCCGTATTCACCTTCTTTCAAAGAGGGGAATTCATTGAAATCTGGCATAAATTTCGGCTAAATGCGGCACTAGGCCAATAGTTGACAGTAAACTACGACACTGTATCTTACGTTTATTTTTCTTGTTATATCCTGATGTTTTCACTATACAAAAGTAAAAATCACTTGAATGATTTTTGGGCTCGCGCCAAATTATATACCTATAGTCCTAGGTATATAATAGCTATTCCTATTGTCCTTTGACTGGGAATAATAAAACTGCCACATATATATATATATATATATATATATAATATATATATATATATATATATATATATATATATATATATATATATATATATATTATATAACAAAATGAATCTGGGCTGTTTTCGCACCTACTACGCGTAGGAGGAGAGGTAGCCATAAGAAAACGTTTCAGGTCAAACACACTAAGTAAGGAAATACTAAATACTGCTAATCGACACACAAGGTTTCACCACAGTATAACAACCGTCACTGAAGTGAACAGGCAAATCTAGACGAGATGCAGTTATTACTGCGTCATTCCCTTCACCAATATGAGCCCCACCCACATAGAAAACCAACTTGACGTGGTAGAAGAAAACTAAAAACAGTTTTGAAACCAGCATACCTAATTCTATAGAAAACAGCTAAAAAATCTAACTCAACAGAAATTGAGTTTCAAATAATTGTTCCCCAGTGTAAAAGATTGCCAGTCAAAAAGTGACCTTAAATAGTTTTAATTTAATAAATGGTTATTATATTTTGACCAAAAATTTCGATCCTTTGTTTTTTGATATTAAATGTTTTTTATATTAAATTGAATTATGATATTTTTTTAAAGGATGATATAAGGTTCCATGAGAAAAAATGGTCGCACGTTAGGGTTGCCAGCTATAAAAACGCGAGGTATCTGATTTGGACAGTAAAATGCTAAAAACAGTAGTATTTGGCAGTGAGATGCACAATAGGAATGGTCGTATTACAAACAATAATACCACCCTTATAAACCAATACTTATATAAATCATACGAACCGTTTTCGAGATAATTAGGCTGTTTCGATTAGCTCAGTTTGTATGTACCAGAAGTTTACTGCGATTGTTTATCACGTATTAATTATTCCAATAACAAGTTCGTTTTCTTTTAAATTTTTACAAAAATTTATAACATAAAGAAACTTTTCAAGACAGAAAAACGGTTTTTATTAGCTTTGAATATACGTGACGACTTGCTAAGTAGACAAAATAAAAAAATAAAATAAAAACTTAAAGAATGAATATTTGTTAGAGAGAAACCCCACCGATTCATCTCAATTTCATTCTCCTCGATGCATGTTGTTTTATTCAACAACTGAGCTGCGATATCTCCTCTAAAAAGAGCTCATAAATGTTGAAAATTTAAATGAAAGTGTCGTTTGTATTCCGGAAAGGGCAAATAATTCTCCTCCAACCTTTTGGAATCGGCGATTTCAAATTTGCGATAGTCATATTATGATCGCTCTTCACGACACTAAGCTGTTTTATGTCTTTTATGAGGCTGTTTTCTAGTTAGTTCGGGGATTTTTGTACCGATATTACTCTAAAATCCTTATCTCAGACTTTATATTTTCGGGGACTTGCCTAATGCGCTTTTTTCAATATAACGCTTTGGAGGTAGGCCCATTAAAGCGTATTTGGCCAACAGCTCGAAGCACAGAAATATTAAAAAGCAATTTGCACTTAACAATTTTCCGGTTATTGACATCATTATATTTAATGTCGGTATTTACCGCAAACAAATCCATTATTGGGAAGAAAAAGGAGTCAAGTTTTACGCAATTTATGAAGTACCTTCATTAGCAACTGCTCTGATGATTTGGAACGATAAAAGTTCATTGGACAGAGTTAGACGAAGAAAATCGTAGTGAATTTTAGTATGATATTTACAACGAACCATGAGAAAAAATAGTAAATTAGATATGATATTTATGAAATAAGCCATTCTTATTTTTGGGTCTTCGCACACAAGAAATTTAAAATAAATATACATAACCTAACTTTTACAAGCAAATATTTTATTTCTTTAAAACACAAAGTAAGAGGAAAGATGATTATATTTACAGATTTTAACGCTCGAGTAGGCAACCAATACTTATTAGGCTTGTTATCAAATCAATACGCCTTTGCGAGGATACACGTAGACTCGCTGAGCTCTCTAATTTTAAATAAGCCCTTATCCAAAACGGCTACCGCGAAAATCACATCAATAGGAGCATCCACATACATCAATCTCCCACTCAGTCTTAACCCAAAGACTTAGACCCTCATTACGAAAGCTTTTCTTCCTTACATCAAAGGTGCCACTGACAAAATCGACAAAATTCTGAAATCAAGAGGAATAAAAAGAATATTTCTCCCCCAACAAAAACCTTGATCTCTTGTCCGATCAATTAAAATCAACATTTCAAATAAACAACACGGAGTTTATGAAATTCCTTGTGCAGACTGCTCCTTATCTTATATAGGTCGAACAAATCCTAGAATCCAAAATAGGATTTATGAACATACATTTATGTTCACAATTTCAACTCAATTTCAGCTCTAGGTCAACACCATATTCATACAGGGCACAAAATCGATTTTGAAAACTCCAGAACCACAGCTCTCATCTGCTTCTATAACCAAGAATTATCTGAGAAGCCATAGAAATTGAAAAAAGGCAAAATTGTCTCAATAAAAGAGATGGCGGCATACGGTTCCCTTTGACTTGAAGACCTCTCATAAAGAAAATATCGTTTGCTCCACACGTCAATTAAAATCCTACTGTCAGAAATGGCCGTTCCAACCCACGCACCAATTCCCATGCTATCTCCCACGCCAACCTCCACCCAAACCACATGGTATACCACACAAACATCGACGGTATAAATGAACCGTCCTGTGTTCCCAGTACCAGTAATGCATTGGTTAGTAATCAGTGTAGTTGTGTCTGGGGACTAGGGGTTCCCCCGTCCCCCCCTCGTATCGTATCTTTTGAACGGTTATTGTTATAATAGTGAAATTCGGAGAGAGGTAATAAACAGACTTAGGCTTCTTAACCAGTCATAATAAGAGAATTAATAGTGACAGATGACGTTACAGCGCCACTGTGATAGATTATTTTAAATAGGACGTCATGGCAAGTGATACCACATTTGACAGGTATTGAAAATACCTATTTAACGATACCAATTTTATGTCAAAAAAGTTGATGTTAACGTAAAATCAATTAGAGAATTGAAAAATGTCAACTTTTTGATAAGTAACCAGAGGCGGAGTTTTAATATTAATTACTTAAATGCGAAACACAATTTTAGTATTTATTTAATTTATTTATGAAAATGAGCTTAAACTTAACCAAAATTATTATGACTGAATGGGCATTTTCAATACCTTTCAAACGAGGTATCATTTGCTATAAGGTCCCATTTAAAATTATCTGTCACAATGGCGCTGTAACGTCATCTGTCACTATTACGTTACTTGACTAGTTAAGAAGCTTATGTCTGTTTATTACCTTCTTCCAAATTTCACTATTAAAACAATTACCGTTCAAAAGATACGAGGGGGGGAACGGACTTTTGACTAGCACTGTATAGTTTGGCAGTACAGTATAGGATCAAGTTTTGAAAAATCCAGAATTCATTGTAGTCGACGACAAAAAGATAAATCAAAGCTGAAATCAATTGGTCAAGTATCCACAGAAAATACGGAAGTTATAAAATTCTTTAGCTTGTGTTTTGTATGTCACGTAGCACTGTTACGTGTCAAAACTTCAAAACTGGAAAGAAACAACTTGGAAACTGTTAAACGCGTACGGAATAAGAGCTAATAAACATTTGAGTCGTAGAAAAGGAAAGAGGAAGGGTATTTCAGTCCCTCTTCGTGGGCAGGACTTTTGTGGCGATTCTAATATATGAGGATATCTTGAATGTATAGTTTGTTGCAAAGAATTAAATACCTAATTAAAATTAAAATAAACTACTAAAACTACTAAAAAATAAATTTTTTTTAAGTAATACGTATGTTTAAATAAAATTATATATCAATAACGCAGCAAAGAAGTTTTAGATAAACTTTAAAACGAAAAAAATTTCAAAATCCAAAGTGGTTTATCAAAAATATTAGTGAACTAAAAGAAGATTACAAGAAAGCAAAAAGTAAAAAAAACTTGACAACAGATACAAGGTGTGTAGGATCGAAAACAACATCTAATAGAATAAGAATTCTTCTTCTTCTTCTGGTTCCTATCCGTTTCGGATGTTGGAAATCATATTGGCAATCATAACCTTGCTCGCTGCAGCTCGAAACAGCTCCGTTGAGGTTTTCTTAAACCATGTTCTTAAATTCCGCAGCCATGATATTCTCCTTCTACCGGGTCCTCGCTTACCTTTGACTTTACCTTGCAAGAATAAGAATAGAAAGAAAAAAATATAGCACAGCTTACAGGAGGCACATTGAAAAACAGATAAGTTATTGGGAAAATATTGGAGTCAAGTGGAACAACTTGAGGTTTGTAGACGACATAGTCCTTATCTCAGACCCGGTAGACCATGCCTGTCAACTTCTTCAAGACTTTCAGAGCGCTTGTATACGATGTGCTTAAAAAAAAATCTTTGATCAATGTATACTCTTAGTTCTAACATATGGAGCAGAAAGATTAATCTTTACCCAAAAAGTTATTTCACATCTAATAGGAAAAAAACTGGTGTTACGGACGCAGTTAGAATTATAAGCTGAAATGGAACTGGATAGGACATTTTGTCAGAGTAAGAGATGGAAGATGGACCAAGCAAATTTTAGAATGGAGACCTAGACACGAATCGTAATCGAGAACGTCCTCCGACATCAAGTGCATCCAGCTCACGATTAGATTCAATGGACTTATTTACAAGAAGCCTATGTTCAGCAGTAAAGCTCTCCTACAAATGAAAAATAATAAGTCATCTGGCGACGACGGGATCGTTGCCGAAGCCATAAAATTAGGAGGCGAGAAACTGATACAAATACTTTCCATACTTTTCACAGAATGCCTTGAAAGAGGAACAACACCATCACAATGGCAAAATGCAGTGATCATTCTAATGTTTAAGAAAGGAGATTTAACAAATCTCGTAAACTATAGACCAATCAGCCTCATCTCACACATATACAAGCTTTTTACAAAAGTCATAACAAACAGACTTTCGAACAAAATGGACTTTTACCAATCATGCGAACAGGCAGGATTCAGGTCAGGCTTCGGCACAAACGACCATCTACAAGTTATTAAAAGCCTCATCGAAAAATGTATAAAGTACAATAAACCCCTCGTCCTAATATTTGTGGATTATGAGAAAGCATTCGACACAGTAAACCACCAGAAAATGCTAGAAGCTTTAAAAGAGTGCCGAATAGATCACCGCTACACCACTGTCATCAAAAATATCTATGATAATGCCACGGCATGCGTCAGACTCCATGAAGATACACACAAGTTCAACATTCATCGTGGAGTTCGCCAGGGCGACACCATTTCACCAAAACTGTTTACAACATTATTGGAATACATGTGTAAGCGTGCAAACCTAGACGAAAAGGGCATAAACATAAATGGAGAGCAGCTTAGTCACCTCAGGTTCGCGGACGATATAGTCCTGATAACAGACCGCATAGATCATGCCATCGAAATGTGTGAAAGACTCTACCATGCCCTACACAAGTGGGTTTAAAGATCAATAACTCAAAAACACAAGTGATGACAAACCTTGTTCTGAGTGAGAACATCAACATAGCTGGAACAAGTATAGAACAAACATCAGCATACAAATATCTGGGACACGAAATTCGCTTAAGTAGAGATAACCAGACCAATGAACTAATACGTAGAATAGGGTTGACATGGGCAGCTTATGGAAAGCTAAGAGATGTTTTCCAATCAGCTCTTCCCATCTGCTTGAAGAGAAAAGTCTTCGATCAATGTGTGCTGCCGGTTCTAACCTATGGTGCGGAGACGCTAACACTTACTAAGACGCCCGCAAACAAAATTCGAACAACACAGAGGGCAATGGAACGGTCCATGTTGGGATTAACCCTGAGAGACCGAATACCCAACACAGAATTGCGCCGTAGATCGGTAACCGACGCAATCAAAAGAATATCAACATTAAAATGGAACTGGGCAGGGCACGTCGCGAGAACGAAAGACGGCAGATGGACAAAACGCATTCTTGAGTGGAGACCCAGACAAGATGCCTTTAGGAATAGAGGACGACCACCAACAAGATGGACGGATGACCTGAAACGGACACATCAAAATTGGATGCAGGCGGCTCAGGACAGAAATTTGTGGGGCGAACTACGGGAGGCCTATGTTTAGCAGTGGACGAGTATGGGCTAAATAATGATGATGATGTTCAGCAGTGGAGTTAAAATTGCTAATAATAAAAATATATTTTCAGTACCACTTTAAATAATATTTTGGTTGTATATACATTGACTTACGTATACCACCTATTCTAGCCTTTAATTTCTTGAGAGCCTGAAGATGCTCTATAACTGTATAAACAGTAAAACCGGACGCTCAATCATTTGTCTTAATCTACACAAACTTACCACGAATTGTGAGTATAAGACGCTTTTACCTAACATTCAAAAGAAGAGGAAGGTTCGAAATGAAATGGTAAAACAGAAATGGGATATTGAGTTTTTATGAGATTCTAAATTACACAACTGATAATATTACCAAAGATGCTCTATAACTGTATAAACAGTAAAACCGGACGCTCAATCATTTGTCTTAATCCACACAAACTTATCACGAATTGTGAGTATAAGACGCTTTTACCTAACATTCAAAAGAAGAGGAAATGAAATGAAATGTTAAAACAGAAATGGGATATTGAGTTTTTATGAGATTCTAAATCACACAACTGATAATATTACCAAAGAATATTAATTCAAACCTGTTATCCGCGGCATTCATTACGGAAGTAATGCCTGACAATAGGAGTGGACAAAACTACATTATAGATGAAAATACATGCACAATACAAAAAAAGCAAATCTTTTACCTTAAAAATGGTAATTTGTTACTGTCTAATATTAAAAATGATTTCCAAAAATATTACATTTATTAATGGTTTAATAGTATATTACATAACGAGAGTTGTAAGAAGCTTATTACATGCGAGTAAAAAAGTTGCGCGCGAGCCGCGTAGCGGCGAGCGCAGTAATTTTACAAGCATGTAATAAGCTTACAACTCAAGTTGTGTACTATACTTTTTCTACGATTATTTTCGTTTATAAAAATAAAAATTAAATTACCACTATATTTACACTGACAGATTAATAATTTTTAATCTGTCAAAATAACGTCTGTTAATTCGTTTCCATGGTAACTCGACCAACTGACTTACGAGGCTTATGTGATATTACACATTTTTATAAAACTGAAGCGTAATTTCTTTTTTCTACTCTCTTACTAGTAAATTGTATATTACCTACTATTTGGATGCTAAGTAAATGCATCATAACAGATACTGACACGTAATGACTAGCACGTAATAAAAAAAATTACGCTTCAGTTCTATAAAAATGTGTAATATCACATAAGCCTTGTAAGTCAGTTGGTCGAGTTACCATGGAAACGAATTAACAGGCGTTGTTTTCACAGGTTAAAAATTATTAATCTGTCAGTGTAAATATAGTGGTAATTTAATTTTTATTTTTATAAACAAAAATAATGGTAGAAAAAGTATAGTACACAACTTGAGTTGTAAGCTTATTACATGCTTGTAAAATTACTGCGCTCGCCGCTACGCGGCTCGCGCGCAACTTTTTTACTCGCATGTAATAAGCTTCTTACAACTCTCGTTATGTAATATACTATTATTACGTGCTAGTCATTACGTGTCAGTATCTGTTATGATGCATTTACTTAGCATCCAAATAGTAGGTAATATACAATTTACTAGTAAGAGAGTAGAAAAAGAAAATAATATTCTTAAATCTCTAATTTCGAATGTCACATTTTTCGAAAACAATACTTTTACAATTTTACATTATTGTCGTTGTTTTATATTGTCTAAGTTACCAAGGGTTATTTTTTTTTGTAAAAAATTTTCTCAGTATTGACAGAACCGTAGTCCTGATCTGTCCATTTCACTACGGAGAAGAGTTCGAAAAGAGCTCTTCTTGCAAAGCTCCTGTACTGACATTGATGGAATTTTTAAAAAGCTTCTTTATTCTGGCCGAAGCTATGAATGATAAATTGTAATTTTCGAACTTAAAACAAGTTCTGACAAGACTCTGGAAAGTCTGGAGTGGGAAGCGAGAAGCGTGCAAGCGGCGGAGGAGTACCAAGAAAATAATTGCTTAAATTGGCCCGAAGAAAAGTTGTTGGAACGACAACGACTGCCGATAATTATATCATGATGAGCAGAAAATTTTAACAAGACGATGAAGTTTAATTTTGCGTTTAATAGGCCCTTATTCTGCGAGAATATTAGATCATAATTGTAGGGAGTGTTTTTCCTGAAAACGGAAAAGCGATCCCTATACAACTTGCAATAAAGTAATAACTGGTCAGTAAAAGTTGTTTAGTGAATGTTTAAAAGTGGAGTTTACCTTGTTTATATTGGAATTGGATTGTTTATTAGCACATAAAAATTTAGAAAGAGGAAATGCTGAGAAAATACAAATACAATACACATAAAATAGTTTTGAACATTTGTACTAACCCCAGTGAGTTATGGTTATTCTTGTACAGCTTCAAACAGTGAATGTTTGTCCAAACCTCCCTATCTCCCTATCTCCTATATATATTTTTTAATACTTGAATCTTCCTAAAACTTTTTTGCCTTCTACATTACCATCAATAATTAATTTGAAAGGATTTACTCTACAAATTATTGTAATATGGCTAAGTATTAAACTTTTATGTGTTTTATGTTAGAATAGAACTCTTTTCTACTGAGCTTTTGATGTTGAAAAAAGTGAAACGTAAAGAAAAGAAACTCTTGTAGAAGAATTTACAAAAAACAAACAAAGAAATTACCGTACTCTCGACAAACAAAATCAGAGACCCAGTGAAAAAAAAATGGACAAATATTACTATTTTTACAATAAATTTTAAAAATTTTATAATGTATTCTCTCCATAATTGTATATTTTAATGTGTGTTATAAATGTTGAGTGTCAATGCTTATATAAATAATCTCAACGACTATGTCTTGAAAAAGGAATAAAACCATTCCGAAAGCTCGACAAAAAGTCAAAAGAGTGTTCTTTTAACATCCCGGCCAATATTCTGACTGCAACTGCCTAATAAATAGTGTTGTTTGTATATATATATATATATAAAATTAATATTTCTTGGGTTAGGTTCAATAAAGTAAGTTCGTTTAATGTCTGTGTCACGTTTTACGTTTTGAATCTTGACAAAGGCAAGGGTTTCCTGCCGAAACGTTGATTAAGTGCAATGGAAAATAAAATCTAGTTCCACATGTAACATTACTTTATTGAACCTAACCCAAGAAATATTAATTTTATATTAAATATAATACGGTTCAAAGAAACTAAAAACTACTATATATATATATATATATATATATATATATATATATATATATATATATATATATATATATATATATATATATAATATATATATATATATATATATATATATATATATATATATTATTGTGATATTTCAAGTCTTGGTGCGCCAAGCAATAATTAGCTAATTAATTTTTTTGATTAATTAAAATTATTTAAATGATATGATTATGATTCTATCACAATTTTTAATTCTCTTATCTCAGGGTTTTATTCGTGCTTCAATATCTATGCTATTACATGTGAAAGGTAAGGTCCAAAGAATACCGGAATAATAAAAAAACATATAGGATCTAACATTATATATTGAAATAAAAATAATGAAATAATTCACAGTCAAATGTTTTCAATAAACAAAATCTCATATAATGATTCTCAAAATTATGTTCTACGTACGTGAACCTTCAAAATAATGGTACAAACAATATTAATTGAAATCTCAAAATCCAAGTATTACTCTAAATCTCCTAATCAAAATATTTATATCCTTTCTAAATTAAGTGTAAAAATTGTGTTATCAATGAAAGAAAAACTGCAGAAAACAAAACTATCTCTCTCTGATGATGAGTGGTCCAAATCCTTGTTATTTGTAGACTATACTATTTACTCGTGGCCGCTCCGTAAGTAATCAGCAATCTTACAATAAATTATTGCAAATATCTCGTCCTTAATGATCTCCTTCAAATGCACGAATCGTTCAAATTATGCTAGCTTCTTCTTCTTCTCAATAAACTGAATCTCTCGTTGGCCTGAGTGAAAAATGACTCTTGGAATATCTTTTCTTTACGATAAACTGAATCTCTCGTTGGCCTGAACAGTGACTCTTGGAATATAAGTAGAAAAATATGACTTACAATATTTTACTGGATCAGCTTCTGTCAGATACACTAACTACACGAAAACTCACAAACTTTCACTGCTACTGCTTCCTACCTCTGGGAAACTACCCGAGAACAACGGCCGTTCGCCTTGCACCCTTGAAAACCAACTGACTATCTTTTCTCACTCCGAAATCTAGCTAAACTTTCATTCCTACATACCTATCCCACCTTTCTCAATCTCCGCCAATCAAACTCGTCACAATTTCCCCATTTTTTTCATTTCGATAACAAACAACTTTTTACCTATAATTATAAAATTTCCTAAAACTTATTTACAAATAATATTTTTCTACAATTCTTAAAAACTAACAAAAACCTCTTTCTAAAACCTCTTCTATTGTCTTTAATCGCTGCGTTAATGTATTTGGAAAACCCGGTTCAATTGTTCTTTGGATTTCACTTAAAATTATGCGGGTCACTCAAGTATAGTATAACAAAGGAAATAATTTATGCATAGCTTACATTTTGTTTAATACAGGTAATCCAAGAATTTAAAAACTTTCTTTCCTCGAAATGTTTGTTGGTTATTATCTTACTTATCTGAATTATTTAATGTTTTTGAACTTTGAAATATTTTGATCAAACCAATATTTTTATCGATTTTACATATCATAACAATATATATATATATATATATATATATATATATATGTATATATATAAATATATATATATATATATATATATATATTTATATATATATATATATTTATATATATATATATATATATATATATATATAAATATATATATATATATATATATATATATATATATATATATATATATATATATAATATATAACTGTGTAAGAGCTTTTTCACTATAAGCGTCAGATATGTCTTTTACAATATTCGGTTAAGAGAAGTCTCACTATATTTTAGATCCAATTAAGGAAGACCGTGGCTGTTTCTTAAGAGAATAAAAATATTAGAGCAGCTAACGTTCAATGAAATTAACTCCAGACAGTAAAAAGTGAAAAAGTGCAGTAATACATAAAGCTAGTGAGTCAACTTTGTTGTAGCACAAAAGTAAAATGGTCCAATTTAGCTGTAATTGCTGTAGTTTTCTAGTTGCGCATTTATGATACGGTACAAGTTGTAGTTGTTAGTGTTTTATAATAAAAGTTAGACCATAATACGAGTAAGTAGGGAAAAAACTGTGTTGTTTAATGTTTGCTTATAAATGCTTTTGTGTTCGTAAGAGGAAACAAAGATTCGTCGTAAATATTAAGTAGTGGAGCTGGAAAATTTCTTAGTTAACAACTTTAAAAATTCTCGTAGTATTGTGACCTGTAACTTTCAACACGAAATACGTCTAAACGTGCTTCAATAGGAAATAATTAGAAACATAATTGCGTTATTAAGAATTTGCAATCATAACATTAGAAGGATATTTATGCAGATTTAAGTAAGTCTAAAAGATAATATAAAGTAATATAATTTGGCAGTAAAAAGTGGTTCTGGAGATAATATGCATTATCACTATATTTGATGAATGATAACATTCCAAATGCTATTTAGATCTAGCGCTAGATATTGTTCTGCAGCTATTTTCTTGTTGCATTTTAAAGTAATTACTATTTAAATGAGAATAAGCCACAATTAAAGGTTAAAGTAAGTTTAATGACGTTTCAGTTTCCACTTTGGAAATTTTGAGAACCATTTCCGAAGTGGAAATTAAAACCTGAATAAACTTATTTTAACTCCCTTAGTTGTGGCTTAATCCCATTTAAATACTAATTAGCGGTAGATATATCTATGTAACTAACCAATAATATCAATCTTTGGACATAGGTCGCTTCTTTTCTATATATCATCATCATTCTGACTTTACAACCCTGTTTAGGTGCTAGCCTCCTTAAGAATTTCTCTCCAGTCGTTCTTATCTATCGCCTTTCTCTACCAAGCACGTATTTCCATATTTCTCAAGTCTTCATCGATGTTATCAAGAATCCTTTCTTCTCTTTTCTAACCAATGGGTCTATCAAGACGCGTTTTTCTAGCTGGGTCGTTTTATTCCATCCGCATTACATGCCCTATCCACCTCAGACGCCCATCTTAATATGTTTTACGATATCTGGTTCTTGGTATATTCTATAAAGTTCGAACTTACATCGTCTTTTCCACACTCCATTATCATTCACTGCTCCATAGATTCGGCTTAGTACTTTTTTTTCGATACCTCCCAACATGGTTTCATTACTTTGTGTTAGAGTTAAGTTCTCTGAACCATAAATTAAGACTGGACGTATTATTGTTTTGTAGAGTTTTATTTTAGTATTTCTCGATATAATTGTGGATTTAAGAAGGAAACTGAGCACTAAATAACGTCTGTGGGCCGTGCAAATTTTGCCGTCTATCTCTGCGGTAGTATTATTTTCAGTATATATGACATCGTTTTCTAAAACCAGTGGTCGTAGGAATTGTAGTTGCGTATTTATTTTTATATACTTCGTTTTGTTTGTGTTTATTATTAAATCCATTTTTGTAGCTGATCCTTTTGTTGCATTCTTGCATTCATCGTCAAACTAATGATTTTTGAGGGAACAAATTTCTGTTCATATTTCATCTTTCGTTGCTTCTATTTTATCTTTTCTATATATAGATCTTTATATTTTTGTATACTTGCATCTGTCTTGATCCAGCATGTTTTATATCATCTCACCTTCTAAGTTGTAGCCATTCTCTTTGTCATTTGCAATTTCATATACACTACCATAATGCATATCTTTCGTTTGATTTTATTACGAATAGAGTGTTTTTAACTATGATTTTTTGATTTTCTTTTTGGTCTGTCATGGTTTTAGTTTGAACACGGTTTATGTCCTCTCCTTATTATCTATATATAGTTTGGACTAGATATTTGTGAACCCTTCTGACATTTAACTTCGATCCATCTGTTTAAGAAGCGTTCTATACTTCTTCCTCCTTGCAGTTATTTAGTTTCGGTAGTTTAGTCAAAGATGATCTAGTACAGCATGCCAAGATGATAAAAATACTAACAGAAGCAGGAATTAACCAGCAACATCTAAAAATAATAAGAAATCTTTACTCGAATCAGACAGCAAATCTCAGAGTTGAAGGTGGACACACTGACTATATGAAAATCATGCGTGGAGTGAAGCAAGGCTGTATTTTGTTCCCTCTAATATTGGCTAAATGGTTACCGGCTATACAACATCAGATATGCAGATGAGACCATAGTATTTGCGGACAACTTAAAAGACCTACAAGTTCTTATAAACAAAATCACGTATTACAGTCAACAATATGGACTCAATATAAACGTTAAGAAGACAAAGCTTATGATAATTAGCAAGAAAATGATAACAGAAGGTCAACTCTACGTCAACCAATCTCCTGTAGAGAGAGTGATGCACCGCAACTACCTCGGCACCATAATAAATGAAGAATGAACCAACAACTAGGAGATTAGAGCGCACATCGCAAACGCTAGATCCACCTTCACGAGTTCTATCCACGAGAATATCTAGTTCTTTTATAATGTCTCTATTGATCAAATCTTATAAAGTCTTGTAAGTTATCTTATTGGGCTAACTTGGATTTTATAGTTATATCTTTACAGTATGCTGCTTCTTCATAGTGTGCCTCATCCTTTTAGGACATTAGCGATAATCACGGCCAATCTTACTCTGTCGACAACAGTTCTGAAGAGTTCTATTTTTTTTTTCACTACATGTGAAAATATTCGTTATTAATATTCTTTATATGACCAATAACATCAACTTATGTTTTTCATTTCTTAGTATGTGACCAGAGTAACCCTTAATAAAGGCTTGTTAACGATTTTAACTTCAGAATCGTTCTTCAATTCAAAAAGTTTCCTCTAAATAATAAATTTTTAAATGATGAAAAATCATAAATTTCTTGTATTGTCTGCACATCTAAGATCATTACTCTTCCTTTAATCGATGTCTTCATTTACGTCTTCAAGCGCCTCTTTTGATCACATAATAAAAAGTAAAGGATATAGTACACATCTTTATCGTACTCCACGTCCTTTGCGTTATTACCTAGCTTTAACATCTTCATATGAGAATATTTTTTTCATCATAAAACATAATGTCCATTTACAAAATTTTTTGCTTTATTTCTGAAAATATATTTATCAACGATCTGTTTGTATATTACGCTTCTGAATAAACCGAACGTAATGAACATACCCTTTATAATTCAACCAGTTAATTATTGGAAAGGAATTCCTTGTACAATTAAATATAGCTGTGTACAACGTTGCACTAAATCTCCGTTAGCAAAACGAGGAACTGCAAATGGTTCAACTTAATACACAATGCAATGTAAGTTTTAATGATCAGGAAAACACAACATACGTGTATATTAAGAGGATTGCTAATTATGTTATTTACTGAATTTACCAGAAGAGAAATGCAGGGATGAAATATGTGTCTTTACTTTAGGCAAAAAATAATTTTGGATTTTTTTTTATTTTATTATTTTTTAACAAATCCGCATCAATTACTACGAGTTATTGGCATAATTATATACATAGTATAAATAATTTTGTGATGTGATAAACGTGTTATAAGACACGTCGACAAAAAGGCATAAGCGCCAAAATTTCTAAATTTATGTTTTGGTATCAAAATAAAATACATTTTACATCCTATCGACTATTAAAAAGACGCAGCTGTAAAAAAATTCCAACTCAGCTAAAACAAGCTTTAAATTTTCTAACCGCCAAACGAGTTTCTTAGATGAGACCCCGAAATCGCTAAAAAGCGACAAGATCTGTAGTGGAAGATGGTGCTTACGTTTTGGGTCTGAAAACGTGGTTATATCAAAGTAAACAAAAATTTGAAATATTATTAAAATTTAATGTTTTGTTAAGCGTTTAGTTAGATTATTTATCTTGAGAAATCATAATATACCATAAGAATCTACAATTTTATCGACTGTCGGTTACGCCTTTTCTGAAAAAAAAAATTTCGTTTATCTAACCGCCATTTAGACATTTAAAATACACTATGACTTAAATTTGGCATAGAAAATTACTAGTAAACCAACGTAAATAAGGTTTGAACCGAAATAAAATATATATTTACTCTGTTGTATAGTCTTCTTTTTTTTTATTTTAAAGTTATATTTTGTTAGTAATATTATTTAAAAAAAACTAACATTTGAATGGCGCTTACTTTTTTTTTAATGGTTTTTAGAATGGTTTCTCGAGGACACAAAATAATAAATCTTGCATTGCAATCCATTTTGGAGAATCAGGAAAGCAATGTGCGGGAATCCAGCGGAAATAATAAAACCATGCTTCATTTTCCACTGAAAATAAGGTCCTTAATGAAGCGATAAAGCATTAAGCATGATGTTCTTTTAGGTCTCATACTAAAAAATCATGAACAAAAAAGCCAAATACCTAGTTTTGTTCTACATGATGATGCCATTGTGGATTTCAGTTTTCCTCCAAGTCCAAATTTGAATATTGACAGCGTTTATTTTCGAATATTGATGAGACTGCCGAAGAAGAAACTGATTTAATAACCTGTGATAAAAAGCTTGTAGACTACTAGTACTACTAGCTTGTTGTCTACCTTACTCAGGTAGTGATGATACTGATGATAGTACTAATAATGCCGCAATAGTATTTAGTTTATTAGTTAATGATAAGATAGGTTGTCATGATTTTATACAACATAATGATTCTTTAAACTCCGAATCAGATTCATCATCCTTGACAGTATCTCTTAAAAAAGAGGTAAAACATCAGGTAGTTCATCTCAAAGCACTCAACCTAAAGGTAAAGGTCAAAAGAGAAAAAAAAAGAAAGTAATTTATAAAAACGTACGCGTTGCTGAAAAAGTTCTGCTTCCTAATCCATATTCAGGCAAAAAATGTGTCAATCAATGTAATAGCTTTAGCACTAAGGACAGGAATAGTATTTTTTTTTTAATTTTGGAACCTAGATAATAATTTAGATAAGAGAAATTTCATTGATGGTTGCGTTAATATCATACCTGTAAATAGAAAAAGAACAGTTTCTGATTTACGTCGTAATCTAACTTATCAATACTTTATTCTGAAAAATTATGTACAAAAATGGGTTTGCTTACAATTCTTTAAAATACTTTAAATATTAGTCAAAAATTGGTACGGTCTCTTAAAGGAAAAATTGAAGTTAACCGTGAGAATAGGGGGAAACATGAACCTAAATATAAAATTACTCCAGAATACACATGTTAATATGTAAATATTTTATTGAGGGTTTTGTCTATAATTGTCGAGGGTCGACTAAAAAATTGTATCTACCAGCAGATACAAAAAGCATTTCAAATCTATATAAAATGTACACCATAAAAATAAATGAAAATAATGGTATCCCCTTTAAAATATCCACTTTTAAAGAGTACTTCGAAAGAAATTATAACATTTTTATTCATGTACCTAGAAAGTTCCAAATAAAAAATGGTACGTTTTAATAGTTTTTGTTGTTTTTTGAATACCTTTAAGTTTATTTTCTTGTTATACTGAATATAACGTAAAAATTATATTAACTTAATTTTTGTATATTTTTTTTACACCAATATAACTCTAAAAAACTCGTAAAATTAAAAGGCGTACAAGTTCCTAAGCGACATTTTTTGGTCAAAAAATATTTTTTTTCAAATATTACCGCCATTAATATTTTCCAAAAATTATTATTGGTAACCGCCTTTCAAAGAGGCTTAAACACCACAGAACCTAACAGTAAAGGCGTAAACACTAAATTGTTAAATATCTCATATTTATAATAATTGTTTTATAACTAACACATGATAAGTCAAAATGCTTCAGTACGATAATGATACAATGCCAAAAAAATGTAAAAAAAAGAAATATTAAGCGATATTAAACGTTTCTGTGTTTCTTGAAAAAAACTGTCAATGGCGCTTATGCCTTTCTGTCGTGACATCGTCGACGTGTTCTCCTTCGCTGAAATCTGGATTAGAATCTGGACCTTGAAATGGTTCCTCTAGTGAAGAAACGTTAGTATATTCTGACATTTTTAATAACTTAATCGCCATAAAATCTACAACGTGTTAAGTACACTAATTGCAATTGGCAAGTTTTACATACATTATAAACAAAATTTATGTCACATAACAGCTTGGTGATGCTTTCAGTCAGAATAGTTCTATGTTTTACAGTGTGAATTAGAAGTATGCAATCTGTAATATCGGCAATTCAGAAGTTGGCAAAGTTTTTTTTTGTAATTTAATCGACAAAATTGTAATACATATATGCTAAAACATTTTTGTCGCATACCATCTTTTCCTTTTATTCTTTATCTAATCCTTATTTATATATTACAATGTGTCTCTATTCGAACACTGATTGCTCGAATAACTTGTTAGAAAAAACGATAAGAAAAATTACGCTTATTTCGTTTATTCTTTTTCCAATTGGGAAATCGTTTTGGGGAACCCTTTTTGTATGTATAGAATACATCCAATTCGAATCGAAACTACTTTCGGTAAAATTTTCGAGCGCTCTTAAGAATCTGAGACAGAGCCGCTCTCTAAATTATTTTGTAGAAGACGTAGATTAAAGAATATAAATAATGAAAGACACAACTCTTGGAAAATATTAACGATTCACTGTGTTAAAATTAAATAAATCATCTGATGATAATACTGTAACATAAAAAATGCAAAAACCAATGGAATAGTATGTTCTCTAACAAAATTTTAAGAAAAGACTAAAACGAATAAAAATTCCTCAGGAATAATAAGTACATCAAATCGGATTAAACAGAATGTATTATGAATAACAAGCAATTAGATCTGAACCAAACAATTTGCCAAAACAATTATAGACTAGGCAAGATCTATAGAAATTCAGACCATAATGGACATTTTTCATAGAAATCTATTTTTTTGCCGGAATTCCTTCAGGATGTGCCCACTATTGATAATCACGATATGCGCCAGTCGCAAACCCTGTGCTAAATTTTTTATTCAACAAAATCTGAAAACAATTGAAAATTTCTCATTTTTTTGCTCCTATTTTAGTTTATAATTCGGAAAATACTGATCCTAGAGAAAAAATTATAAGAAGTTTTGTGATTCAATTTTACACAATATTTCGTTAGCTAGAAATTGAAAATTTAATGTTTATTGTTGAAAAAATAGCAATAATTGGAAAAAAAAGTACAAAAAATGAAGTTAATCCTTTAAATGTTTTCGACTTTCTACACTTGAGTTACAAGTTCCATGTTCCGCCTAAAAAAACTTTTTAATATGTTTAAAATGTGTGCTAAATTTTATTAAGTTTGGTCTGATATGTTTTGCATAGGAATTTTGCAATCCAGCCTACTGGAAAATAATCACAAATTTTCAAATTTATAGTAGGCCCTACATAAGGCACTCAGATAGTTGCAAGTTTTTTTTCGCATATAAAGGAAGGCTCAAACTTTCAAACGCTTTTTGTAAAACTCAAATCGGTTCACTAGGAGAGCCTAGAAATTTTTTTAAAGTTTTAAACAGTTTTTTAGGCTTATAAACAAATTGAATAACTTTACGAACTTTAAACATATCAATTTTAAAATTTATACACTTTAAAAACATTAAAGGGCGCTTCTTTAAAAAAAAGATACATTTGGCTTGCTGGTACTTGGAAAACACTTTACCTTCTAGGTCATAATCATTCTTTTAATGACGAATTTCAAATTCTTCACATCCAAAATAAAGGCCATAGTCTAGCTTTGTTAGAATCTATGGAAATTAACAAATTAAAAAACACAAACATCATTCTGAATGACCATCTTAAGACAAACAGTCCTACTCTCCTCAACCTATTTCGTCAAACCTATTTTCATAAAGACTATAAATTGAAAACACATCCAAAAATAGATCACTTGAGAAAGGCACTCTGTCGAAACAGCTGTAGTGATAAAATATTATAATAAATTTTGTGGAAGTTTTGAAAACAAAGTGTTCAGAGTTTTGTTGTCATATAAAATGACGTAATCAAGTAACGGACCGAATCCATCACTGTTCTCTCTCATTCATGAAACTTTTTTTTCTATTTACACTCAGGTGACCAGCCACTTGTACTGAAATATACTACATTGTAAAGAAAAAAAACGGGTGTACAAAAATGGTGTACATATGTGAAACTATGAGTATAATTTCAGTGTATGAGGATTTTATTACATAGGGCTGGTTCAAATAAAATAGGATATATAGTAAAGGGTTATACAGATAATAGCAAATTAAGTTTATACAAAGTTTTACTAGTATTACTGCTCCACACAACCGCGGTATTAACAAGCTTTCACTCGCGTTTGTTCTTTATACGCGGAATCTGTCAGGGCACCGGTTTCTGAACACGTGTTTCGCTGTACTAACAATGAGATCATGAGATAGAGCACAGTTTCGTGTGTACGCGATTTAAAATAGTATTTGCGGTATTTTTCGCGTAACTAAAAGAAGGAGAGAGATAATTAGTTAGCGGCAGTCAACAGTAGATAATGACTCTTCATCAATAGATAACAGCCAAGAGGGCGACTATTCTTCTCGATAAGCAAAAGGGTGAGAGAGAGAGAGAGAGAGAGAGAGAGAGAGAGAGAGAGAGAGAGAGAGACGTCTGCCTAGCGAGACTCAGCAGACGGAAGAGAGCGACTGTCCTCAACGACAGTCAACAGACAAGAGAGAGTCTTTCCTCTTTGCTATTTTAAAACTGCCTGTTTTTTAAGGAGGGGAGGTTAAACTGAAATAGGAAGGGTTATCAAGGGTTAGACTAAGGTTATGATTGTACAATTGTTATAGAAAGATAGTTAATAATACAGCGAAAAATGACATGATTTTTCGCATGTGAAAAAATTGAACAACGGGATAATAAAGAAAATAACAGAATTCTAAAGAGCACAATAAGTCTAGCGAAGAATGAGATTAACTTCAAAAAGTATATTACATTAGCAACTGTTTTAACATTTTATTACTTTGAAAAACAAATAAGATAGTACCTACAGCTAAGTTTTAGAGCCGGGCCTGCCCCAGAAAGATTCCTATAAGGCATAATCGCGCCCGACACGGACAATAGCCACTGGTATACACCAATTTTTCGCCCAGTTGCATTCTTTCCTAATACGAATCAGGGATGATGGCGACGAGAGAGACGAAAGAAACGGACGAAAAAGGAAAACAGGCCGTAGGGCCGTTTTGCAGACCGTTTCGTGCTTGTTATTCTAAATGCGCCTTTCGAGGGTGCTTATGCCATCCGCCCCCCGTCGACTGACGTACGCAGTTTCTTTTTCTTTTTGACTTGATTATAAGGGTGGATCGTTACTTTTTAACTTAGACCACGAGAGCCTACTTAGACCAAAAAGAAATGGTCTGTTTCGGGATTTCAACTTTAGGGTTATGTGTTTATCTACTTCTGCACTATACTTGAACGTCTTTACAATACAAATCGATTCTGCGAGATTTCATATTTCGATACACAGTTTATAAAGAAGAAGCAATAAAAAAGAGAAAGGGCCATCAGTACTTCCACAAACTAAAGTGCATTGCTATTTGTCACGATGACATATAACTTGAAAAACACATACAGAAGTTAAAACACTTCACAATTGTATTTAGGTATAAAAAACATATAGTTAAAACTTTTAAAAAGTGTCGTCAAAATTTTTATAGTAGCATAACGTTTTCGATCTAATCAGATCATCCTCAGTGACTTATGTAGCTAACGCTCACAATAAAGTTGTGGCCGTGACATCCATGTATGGGTTAACATCATTCCAAGTTTAAATTATGTTGTGACTCTAGGTCATTGACATTGGATAAAATTTAATAGTTGTCTCTACATGTCTCCCTGCTCGGTTTTTAACACGTGGTACTTTTAACTCTTGGTCGTGAGTTTTTATTAATATTTATTAAAATCATTACCCCCATGGTTTTTTTATTTTTCAACAGTAAAAAAAGCTTTCACTTATATAACAACATACGTTGATTTTTTCATAATTACATTAAATCCAGAGGTAGCTATGGAAAAATGACATCAAAGCAATAATCTTGTCAGTTAATGTCAAAAGTAATTATATAGTATTTTAAAGCTTTCTGCCGTTTGGGGATTGTACAATGGGTCGAGGTAAAGTTATCGATAAGAAAATTTCTTCAATCATTATTACATATTTTAATTCTGGAAAATACAATTCAGAAATTGCTAATATGTTGCAATTGTCACACTATGAGTTTTTTATGTGCCCAAGACTACGATGTAGTGCATTAAAGTCCTTCCCCCTTTTAAATTCAATGTTTGTTTCGTCCCTTCTAAGTGTTTTCTGTTTTCTTCTTCTTCAGCCTGTTTGCATCCACTCCTGGACAAAGGCCTCCCCATGAGTTCTCCACTCTTCCCTGTTTTGTGCTATTTGGTGCCAGTTTCTCCCCATTTTTGCTTTGATGTCGTCTAGCCATCGTTTTTGTGGTCTTCCTCTACTCCGACTGTGTTCGCGTGGTCTCCAATGTACAATGTTTTTCGTCCATCTGTCGTTGTTTTGCCGTGCCACGTGCCCTACCCAGTTCCATTTCATTTGTGCAATTCTTCCAATTACATCTTCCACCTTCGTCCTGCTTCGTATGTCCTCGTTTCGTATATGTTCTCTCAGTGATACTCCCAACATAGCTCGTTCGATGGCCCTCTGTGTTGTTCTTAATCTGTTGGCTGACAACTCTGTAAGTGTCATGGTCTCCATTCCATAAGTCATAACCGGTAGAATACAACTGTTGAATACCCTTTTCTTTAGATTTATTGGTATCTTTTTGTTCTTCAACACATCACTGAGTCTGCCTACTGCTGCCCAAGTCATTCGGATTCTTCTAGTTATCTCTGCTGTTTGATTCTGTTTGCCTAGTTTGATGGTGTGACCTAGGTATATATACTCTTCGACACTTTCGATCTCACTTCCATCTAAGTCGATTGTGATATTTTGATTTGTCATTACTTTTGTTTTATTTAAATTCATTTTTAAACCGATTTTTTCAGATTCTTGTTTAAGCTCCTTCAGCATGTAGATTAGTTCCTCTGTATTGTTGCTTATGAGTACTATGTCATCGGCAAATCTTAGGTGGCTTAAAAACCTGCCATCAATTTTAATTCCGAGTTGTTCCCAATTTAACTTCTTGAACACATCTTCTAATGCAAGAGTAAATAATTTTGGAGATATGGTGTCTCCCTGTCGAACACCTCTTTCTGATCTTATTTTGTTTGTTGTTAGGCCTTCTGCTACATTTATTTGCATAGTTGCATTGTCGTATATGTATTTTAGGAGCATTCTATATCTGGAATCTATCCTTGCGTTGTTCATTCCGTCTAATACCGCCCAGAATTCTATGGAATCGAATGCCTTATTGTAATCCACAAATGCCAAATGAAGAGGTTCATTGTATTCGTTACATTTTTCAATAAGTGTCCTTATTGTCTGTAGGTGTTCTATTGTACTATAACCTTTGCGGAAACCCGCTTGTTCAACAGGCTGGTAACTATCAAATTTGTTTGATAGTCTGTTGGTAATTATTTTGGTAAGCAGTTTGTATGGATGTGGTAACAGGCTTATTGGTCTGTAATTTTCGAGTTTGTGTTTGTCTCCTTTCTTGTGTAGTAAAAGTACCTGCGCGTTTTGCCAAGAGGTTGGAATAGCACCCCCGAATAGGCACTTGTTCAGTAAGATTTTAACTGCCTCCATAGTAGTTTGACCTCCAGCTGTAATCATCTCTTTTGTTATTCCGTCGTCTCCAGGAGATTTTCCATTTTTCATTTGCTTTAAGGCATTTACAACTTCCTCGGTAGTAATTTCTGGTAGTGTTTCAGATCCTACATTTAGTATTCTTCGTTCCGTATCATGGGTTTCAGGTTTTGCTACGCTGGACGAGTATAATTCTGTATAATAATCTTCGACAATGTTTATTATCTGATTTTTGTCGTTTCTAATGATTCCATTTTTATCCTTTATTTGGTGTATTTGTTGTCGGCCTTTGCTATTTAGCGTTTTTAACACTTTCATATTCTTGTTTTTCTCTATAATGTTTTCGATTTTTTCGGTGTTGTTGTCCCTGATGTCTTGTCTAATTCTTGTTCTTATTGCCTTATTAAGTTCCTTATATTCTGGTGAATTTCGATCCATGCGGCTTCTGTCCCTAATCATCTGTTGTGTTTCTGTCTTCAATTTATTATCTTTCGGTTTCGGCATCGTATGGGTTTTTTTGATCGCAGAGATTATACTCGTTCTTATCGTTTCTTCCAAATTATTTATGTCTTTTTCTTTTAGCTGTTCCATTGGCTCTAGACTAGACTCAAGATATTTCTGGTAGTTGGTACTGTTTTGCCCAAGCTCTTTAGTAGTTAGGGTTCGTTTTTGCAAGATTAGTTTGTTTCTTTCTAATTTGTTATCGATTATTATTTTTGCTCTTACTAATCTATGATCACTTCCCAGATTGAATCTGTTGAGCACCGCTACATCTTTTATTATCTGTTTCTGGTTGACTAATATGTAATCGATTTCATTTTTGGTTTTCCCGTCTGGGCTTATCCAGGTCCACCGTCTATTATCTGGTTTACTAAAAAATGTATTCATACAAAATAGATTTTGTTCCTGTGTGTATGTTAGTAACCGTTCTCCTCTTTCATTTGTAGTTCCTAGCCCATATATTCCTCTATTTGGTATGTTGCCGGTGTTGTGTTTCCCTACTTTGGCGTTAAAGTCTCCCATGATTATTTTAAAATGAGCTCTTTCTGTCATTGCTTTAGAAATATCTTCATAGAATTTCTCTATTTCTTCATCTGTGGATTGACTAGTGGGAGCGTATACTTGAATTATTTGGATGCTGTACCTTTCTGATAGTTTAAGAACGATGTAAATGACCCTCTCCGAGATTGCAGCAGATTTTGTGACCAGATGTTTGAGTCTTTTGTGGATCAATAGTGCTACACCGCCTACATGTGTATTGTACTCATTATGGAATTGGTAGAACATGTGTCCAGAATGGAGTATTGTACATTGTTCTCCTGGCAGTCTCGTTTCGCTTAGACCAAGGACATCCCACTTGATCTTAGTTAGTTCTTCTTCCAGTTCTTCCATTCGTTCGGGTGATTTGAGGGTTCTGGCATTGAAACTAGCAATATAGATATGTTGCTTTCGGTGTTTTAATGAGTTTTTGCCTCCCCCAGATTCCATGAGGCTGACCTCCTTAGAGGTGTGGGATTGAGCACCCACCTGGGGACCAAATCCTCTTGTTTTAAAACTCATTTGGGGTGAGTTAGCCATAACTCGCCACGCTGGCAAGACGGGTTGGCGAGTGTGGTGGGGATATAGGGAAGGAATTTGGGGTTTAGGGTAGGATAATACTGGGGTTTGGACCTGTTTTCCTCTAAGCGGGGAGTGGAGGAAAAACTAGGAGCTCGCGTGGGCAGGGACGCTATTTCCCTGAAGTAAGTCTACCCTCTATCGGGATCATAGAGGGGTACCTACCCGCTACCCTAAGTACACACTAAAAAGTTTTCTGTTTTAGTGTGTTTAAATTATCCTTAATTGTTTGTATTTTACCATTTTATTTACTTGACTATTCCAATAATTAACTCATTGCCAATAGAACTTTATCGAAGTAATTTGATAACTACAAGTTGGAAAATAATTGCACACCCACACAATTTTTACATCTAAACTTATTCATTTTCATAAAACTGTCACCTTCATAAAACAATTACTCAATAAATAACACACATTTCAAAAATATATCTCTCGAATAAGTATAAATAGCTTTTAATGACACAATGGTATATTACATCACTTACATTTAACAAACAATCTCACACATATCTCTTCTTCATTGGATCAAATCTATCTCCTCAAGAACTTCCCGTTTACTGTCAAACAACTGCAATAATAGAATTGAGTTCTCCATTCAACAATATAAAGTAGTTTTAACCATGTTCTACCATCCATCTATTAATAGAATACTGGCATCATTTGTTTAACTTTGTATCGAGACCTGAGGATGCTTTGCATATTGTAGAAAGCGAAACCGGTCGTCTGGTAGTTAAATTAAATTGATTGTGAGTAAGTCTTATTTATTATTTCTTTACCTATTTGAAATGGACTCACACAAGCAACACATTCATGATTTCAAAAAAAATAGTTTTTATTTTATTTTTGTTTTTGTTCTCTAAAATTTAATTTTCTTATCAATCTAACGTTGGTCCAACTGATATGGCATGCTTGCAAGTAAATTTTGGACATATCTTTGGGAAATTGCATTCCATTCATCCTGTGTAGCAAGCCGAAGCTGCTCTATCGTGTTTGGAACGAGATTTCTTTGCCGTATGCGGCGTTTTAGGTGATCCCACATCTACTTTATTGGATTTAAATCCGGGCTAAACGGTGGCCAATCCAATCTTCGAATTTGGACCTCATTAAGATAATGACGCACCATGGCAGCGGCATGTGGTCGGGCATTATCGTGCATTAACATGAATCTGTCATATCCAATGTAACTTACATATGGCAAAACATGATCTTGTAGGATGTTTTAAACGTAAGAGTAAACCGTCATCCGTCCAATCACTTCTACGAGTGTGTGCGTCCCTCCCAACTAATACCTTCCCAAAGAATTATGCCACCACCTTCATAACTAAGGATCTAAGCGAGATTGCAGCTGAAAAATCGTTCTCCAACTCTTCTGTAGACGTGCTTTTGACTATCTAGCTTACATAATAGGATTCTGGTCTCATCAGTGAGCAGAATATTTTTTTAGTTCTCGATATTTTACTAAATATGTGGTCTTGCAAATTCTAAACGACGATCTTTATGATTATGAAGAAGTCGTGGAACTTTGGCAGAGCATCTGGGCTTTAAGTTTGCTTCTTTTAATCTTTGTCTAACTGTTTCTGAACTAATAATAACTTTTTAACAGTTAATAGTTCATTTCTGAGGTGCATCGATATCAATTAACGATATCATGGATAATTAAAAACCAAAAAACAGCCATCAATTGCGTTTGTACCACTTAGGAGTCCTTGACCAGGCCTTTGTACAAAATTTCTTGTTCGCGGTACCTTTTTAAAGTATTTGAAACTCTAGAGTGACTTTTCCTGAGACGTTGTATGATATTTTTATGTACATATCCTTCCTCGTATATTAAAATTTACGAGACCAAGCCTTTTTTGTTTTTTGCTTTAATAAGAAGAAATGGTAAGTGAAAAGTTTTCGATTACCCACTCTGTATATTGCCCACTTTTCAAAACGATCAAATTTTTATGAAGTTTTCATTGAGAAGTTTTTTGTGCCTTTTTCCAAATACACTATTATAAAAAAAGGAACAATATTATTTGTTATGGTTTGTTATTAAAGCATTAAAAACTAAAATGTTTTTCTAATGATTCAAAAAGTCCTTTTAATTTCTAAAAGCAATCCAAAACTTAAGCTTTATTAATTGTCGAAGTCTACTTTCGTTAGATAGAAGTGGGTAATGCGAATGGAAAACCCAATTATATACGCTTTGCAAACTTTCCATTATCGAAAAGATATTTCCCGTTTTCCATACCGCAGCGAGCCCGAACAGAAAGTGCATTCCATTATTATTTCCTCTATCCTTTCCGCATATAGGAGTTAAGTGGAAAGGGTACGAAGGATTAGGCGTCTTTACTATTATAATAACAACGAGATCGTCTGTGAGGGCGATTTGCAAAGTTAAATGAGGTTTGTTATTATATCTAAGTGTATTAAAACACTATCACACAGTTATGTGAAAAATAACTCTGTTAATATTATTAAAAGTTTTCGTACAGAAACAACGCGGTTTGAGTTTAGAAGAAATTATAAAATTATTAATATTTTTAAAAATTATCTTATTTTTTTATTAAACAGCATAACACTACTGCTGATAAAATTCAATTCATAATTAAAATCAAGACCCTTGTTCAGTTAAACTCTGTTCGAAGGGATATTAGGTAGATTAAGGCACATGTAGCTCTTAAGATATTTTCTGTTTAAAATTAATAGTCCATTCTTCTTCTTCATGTGCCGTGCTCAATTATCGAGCATTGGTTATTAAATTGGCTATAGTAATTTTGTTGACGGTAGCTCGGAAAAGAGATGCAGAGGATCTGTTGAACCAATCTCTCAGGTTTCTAAGCCATGACGTTCTTCTTCGACCTGGCCCTCTTCTTCCGTCTCTCTTGCCTTGTATTATTAAATGGAGTATATTATATCTCTCTGGGTGGCGCATAACATGACCAAAATATTTAGGTTTGCGATTTTTAACTGTTTTGACGACTTCCGTAACTTTTCCCATCCGATGCAAAACAACTTCGTTACGAACCCTATCCACCCAACTTATTTATAGGATTCTCCGATACACTCAGATTTCGAAGGTTTTCAGTTTCTTGACAAGTGCATCCATCAAAGTCCAACCTTCGATACCATACAAAAGAGTACAGAGCACATAACATCTCACTAATCTAATTTTCAGACTTAAAGTAATATTGTTTCCACATAACAGTTTCTTCACCTTAAATAATGCAGCTCTGGCCTTCTCTATCCGTATTCTAATTTCTTTGCTCATGTCCCAATTCTCATTTAGATTACAACCAAGGTAAGTGATACTGTTCGTTCTCTCCAGTTGTTCACCATAAGCTGTTACCACTTCCGGTTGTATTGGCGTTTTACTGACGACCATCACCTTTGTCTTTGCGGTGATTAGCTTAAGGCCATGTTCATCACATATATATCTTATATATGTTAAATAGTAGCGTGGACAAAATGCAGCCCTGCCTTGCTCCTCTTCGTATTTGAAGCTCTTCAGAAGTGTCCCGGCCAATCCTGATGTTTGCACGTTGATGCCAGTAAAGATTTTTAATAATGCATAGGTCTTTATCATCAATACCTACCTGCTGAAGAATGGCTATCATTTCAGAATGTTTTACTCGATCAAAGGCCTTCTCAAAGTCAATAAAACACATATAAACTGTATGTCCAACATCTCTGCATCTCTGTACCATAACCTGAATACTAAATAGCGCTTCTCTTATTCCAACGGAATCCAAACTGTGTGTCACCAAGTTGGTTCTATTTTTTGATACATTCTAGAGTGCAAAATTCGTAGAAATGTCTTTAAAACATGACTCATCAAGCTGATGAGTTTGCATTTGCTTTTTTAGGTATTGTCACAAAAGTCTACAGTCGCCAATACGTTGGTATATAGCCAGTTTCATAAATTTTATTTAACAGATAAAAGAGAGGTATTTTACCTGAACTTTCGAAGAGCTTTATTATTTCACTCGGTATTTTATCTGGTCCCGTCGCATTTCGGGTCTTTGCTAATCGTATTGCTTGTTCAATTTCGTTCATAGTTATGTCAGGTCCTGTAACTACTTCGTTAATTTTAAACTCGGGCCTTTCATCAGTAAACAGTTCCTCAATATACTCATTCCATCTGTCTATTTTATGCAAATTAGTGATAATCAGTTTTCCGTCTCTATCAACGATGTTATTTGCCTGTTTTTTGTTCTGCCGTGTCAGTTCTTTTATTTTTTTATACATATTAAATGAATCATGTTTTCCCCGTAACTCTTCAATTTCTAAACATTCGTTTTCGAAGTATGTTTGTTTTGCAGCTCTTATTTTAGTCCTTATCTCTTTATTAATTACCTTATACATTTCGACATTTTGGTTCTTAAATTTGCGTCTTTTTCTCCATCAAATTCAAACTCTCATCGTCCATCGACTGTTGTTTTTTTTTGTCGACTGCTCTCTTTTAAGTTTGGAGTTGAGTTGCTTATAATTATTTTAATTTGTTTCCAATGACCCTCGATGGATTCTTGTTGTTCATAATTCTCAAAATTGATAAATGATAAATAAAAAAATGATAATTTATACGAATAAAAAAATATGTGAGGGACATATAACTGTTATCTATAAATCCCTTGTTCTTATTATAGTCGACAACAGAAATTGGTTTTTCAACTATTCCTCCCTTTTGCTGAACGTCTACCATTTCAGCAGTAAGCTTTGTACTTAGCAAAAGCACTTCGTGTTTATTCTTCCACTTGGTTACTTTTACACCTGTGTTACTCTCCATCCTAACAGTCCCCGAAAACTTTTTGTTTAGAAATCTATTTGCTAATGTAGCATTAGTAGAAAAATTACCTGTATATATAATACGTCTTATATCTAATAAGTTATTAGCTAAACGAAATACAACACTATCCAGAACTGACATATTTTCAGTTTTATCATTACCATAATAAATTTGTGGATAATAAGTATAACCTCCATCCAAACACAGTTTCTATATCTTCACTCTGAACTTATCTCCCTTGTTTTTGATATACTGCCTAAATGACAGTCGTGAAGAGTTCTTTCCCCGGCACTACCAATATTTGAAAATTTGATACCAATGATACCTTCTCCAATAGGGGCGATAGTTTATACAGTTAAAGTTTCTTTGTCACGATTTTTATTGTCACTAAAGTGTTAATTGGCAAGTAATAATTCAAAACGATTACGCCACATAAGACACTTTGCTTTTGTATAATGAATTATTGACCAACGTGAACACAACTTTGCCAATAATTGCAATTCCATCCAAACAAAAATGACCAAAAAATCTGTATTTCTTTGGTATTTGTATTTACCCACTTATGAATCCTAGCTTTTGGTGACTACCTACATTCAACTTCTGATGTGCATATCGATTGGTTTCTTACACAATCCACTCAATAATATCGTCATTCACAAAAAGTTAAAAATAGTCGAGGAGTTTTTAATCATACATCTAAAAAACTCAGCTTTCATACCCGAGCCTTGAACACTGAATGTAATATTTTTCAAGTTCTAATAGTTTTCATTCTTATCTTATACAAGAAGCAAGTGTGCATCACATGCGTCCATGAATCCAAAAATTATTTGTGACCACGAGATGCACACATGCTTTTCGTATAAGACAGGAATGAACCTGTCATAACTTGTTTATTTTATACATTACATTCGCTAGGGGAATGCACTACGTGTTAGTTGTCAGTTAGTTGTCGGTGAGTGAGGTAGTACAATGTATCTTATCTGTTCTAATTATATGATATGAAAACGATCACAGCAGAGGCGTTTGCAAATGCTGGTGGAAGAGGTTTTTTTAAAAATGTTACGTCCCAATATGTTATGATGCGTTATCTTTAGATGACAATAAAGATAATTTAAAAAAACAAACATCTTAGATTTTTCCTCAAACTGAGGTATAACTATTTAAAATGCATAAACTAATACTGTAAACGTGTATAATATTTTGACAACTTTTTTACCATGCATTGTGGCGTTTATCGTGTCATAGTTTATTTTTTAATAAAATGTAGTAAAAAATTGAAAACATAAGAAAAATCAAAATTTTCAATCTTAAATAAGTCATCTCATACTCTTGCGCACACCAGCAGAAACCTGTTAAGACCTGTTAGTTTCGAGAATCACCGTAGCTTATTTGTGTTTGTTGACAGCCATCAGTAAAAGCCTGAAAGCAAAATAAAACTAACTAATGTTGATTCTTTCACACTCACTAATTTCGGTCCTTCACGATACCATATACATAATGACACTGTAATATATAAATATGTGCCTTTTGGAAATTAAGAAGAAACCTAAATGGTACTATAAGATATTCATTAGCCTTATGTCTAGCCTCTTTTAATAGCCGTTGGATGTATAAATAAGTTACCGTAGTATATAAACCGTTTTATGTGTATATACCAGTACTATCATTGCCGTAAGTTTTATTCCAGTCAGCGTTTCACGTTATAATCCATCCATGAGAAATAAAACCGGTCGGTATAAAATGTTCACGTCTGATGTAAAAGTTTTGGGCAAAACTTCCGCAACTTATTTATGTAAATAAAAGTTTTGAAGTGCACATTCCGGGCCGAGCACTCTTCTCTCGTTTTTAAACATTTTCAACTCTGCAACTCCATTATTGATGTTTGTTGTTAGTTGAAGGGCGCTCGTGTAATTGTTCAAAACTCATATTACTAACCTAATTTCAAAAAGGACGTAGTTGGAATGGACGACCTGGAGTTATATACATTAAAGTTAGCTCTTCTACCTGTATATTTGTTAGTATTTTCTGGAATAACTTTTAGTTGCCTCAGAATAAACGATAAAATTATTATGAGTATAATAACTTATATTCCTGAGATTTAAAAACTAAATAGGGACTACGCACTTGGTATTATGTAACATCTTGACATTAAATAAAACAGAAGCACAGGAGCTACCCAACGAGGGATGCAACCAAAAATACAAAATAGAACTTTCAGCAATACAAAAAACCAAATGGATAAGATACGGAATAAGAGACACAAGGATTCATAAGTTGCTTAGTTTTGCAACTGATTTTGATAATAAAATAAAATGGTTTCACAATGTATTATTATATTAACTTAAAAGGTATGTATGATAAACGATGTGTATAAGTCAAGATTACTTAGTTAACAATTCTACTGACCCGAATCTAAACTACATGTCGATTCGTAATAAATACAATAATTTATTGAAGCAAAGCTTTTATACTGGCGTTGTATTTGAAATAGTGCCACAAATTACAGCCATCAGGTGTAGCGTCATAAAATAGAGAGTTTTCACAGATTGGCAAAATTTAAATGTCACCAAATTAATAACAATCTTTTTAAATTTTTATGACATTTCTCGTTTTAAAATAATTTCATATAAATGCAATTATTATCTTTAAACATTTTATGTAGTTTTAATATAAGTATATTTACTATCAAATAAAATTTAAATTCTATTTTATTATTACTTTAATATTTCGTCTGAATTTGACAGGTATGTCAGAAGTAAAGAACGTATGATTTGTTAATTCGTTTAGATCAGTTAAATTGTATTTTTGCTAGGACAGTTTTGGGGTAGTTCTGATTTTTTTCATTCCATATGTTTTTTGGGTTGCTTAATCTTAATCTGGGGTTTGCGGACAAAATTTCGTGAAGCAACATTAAAAAAAAAAACAAAATAAACCGTTTTTTTTTTCTTCTTTTTTCGGGTTTTTTGCTTAAAACTCGAAAACTATCAACTTTTGGTAAATGGTCTGTTTACAAAAATTACAGTACTTGAAATTTTCTACAAATACCAGTATTTAGTTTTTTTTTCAGACGAATCGTTCGGTTTCTAGTGCGAGTTGAAAATTGTAAATTTTCAGCAGTTTATGCAAAACCAACTTTTTACATTTCAATATTTAATTTTTATGGATGCTGTCATTTGATAAATTTCACCTGGTTTTCCACAGTAGTAAGTAAGTAATTAAAAAGAAAAAAGACAAAAATTATGCAAATTCAGTAGGTAGGTAGAACTCGTAACAAAATAAAACTTAAAATCTCGTTACTTATGATCATATATTATTATGATTATAAATTATAATATGCAAAATTTATATGAGCCGTTGTCTTTTGGAAGGTCCTGGCTGAGGTTCTTCGATAACGATGAGTCCTGGTTCTGCTTGTTCTGGAAAATAAAAGTTTAAAGTTATGTCATTTATCAAGAAGAGATGAAGATTGCAAAATAGATTGTGAAATTAAACATAGCTTCCGCATCATACTGAGGTTCTTCGATGGCATCGGGTCCTGGCTCAGGGTATGATTGCTCCATGGTCAGCGTCGAGAGTCGTTCTCCAGGAAAATAAATAGAGGAGAGACACATATCATATATCAAAGAGAGATGAATGACTACAATATAACTTGTCAGATCCAACATACCTCTCTCTCTTTCTTCAGTTTCTTCTACGTCTATGTCAGAGCTGTCTTCTGGGGGCTCAACATTGTTACACAGTCCTTCGCATGATGCGCATATTGGGAAACAATCGAGTCCCGCCTTCCTGCATTCACAATTGCGTTGACAGCCCTTTTTACATTTACATGAAATGTACCGGAGTATTGAGTTTGGTGCAGGGTCCAAAGTAGTTGGTACTGGCACAAGACCATTACTAGTTTATTGCCATCCCCACTAACTTGGGTCTTTCTGCTGCTCGTTAGGTGTGGCTTGACCGAATAACCACTGCTGCACCTGATAATAAACTCTCAGTGAATGTTCTCGTGCAGCAGCTTCAGTTGGGAGCAATGAGGAAATGTGGAAATATCATCCCTCCAGATACTGACAAAGAATGTAGCGTAGAATCTTTAAAGTAATTTTAAACTGTTTGTCCTCGTTTTAGTGTAGTGTTTTGTACAATTTTATGTTATTATTATTGTTTCCACATTCTACGCTTGCCGGATAGTTTATTTTGACGAAATGCCCCTGAAGATGCTATTTTAAGCGAAAGTACTTGTGCTAGTTTTAATTAACTTGTGCTCGATAATAGCCTTATTTTTCAAAGTTCATTTATTCGAGTATTTAACCTCATTTCAATTTTTATTTTAATTAACTTAAATACTAGGGGAAATTAACTGAAAACCTTTTAATACAAATCTATAAAGTGGGTTTTGCAGTCACACCGGTACAAATTGCCAATTTTCAACTTGCACTTGAGACCGAACGGTTCGTCTGTACAATAACCAAAATAGTGACATTTGTACAGAACTTTAAGTACTTTAATTTCTGTAAACAGACCCTAAAAGTTAACAGTTTTCGAGTTTTAAGCAAAAAAACGGAAAAAAGCAAAAAAAAAAACAATTTCTTCTGGTTTTTTAAATGTTGCGTCACGAAATTTTGTCCGCAAACCTCAGATTCAGATTTAGCACCCCAAAACACATATGGAATGAAAAAATCAGAACTTTCCCAAAACTTTCCTACCAGTCTCACTTTACAGTACAAATTTACTGAATTATTAGCGAGTGGCGTTAGGAGCAAACATAATAATATATTAAATTATTTTAATATAATACAGGGTGTTTCAAAAAGGTATGTCATAAATTAAATCACGCATTCCAGGGACAAAAATAAATTGATTGAATCCAACTTATCTTAGTACAAAAGCTCTACAAAGTGTTTCTACAAAAAAAAAATTATAGCGCTTTGAGTAAGTTGGATCAGATTAAATTATGATTTCGATTATCGAAATCATCGATAGTTTTGAAATGAAACTATCGAGAATATCGTAGGTGAATGTCAAGGAAATAGTGCAGCAGCCGCAAGGCGACATGCAGTAAAATACCCCAATCGAAATACATCCGATAATCGATTATTTCTGACCACTGATCGTCGTTTACGGAAAACGGGTACATTTCAACCGCAAGTTGCTGTCAATAGTGGCCGTCCAATAATGGATGCAACTGATGAAAACATTTTAGAAATCATTGAAGAAGTCCCTGCAATATGGAAAATTCAAAGTTAATGTTTGGGAAGAAATTATGGATAACAATCTAATAGGCCCAGTATTTCTTCTCACCAATTTAAATGATGATAATTATTTGCAGTTCTCGTCAAACGATTTACAAGAGTATTTGGAAGAAGTGAATATTGAAATAAGGCAAAATATGTGGCTTATACAAGATAGCGCTCCACCGCATTACAGTAATAAAGTCCGGGAATACTTTTGCAGGCAGTATCCTGGTCGGTGGATAAGAAGTTGTCGTGACGCACCTATTTCTTGGCCACCCAGAAGTCCAGGTCTTAACCTTATGGACTTTTGCTTTTGGGAGTTTTTAGTAAAGAGAAAGTGTATTTTCTAACAATAGAGGACGAACAACAATTGAGGGTCAGAATTATTGAAGCTGCAAATAAATTCAGAAAAATATGATTTTTTAGCGAATTCGGTTTTCCTTATTAAAACGATACCGAATGTCTATTGAAGAAAATGGGAGTTATTTTAAATATATATTGTAATATCATATTTATTGAGGTTAGACATTTTTTGTACTTTATTTAAGCCATTTATTTAGTTGCACGTAATTTTTTAAAGGTTACTGAAAAGGGTCGTAACTCAATAAAAACTGTTTTTTGAAGAAAGTGATATGAGGCAAAAAAATTAAAAATAATGTGTTAAACTAATGATGCCACAAAATTAATTTGATTCGAATGTACTCAAAAGTTTGGGGGGATTTTATAGTGCTGCACACCCAATCTAAAAATTTTCTGTGCTCTTAGATTTTGTTGTTTCTTTTTTATGAAAAATGCTTTCAGAACAAGAAAGTAACGTGTCCATTTTTATTACAAAATGTCAAGTAGTTTAGGAGATAATGCAAAAAACGATTTTTATTTTGTAACTTCAAAGGGCTGTAAACTTTTTTATGTACACTTTTGTACTAATGTACTAAGGTAAATTGAATTAAATCAATTTATTTTTGTCCCCAGAATGCGTGAATTAATTTATAACATACCTTTTTGAAACGCCCTGTACAAACATGTACATTCTTTAAAGTAGGCTGAACATTGTAAATACAATTTATAGCACGACTTAAATCACAATTATTTTATTTTTTTTATATTTATTGTAAAATGCTCAATTTTCTTTTACCTTATATGTACTCCTATTACAATGAAAAAAAAACTCAATGTTACCGATTCTGGTGAATCACCGTGAAATCAAATGCCCAAAATACCTCTTTGTTGACGAGTAAAAAGGTTTAATGCTGGTTTTATCCACAAACGACGTCTTATGAGATTAAATTGACGTATATAAGAGGAGAAAGAACATTTTGGAGCACTCCCAAGTAAAGTCGGAGAATAAAGGAGGTCTATATTCATTTATTTTTTCTTATTTTGCGACATATTGTGTGTTATAACATGGTAGACTGAGCGCAGGTTTGTCGACGAGAAATTATTAGGTAATATCTCGGCAATTTTGATTTGCTTTCTTTTTATTTTTTGTTAGAGAGTTAGGAGATAGAATTTTTATTGCCGGCTTTTATTCTCTTTTTAAAATATCAGATCTACGATACAAAGTAAATAGTAGAATATCGTGTATGGAATATCAAAGGTTTGGAAAAACTTTATACGTTTATTTTTTTTAGTTTATTATGAAACTACGGTAATATTAGTATTGTTCTGAAGCTATTTTCTTGTGGCATTTTAAAGTAATTGCTATTTAAATGGGAATAAGCCACAATTAATGATTAAAATACATTTATTGACGTTTCAATTTCCACTTCGGAAATCGTTCCCAAAATACAAACATTAGTAAATTAAACAAATTTTGTTTTTTTTTTGTTACTTGGTGAAAAATTCTTCTAACAATTTAATTTTATCTGACTCATTTATATTGACAATTCAGACATACATTATACATTTTAAAGTAGACGACTTTAAAATGATATTGCCAATATTGCTGAGTTGCAATTTTCAACGATCTATTCTAGATTATGGTGCTACTCTTTATGGTTCCGCCTCCAACCTTTTAAGACAAATTGACACGTTATAAAATTCTATTATGACGGTATGTTTGGGTGCTATAAGCACTCAGCAACAAACAACGGAAGGGACTAGATGCGCATACTTTTTACCTGCTACAAACGTAGAATTCAAGTATAACTACCAAATTAGTTTTCAATCTTCTCAGCGGAATCAATAGCTATATTTGAAGCTCTAAAATATGTTAAAAACACCTGCAATAGACATATTTTAATTCTGTCAGATTCTGTCAATTACCCCCAACATTTAGCAACCCCTACATATTTGAGACGTATCGAAATTGCCAGGGCCACCTTCATAAAGATGAGAAAATTCTTCTGCAACAGAAATATAAGCATCCCTCTACGATTAAGAATGCTGAGAGGCTATGTATTTAACACGCTATTATACGGTGTAGAGGCCTGGACTCTCAAACAGAACAACATGAAAAATATTGAAAGTTTCAAGATGTGGTGCTACCGTCGAATGCTGAAGATTAGCTGGGTTGAAAGAATAACAAACTGTGAAGTAATACGAAGAATAGGAAAAGACCCAGAGATTTTGTTAACGCTAAAGCGAAGAAAACTCGAATATTTTGGTCACCTGATGAGAGGACATAAATACGCATTACTTCAAAATATAATGCAGGGAAAAATAGAAGGAAAACGGAATCCAGGCCGTAGAAGAATGTCATGGTTGCGGAATTTGAGAGAGTGGTTTGGCTGCACCACTAATGAACTCTTTAAGTCAGCCGTAAACAAGGTCAGAATAGCCTTGATGATTTCCAATCTCCGATAGGAGTAGCACAAAAAGAAGAAGACATATTTGAAATAAAAGATCTACATGTATGACATTCTACTCATGTCGGATAGGCCACAACTGACAAAGTAAGTCTATAAACGTTTATCACATAAAAACTTTTTTCAACCATAAACTTGAAGTTTTTTATCCAAGTGAATTAATTTTCCTTCGTATAAAAAAACGTTTCTTGACTTATTTCAGATGCCCCTGAAGATGATCTATTGATCGAAAGTACTTGGGCAAGATTTAATTAATCACTGTGTTCGATAGTTGCCTTGTATACTATCAAAGTTTAATTATTCGAACATTCAACCTTATATTAAATAATGTTTTAAACTAATGATGCTACAAAATTCATTTGATTTAAATGTACTCACAAGTTTGGAAGGATTGTATACTGCACACCCCCCTTAAAATTTTTCTGTGCGCTTAGATGTTGTTGTTTCTTTTTTATGAAATGCTTTCAGAAGAAGAAAGTAAATTGTTCATTTTTATTACAAAATGTCAAGTAGTTTAAGAGATAATGCAAAAAACAATTTTTATTTTGTAATTTCAAAGGGCTGTAACTTTTTTTGTGTACACTTTATTTTTGTCCCCAGAATATGTGATTTAGTTTATGACACACCTTTTTGAAACACCCGGTATTACAATGTATTGATATCAAATTAATTTAAAATATCCTAGTGAACATTTTAAAAATAAACAATTATTAACAATTCAGAACCATAACCGTTACAAAATGTTTATCTCCTCTTTCCGAAATGAACATTAACCATAATCACCGAATCGACGGGTCAATTTTTCTTTCTTTTTTCATCCGGGGAGCGTTACCGGAACGGTGGCGTCGAAAACAGATATGCAAACGATCCAAGTCGTTAACGGCATACACCGAGCACGGTTAAACGCGGTTACTAAAGCCCGCTTCATTGAAACGTCAAAAAAACCATTTACCGTATGCCATTTTTTAAACGGAACGGTATTGAAAGGTCTTTTCTTAAACGATAGAAAAATGTTAGTCATTTGCGATATATAGCGAGAGGCTATATTTTCGTTTTCGATTATAGAGGCCAAAAAATTATTCGTAAAAAGTGTTTTAACAAATATCGTGCCGACGAAAAAAAAAACGGCATGAATAGAGGAGGCTATGAATTTAACTGCGAATTGAAATAATTCTGCAATTTTGTCCTCAGTACAATTTTAAGTAATGATTATCTTTTTATTCTTTGTAGAAGAAATCTTTGTAAAGGTGGTGTACATAGTGAAAGGGAAAAAGCTAGTTTAAGAAACCTCAATAAAGAAATAAAACGAAAATGTAAGGCCGACAAAAAACAGACAAAATTGAGAGACATGGTCAGAATAATTAGCCGAGAGATCTATTTAGAAAAATACGCTACTTGACAAGAGACGTCAGAGCCAGAACTTGGGCCATTGAAGATAACACTGGAACCCTGAGAACAAACAGAGAAGACATAGCAGAGACATGGAGATCGTATTGCAGGGACCTATACAAAGATGATCAACGCCAAGAGCTTGTTAGCCAAATCTCTGACGAGGTGGAAGAAGAACCTGATATACTCGAAAATGAAGTAAGACAGGCTATCAACAAGCTCAAATATAACAAAGCACCAGGTCCAGATACGATAACAGCAGAAATGCTTAAAGCCACAGAAGAAACCGGCGTAAAGTTACTTTATCTACTCTGTAACCAAATATGGCATTCCAAACAATGGCCTGAAGACTGGACAAAATCTACAATAACGACCATACATAAAAAAGGCAGCTTTCATAAATGCGACAATTATAGAACTACCTCTCTTATATCCCATGCCAGCAAGATAATGCTACATATAATCAATGAGAGACTGAAAACATTCCTCCAAAGAGAAATTCCACAAGAGCAAACTGGATTAAGCAAAGAAAGAGGCACTCGAGAACACCTGCTGAATATAAGACAGATAATCGAGAAATTTAGGGAATTCAACATCCTACTATACATCTGTTTTATAGATTACCTTAAAGCGTTCGACAGAGTCAAGTGGAGACACTTATGGTGAATACTTAAAGAAGTATTCGCCATAAGTGAATTCACAACATTTAATTACGCTTATAACTGAACTATATGAACACACTACTGGATCAGTTAAAGTACTTAACACACTTTCGAACGAGTTTCATCCAGAACGGGGTGACAGAAATGGTCATAAACTAAACAACCTACGTTTCGCAGATGACACAGCCCTTCTTGCAAATAGTCAAGCAGAGCTGATGGAACTTATACGACTGATCGAAAACGTAAGTCAAATATTTGGTCTGCAATTTAACATATCAAAGACAAAGATCATGATAGTGGATAGACTACACAACAATCATCCACACATAACCACAATTGACCGGTTCGAGGTTGTGAGCTCATACTTATATCTGGGATCATTAATCACAAACACAGAGTCATTACAAGAAGAGAGTAAACGTAGATGTGATCTAGCAAAAGTTGCCACAGCAAAAATGACCAAATTATGGAAGGGCTGTCAAATTTCAAGAGCGATAAAGATGAGGTTGATCAACTGCTTAATATTCCCAATACTGACCTACGGATGTGAATCTTGGACTCTGAGACAATCGGAGAGAAAAAAGATAGACGCCACTGAAATGTTCTGTTGGAGACGAATGTTACGAATTCCTTGGACCGACCGTAGAGGAAATAATTCAATTTTAAGAGAGCTAAAAGTTAGCCAACGACTCTCTAGTAAAGTCCATCTCCAACAATTAAAATATTTCGGGCATGTTATTAGAGCAAACACAGAAAACATGGAAAGACTCATAATACAAGGAAAGGTAGAAGGCCGAAGATCCCCAACAAGATGGATAGATCAAATTACAGGAATATGCCAAAGACCTATGCATAAATTAAAAGAAATGACCAGAGACAGAGATCTCTGGAGACGGACAATACACGACATCACGTCGACCACTGCACTCCCCCTGAGGGCTCAGGATTGAAGAGAGAGATCTTTTTATTCAGATGCGTATCTTTTATTAAGATTTTGGAGACTAAAACGTCTATATTCGCTGCTTTAAATAAATTTAGCGATAGATGGTTAAAAGCTCTAGCATAAAAAATATAAAAATAATTCTGCAAAGCTAAGATGGTGAATGGAAATTGACTTTAAAGCCACTAATTTCCAAATACACGTTACATCTTCCTATCTCTGTATCAGTAGTTGGATACTGAAAAAGGCTGCTCATGCATCCAAGTCACTCCTAAATTCGAACTGAATTTTAATAATTATTACTTTTAATATTCTGTACATATACAACTGATACTATATAATTCGCAGGAACATATTTAAAACGTGACTCACTAGACTTAATCTTTGGTAATCACTGCATTTCTTTAGTATTATGACACAAGTTGACTTACGACTAATCAATTGTTAATATTCCCTTAAAAGTTTCAAAGAAACTGCAAATAAACTTTAAAGTTATGACCCTACACAACATAACAAAAATAGAACATGTAAAAATAACATAACTGGGCTTTAAATACATATCTTTAATCTGATTGTCCATTGTCATTTCAGATCTTTACCTTCAAGTCCATGATCCTGCATGAGAGCCATTTTCATCAGCAAGTTTATAACTCTATGAGGAGACCACATTCTGAATACTAAATGATCCTACAAACTACATACTGAACAAAATCTCTTCTCCAAACCGTGTCCTCAACTTCATAGTCATTTGCATCTGTCTGATGCAAGATATTTCAGCGCAAAATTGGCCCAAAGACTTGTAGGACCATTCAGTATTCAGAAAGTGGTTTTCCTATGGGGTTATGAACTCGCTTATGAGAATGTCTCTTATCAGACCAAACAAAATTTCTTCTCCAAATCACGTCTCTAACTTCATAGTCACTTGCGTCTCTTTGATGCTACAAGATATTTCAGCGCAACATTGGACCAAATGTTTGTAGGAGCATTTAGTATTCAAAAAGGGTCTCCTGATGGAGTTATAAACTTAATGATAAAAATGGCTCTCATGTAGGTACCTGGAATGCTATAGATTTGAAACTAACTGGGAAAATAAATGTATGAGCGTTACCTAATATTCACTTATTATTTTAACTAATATATCTTGTGTCCTTCTTGATAACTTTTTTTATTTAAAATCACGAAATAAAAAACAAAAACAGTGGGGCTAGTAAAACGCCTTTGATTTATTCAACGTAAGTTATGCATGTGTTTATTGTTGCAGTTTACATTTTCCATCTATCAACTCAAGATAATAAACTCACCAGCGTATGATGGCACAACTAGGCATATTCATAAAAAAAAGGGTAAAGGGAACAGAAGCCGTGAGGCATAAATCCAAAAATCGCATAAAATCCCGTCAAAACTTAACGAGATTCTGGCAATCGGGTAGCATATCCATCTCAATCCCGGAATAGTCCGTCACGCACCAACTGGGTCGCCGAAAAATTGATAAAAAATCCGCGAAAACATTTTTCCTTGTTCCGGTAATGGACAGCGATGCATTTTCATAGCCACAGGGAAGATTTTTTGTTTGGAAAGTTCTAGCATAACGTGGATTTTAACGTGAAATAAAGATATATATGCCGATGATATAACATTTGCCAAAATAAACAGAACCACGTCAGAAGTTTCATAAAGAATTCTATGAATAAAAAAGACAAAAATCAAACAATATATTTTGATGAATTAAAATTTCTTTGGCAAGCTTAAACAAATGTAATATTAGGATAAACAGGACTGATACCATTTTTAATGGATTCTCAATACCTGATTATCATTTAACTTAACAAGAATTGTCTATATCAAACAATCCCCCAATATTCTTTAAATTAAGTAGAGTGATCGCAACCCTGAGGACTAAATCACTGTGATAATTTTTCGACTGTTCTAACAACCATTCAAATTTCGTCATTTTGTGTCATGTGGAACAATTTCACCCAATCATGTCAACATTAGACTGATAATTGCATTCAGTGCAATTTTCAATCCCTATGACAACACGATCGAGTTTGACAACTTCATCCAAATAAATTTCAAAATGTCACGTTTCGACAATGAGAACGTTCAAATTCTAAATGCGCTAATCAAAGAAAAAATTCCCAGAAATACAACCTACAGTCACAAATATATTTGGGGAATATTTATAGAATTTTGCTGCGGACGACAGCAAACACAAATCACTCGAATAGATCAAATGCTGTTAGCGAATTAGCAAAAAGTGGTGTAGAAGAACAACAGTTGCTAAAAATTACTGGTCATGGCAATCAGAATTCTATAAAACCATACTTAAATCTCGATCAAGAACACCACAACAAGATTATAAATATGCGTACATCTTCTATAGTAGAGAACAGCAACGAATCTAATGTTAACTTAAATTTTAATAATTGTACTTTCACTAACTGTACTTTTCATAAATAAATGTTTCGTTATGATTTTTTTTTCGAAAAATTATCCGCCGAATATCCCTCGGACATTGATGAATGCCTCATAATTTCATGACAAATTTCTCAAGCTCGTTGCTTGGTAGCGAAGGTAAGGAAAGAGCTTTCGATTGTCATGAAATTATCTCGTCTGTTATCAATGTCCTAGGGATATTACTACTGAAAATAACATTATATTAACAATAGTTACCATTAAGTTTAATGATTTCCATGGAGCGCCTGATACTTTCAAAAATCAATGGTTCTCCAAATAAATCGAATGGACCGCTTCATATTTTAGTATTTTAAGTGAATATATACCAAGTACAGTTATGTTTTTTTTTCATTATATTACTGTATTCTATATATTCTTCTTCTTATAGTGCCGTGCACCTATAGTGCGTTGGCGAATTATCTTAAGGCCATTTATTTACGGTTTAAATTTGATAAAAGCTTGTCTTGCTTATTCGGTACGGCATTTTATTTCTTGTTGAAGATCCCATTGGTCATTTATTATCATTCCCAAGTATTTAAACGTTTTCACTTGATCGATTGAAGCATTATCTACTTGCAATATTGTTCTGAAGCTATTTTCTTGTGGCATTGTAAATTAATTACTATTAAACTGGGAATAAGCCACAATTAAAGATAAAAATACGTTTCTCGACGTTTCAATTTCCACTTCGGAAATCGTTTCTCAAAATACAAACGATTTCTGAAGTGGAAATTGAAACGTCAATAAACGTATTTTTATCTTTAATTGTGGCTTATTCCCAGTTTATCTACTTGCAGTTGTATTCTTAAAAGTGCGGTTTTTTCTTATTGCTATGCATTTAGTTTTTCCTGCATTTATCTTCAAGCCATATATTCCTACGTTGTTTATTTTATTTAACATTTACTGCATATCATGTTCGTTGTCTCTTATTATCGCGGTGTCGTCGGCATAACGAATGTTATTTATAGGAGACCCGTTTACCTTTATTCCACACTCAGAGCCTTCCAGTGCCTCTGCAAAAATGGTCTACACATAGATATTGAAAAGCATAGGAAACAAAATACACCCCTGTCGCACCCCTCTTAAAACTTCAAATTCTTCTGTGTTGGTTGATTTGTTCAGTCTCACTCGTGCTTTTTGATTCCAATAGAGATGATAACTCTTTTCATTTTTCTCGTCAATGTTAGCATTGTGTAGCATTTTTATCATTGCGTCATGTTTTACGGTGTTAAACGCTTATTCATAATCGAAGAATGTTATGACTATATCCTTTCGTTGATCCATGCAGTTTTGTACAAGCGTATTCAAGCAGAAATCTGCTTCACGTGTACCCAGTCCGCTTGAAATCATTTGAAATCAAATTGTGTCTCACCGCTTAGATCTTCCAGCTTTCTGAACATTCTTGTGTGAAGGATGCGAAGAAAACACCTTAAGCAAATGACTCGTTAAACTTATCAGTCTGTAGTCTTTGCATTTTGTCGATCTTTGTGATTTAGGGTTCATTATAAAGGTAGAATAAAGCCAATCCGTTGGAATGTAGCCGGTGTTATGTATGGCATTGAAAATTTTTACTAGCATGTCGTTTTTTTTATTTAAACATACAAAACCCACATCAACCACCAAGGGTTATTAGTGGGGGGACATACACAGTAGTACAGTTTGTTAAATTAAAGTTTATTATAAATGTTTATGTCTTTTAGAAACTGAAAATAAATCCGAGATATTTGTCGTAAGCGCACTTCTCGGGTTTCCACTAATTCCTCGGCATGTTCTCTGAGGTTGGAACTTCGGACAGTCGACTATCAGATGCTTCACCGCGAGTTGAGTAGAGCAGTAGGTACAAGTTGGAGCTGGTTCTTTATTTAGAAGGTGTTGGTGTATTAGTATTGTGTGGCCGATTCGAAGACGATTTACGATTACTTGATCTCTTCTTTTTCCTTGTTGTGGTAGGCTAGAGTCTACTCGAGGCTTTATTGTTTTCAACTTAAGAGTCTGTTGCATCCTAGGTTGCTTGCCATAAATTTATTATATAATTCATGGACTGTCGTTTATGGTCGGTGTGGGGATATTTAGTAATTTCTGGAACATTTTCATTTTTGATGGATTTTAATGTTAATTGATTAACTTCCTCGTTGCCTTTAATGCCAATGTGTGAAGGTATCCAGATAAATGTAACCTTTTTATTTATATGGTGTAGTGCATTAAGTTCATTTCTTATGTTTTGTGCAATAGGATGGCTAGGGTAAAGTTGATTAATTCCATGAATTGCGCTGAGTGAATCTGTGATGATTAAAATATTATTTTCAGTCGTTGAAGAGGATTTTTTGATAGCTTCTAATATCGTTGTGGTTTCTCCGGTGTAAATGCTGCAATGCTGTGAAATTCTAATAGCATATGTGTAATTTTTATTTGTGAAGGACACTTTCAGTTTTTGATACATCTGTGTATAGTATGTGGTGATTTGGATACTTCTCCATAATTTCTTTGAATGCGTTAATGATAAGGTTAGGATTTGTGGTATTTTTTGGGTACTGTGTTAAAGTTAAATCGGTGATAGGTAAGGGGGTAAGCCATGGAGGAAAGTCTAATTTTGTAGTTATGGATAATTTGAATTCATTGCAATTGAATCCTTTTTGATTGATTCTTTCCCTAAAGGGTTTGTCTTTATATTGTTTGTTTCTATACAAATTGGATGTAGGTGCGTTAATAATCTCAGAATATAATGGGTGCTTTTTATTGGAAGATATTCTTGCTGCATAATTTAAACTAAGTAGATGTCGTCTTAGATGTAGAGGGGGCTTTCTTGATATTACTCGTAAGCTGCTTACAGGACTGGTTCTGAAGGCACCGACGGCTAATCCTAAAGCTGTTGTTTGAATTGTGTTTTTAGAAACGTTTTATTTGCTGTATCGTAGCATATTGCACCGTAGTCTAGTTTACTGCGAATAATTGATTTGTAGAGGTTAAGCAGAATACTAGAATCAGCTCGTATTGGTAAATGGTATTCTTGCGTTTGCTGAAAACTGTGTAATGTGTCTTATTAGTTGAAAAGAGGAAGCCTGTTTTGGAAGACCATTCTTCGATTTTGTATAGAAGGTTCTAGCATGTCGTTGTTATTATCTTTCAATAGTTTTATGGCTTCAGTAGTAATGTTATCCCTTCTAGGGGCCTTGCCTAGTTTTACTACTTTTATAGAGTACTCCACCTCGGCGCGAATAATGGGAGGGCCGCATAATTTTTTGTAAGTTAGTAGTTTAGGCAGATTCGGTCTATTGTCCGCAAAGAGGGACGAAGCATAGTCTGCCCAATCTCTAGGCAACATAAATTAACTAGAAATTTAAAATCTTCGAGATCCTTTTATGTGGGTCCATTTTTCTCTATTCTTTTCGCCGAATATATACCTCTAACAGTTTCCGTTCATCTTTCATGTGTTTGAGTTAGAAGAAAATATTTCATTATAAAATATATATAAAATATTCTGGTTTAAAATATAACATGTAATAATAAAGTTTACAATTATTAACCAAAAAAAAAGCAACACAAGTAATAAATAAGTACAAGAACAATCGTTTTTGTACTTATATGAGAAAAATTATTATTATTGAGTTAATGCCTCGACAACTAAGATCATTGGCATGGTACAGTCAGGTACCTAGTGTAGTGTTTGTGTGTGTGTGTGTGTGTGTGTGTGTGTGTGTGTGTGTGTGTGTGTGTGTGTGTGTATGTGTGTGTGTGTGTGTGTGTGCGTGTAGAGTAATTGTCTTGATACTTAGCAAAGTCGACGTCATTGTCTTTGCTAAGAGACGCTAATTGTATCCGAACGTCTGCGGTCCCTCCGGTGAGTACCGATCGCACAAGGATAGAAATTATTTTCATTCATTAATTTTTAATAAACGAAAATTTCTCCACCCAGATGAGATTCCAACTCACGACCTTTAGGTTTAAAGGTAAATTAAATATTATTCTTGTATATATTTGTAAACATTTTTCAATTATTTTTAAAACTATAATTAAGGGTTATCTCCGTACAAGATTGCATTTGAATCTTCTATAGGGGAAGGAATGGTAGTCCAGAAATCGATTACTAGTAATAACCTTTCTATACTATTTGTTTTTCAATTTCTTGCCAAAATCTCTTAAATTAGCATACCAAGAAATGGATTACTGTTATTTTGTTTCATTTTAATATTTTTAAGTGTTTTTATGTTGGTGAGAGAGTACAGACCGGATAAGATCGTGTATTCTTCTTAGAATGCCGTTTCCCTACGGAGGTTAACAATCGTAATGGTTATTTTTATTTTTAAACTTGCTACTCTAAACAAATGAATTGATCTGCTTTCTGCTATGATAACGATCACGTAGATTATTCAACCAAGAATTTTGTCTAGATCTTCTTCCTTGATTCTTTTCCTAATTACGAGACTTAAAATTTCATATTTTGGTTCTCTCATTGAAGGTAAACACACTGACTATGTAAAAATCATAAATGAAGTGAGACAAAGCTGTAGTTTGTTTCCTCTAATCTTCAATCTGTACCCCTGAAAAAATATTTATCGAAGCTTTGCACGAAACTGAAAAAGGTATTCTATTAGATAGTTACTGACTAAACAACATCAGATATGCAGACGACACCATAGTATTTGCGGACAACTTAGAAGACCTACAAGTTCTTATAAACAAAACCACGTATTACAGTCAACAATATGGACTCATTATAAACGTTGAGAAGACAAAGTTTATGATAATTAGTAAGAAAGGAATAACAGAAGGTCAACTCTACGTCAATCAATCCCCTGTAGAAGGAGTGACGCACTACAACTACCTCGGCACCATAATAAATAAAGAATGGACCAACAACCAGGGGATTAGAGCACACATCGGAAAAGCTAGATCTACCTTTAATCGGATGAGGGCCTTCTTCAAGAGTTAGAACCTCTCTCTTGATACAAAATTAAGAATGGCGCGGTGCTACGTCTTCTCTGTTTTTTATGGTGTTGAATCGTGGACCTTGAACGAAGATAATGCAGAAAACTGGAAGCATTTGAGGTGTGGTGACATCGGAAAATGCTGAAGATCCCGTGGACTGACCAAGTCACAAATGAAGAGGTCCTCAGAAGAATGAATAAGAACCGAGAGGTACTGATCAACATCAAATCACGAAAGTTACAGTTCTTCAAACATATTATGCAAAATGAATTCAGATATGCTTTCCTTTAAGCCATTCTGCAAGGAACAATATTTGGAAAACGAAGTCCAGGAAGTAGAAGAACATTTTCCGCGCTGCTGTAGTTAAGATAAAGATTGCCATGATGATCGCCAACATTCGTAACGGATAGGCCCATCAAGAAGAAGAAGAAGGTTTTCTTGTTACGTAGCCTAGGTATTCCAGTAGTTGTCTTCATTGTATAGTAGTGATTATATCAGTTTCTTAAATCTTAACCTTTTAACAGAAGAAATACTGTAATTCAAATGACTTAATACTTCGAATATAAAAATATTATCAGCCGATCTAAGTGATATTAGATACAGACAGTGTGGTTAAGTTCACTACACATTATATCTTTCTTTGCCATCTAAAACACCCTGAAAACATCAAAACCATATATTATGTACTAAGAGTATTTTTCACAAGAGATCTTTCGTGGAAATTTTACATACTTTAAGAGATGTAAATTTTCCATAAATAAATGATTGTTTGCAAATACCTCTTTTCAGTTGGTTTGATTTTATTGATTTAATTTGGTCTCCCTTCATTTTAATTTTAATTGTAATCTTTATATTGATGTACATACTTTTTATTATTCCCATGAGGTATATGGTGTATGCTTTGTCGTTTAATGTTGTATTGTTAGTGTATCTGCCTGTTGGAAAAACTATTATTGCTTTTCTGTTTTTCTCCTACAAATTGGCTTTCTCTGGATACTTATTTGTTTTACTCTCTCCTATTTTGCAAATATCTACCAGATGCAGGTCATATACTTGCAAATAGGACGAATAGTAAACACGAGAGAGCAGACTGGTAAATTATCGCAAACGTCCATTGAAAATATGGCACTGGAAGAAGATATGGACGTTTCTGTGGTTAGTGAAGTAGCTTTTGACGCCCAAAATAATCTCAGAAACCCTTTGACGTAACAGCAAGCCGCTTATACGCATTTCACCCTCTTTAGGAGTCATCAGAGCGACATCAGCTGTTGCTCTGAATCGAAACAAAATCTATCCCGTCGTAGGACAAGAATTATCGAAATAATTATTTACAGACATTACAACGCCATCTAATAACAACAGTAGGAATCTAAGATTTCCTAAATGGCGAAACTGAATTCAAATCTTTACCATTGTGCTTTCTAAAACTTGCAAAGCAGACAGATCGAAAAGCAAACGTAAGCTTCTCCTCTATAATATTGCCTTGGAAAAGGCAATCAGACAATTAAATATTAGAATAAATGGAAACTATTTTTAATAGATCGACGCAAATTGTCTTATTCGCTGACGATATTGTTATTGGCGAATTGCAATTGGCATTTTTTACTGCAAATTTCATAGATTTCATAAATTCATATTGTCAACTGTTATATTTCATATTCGTTTGTTTATTTACACCTTCTGTCACTGAAAAAAATGGGATTTAGAAAATGCTGTGTTATAAATTGTAAAAATACAACAAAAAATTGTCAATTTAAGTTTTATTCGTTTTCAATTTCGAAGCACAAATTACTACAAAGAGAAAAGTGAATTTATATCATAAAAAAGCATAACCTAAATTATGCATTATTCTTGCGACTTTGCGAAGTCAGTTTAAAATAAATAATAAATAAAAGTTCACTTTTAAGTGTAAATTTTAGTTTTATAACACTCACTTAGAGTTCATTTTAACCCAAAAATCAAGTTTAATGTTTAAATTTTATTTTTTTGAAGTTTACAAAAATGCATCAAGTTCAAGTTTTTCTGAAGATGCATTAATATTCGCTGTCCAAAAGTTTACAGGGAAAGAATTAATTGTTCAAACCAATATGATGATATCATGGGCTTAACCTGCTAATTTATGCATTAGTATTATTTATGGTAATTTATTTTTCTTAATTCTTCCATTCTTTTTTGACATTTGCCACTACTAAAGCTTTTCCATTTGACTCAGTGCTTGGTTGAAAAGTTATTTGGTGATTTACTTTCTCAAATCCAGTTTCTATTATTGCATCCATATTTACAGTAATGCTGTAATTTAATAATATATTTATTTGTATTTACACTACATACAACGTTTACCTTTTAATAACACCGACATAACCTCAATCTTACTTTTTCTTCTTATTCTTTTTTGGGGCTGCGTACTTGACAGTTATCCGGTAATCTCGATCTAACATGAAAGCGCAGTAAATTTTGCTGATTTTGACACCAGGTGTCGCTGTTCCGAACTTGCACGGTCCCAATAGTGGGCAGAAGTATCAGAGACCTGGTGCAGTGTTTAAAAAGGCTTGCGGACGCGGCAAGTGAATTAGGACTTGTGGTAAACGAGGAAAAAACCAAATATATGTTGGTTTCTAAAAACCCTCGAAATATCCAACAGAGTATTTAAATTAACAATTATGCCTTTGAGAACACAAAACAGTGTTTGAAAAACAATAAGAAAGAACAATAATCTTTTTTATTAAGTAATTATTCTTAATTTGAAAACTTTAAAACTGAAAACTGAAAACATTATTTCAAATGGCTATATTTTCCAATATTTCATGCACAATTTCTTAATTAAATATTTTTGTTAAACTATTATAAATATGCCGATAATTATCTATTAACTTTATTGTTATATTTTTTTTTAGATTTATAGAAATTTAGAACGCCACTGAAATTTAAAATGGGAACACAGCTTGCTCGGAAAGCCACAGGCAAAATTCAAAGGAATAGAAATAAGAAATACGAAATCTGCAATCCTGAGCATATCCGAAGAAATATAAGGGTTTATGTATCGGCAATTTGTATTCAAAATTTGCCTTTTGAAATATTTACGCAACTTGCAATATTTTTTGTTCGGCACTTTTACACGATCGGGCCCGCTTTTCGAATGCTGCTGTTGCTGAATATATGGCTTTTTCGAATTTAGGCAGGAACTTAGCAATTTGGCTCTAGGCGAACTTTCGATGTAATTCATTGCTTATTGTTTTCTATAAATTTAATGCACCAAAGAAGGCTTTCAATAATTGAAAAAATATGTTTAAAACCTATATGTTTTTACCAGTAACAAAGATCCTCGATATCAACTACATAAAGTTTATACCAAATAACATAGATCTTTAAAAAGGAGATTATAAAAAATATATAAAAAAACATTGGGAAAGTTTTATGAAGAATTTAATTAAAGAACATCGCATCCAGAATTTATGTTTCCATGTTTCTGGGAAAGTTATTAAAATTGAAGTACGTTCATTTTCGAAAGGTAAAAGTAAGCCTTACGCTCAATTTTTTTTATTATAACCTGAATCACCGGTTTCAGGCTTCAAAATTTCAGCCCATTATCAGATCAACGATAAAAGGTTACGTGACGTGACGTTTTAAATGTTATTTAAGTATCAATAATGCTTGCTGCTTACTTTTTTAAGGATCCTAAAGCAAATTAGAAATAAGCAATTATAAAGTCACTCAAACAAACATTAAATTATTTCAGAAAATCAGTTCGGTTTTAAAAAGGATCACAGCTGTAATAGCACCCTCTTAAAAATTAACTAGTACCATATTTGGTGCCACTGATATAGGTTTAAATTCAGTGTTGATTATTTTGGACTATTTTAAATCCTTTTATGCGCTTATAGAACTACTAGCCAAGAACAACAGCCAAGAGCCAAGTAAGAAACTACTTACAACTAAATATAAGAAAGAAGAATGGATGACAGAGGAAATTCTAGAGTTGATGAATGAAAGGAGAAAAAACAAAACAATCAATAAGACGCGCTATAAACAGCTTCAAAACCAAATAAGAAGAAAAATTAGGGAGGCTAAAGAGACCTACTTCTCTGAAAAATGTAAAGAAATAGAAGAACTTCAAAACAGATATGACAACTTCAACCTACATAAAAAAGTCAAAGAACTAGCCGGAGTAGGAAATAGAAGAACCTCAAATATATTGCTCGACAAAAATGGAAATATTATATTGGAAACAGAACAAAAACTACGACGATGGAAAGAGTACATCGAAGAATTATTTCATGACCAGAGAGAAGCTAGTACATCTGTAGATAGCCAAACGGGAGATGTAGGTCCAGAGATAACCAAATCAGAGGTTAGTCAGGCAAAAAACTCAATGAAAACCAATAAATCTGCTGGTCCAGATGAATTACCAAGCGAGCTACTAAAGTTGGTCAACGAAAAAAACCTGGACATAATAGTAGAACTGTTCAACGCTATCTATACTACGGGAATCATTCCTAGAGAAATGTTGACATCAGCATTTGTGTGTTTGCCAAAGAAAGTGAATGCCAAAGAGTGTAGTGACTATCGAACCATAAGCTTAATGTCACATACCTTGAAAATTCTCTTGAAAATTATCCACGCCAGAATACACTCTAAACTGGAGCTGGATATTAGTGACACTCAATATGGGTTCCGCAATGGTATGGGTACCAGAGAGGCATTATTCTCCTTCAATGTGCTGACACAGAGATGTTTGGATGTTAACCGTCCTCTTTACGTCTGTTTTATAGACTACAATAAAGCGTTTGATAAAGTAAAACATGATCGACTCCTGGAAATTCTAAAAAATAAAAACCTAGATGAAAGAGATTTAAGGCTAATAACACACCTCTATTACAATCAGCGAGCAATAGTAAGAATCGAAAAAGAAACATCTGAAGAAATGGAAATAAGGAGAGGAGTCAGGCAAGGCTGCATTCTATCACCTCTATTATTTAACGCCTATTCTGAAGAGGTAATTCGAGAAACTCTGGAAGATGAAACAGTCGGCATAAGAGTAAATGGAGTCTTAATTAACAACATCAGATATGCAGATGATACAGTAATAATAGCCGATAGTTTACAAGACCTGGAAAGACTCATGAACAAAATAGTCATGTGTAGTAGGGAGTACGGACTCTCTCTTAATGTCAAAAAGACGAAGTTTATGAAAATTTGTAAAAACAACTATAATACTAACGAAATCTTGATAGTAGAGGGCCAGCAGATCGAAAGAGTAAAAAAGTACACTTACCTAGGAACACTTATAACAGAAAATAATGACTACACGGCAGAAATCAAAGTCAGAATCGAAAAAGCACGTTCTAATTTTATAAAAATGAAAAAGGTCCTATGTGGCAAAGATCTAACATTAGCTCTTAAAGTACGCCTAACAAAATGTTACGTATACAGTGTACTATATTATGGAGTGGAATCATGGACGTTAAATCTAGATACCATGAGACGACTTAACGCATTTAAAATGTGGACCTATAGAAGAATTATGAGGGTTTCCTGGGTAGATAGAGTTACAAACAATGAAATACTGAGAAGAATAGGCAAAGAGAAGGAAATTGAACTAACAATTAAAGAAAGAAAGCTACAGTATCTCGGACATGTGATGCGGGGCGATAAGTATGGCATCCTGCGACTCATAATGCAAGGAAAAATAGATGGCAGAAGAAGCATCGGAAGAAGACGAATTTCATGGCTGAAGAACCTGAGAGAATGGTTTGGATGCAGCTCAAAACAACTATTTAGAGCTACTGCCTCAAAAATTAAGATAGCTATGATGATTGCCAACCTCCGTAGCGGAGATGGCACCTGAAGAAGAAGAATGCGCTTATAGTAGGTAAGAGCTGAAACAGGCAATATCTGCTGAGTTAATTATGATTTAAAAAGACTTTCTTCTAACCATTGTCTCCGTCTTAATAAAAGTAAATTCGTAGGTATAGTATCAGTCCAGTCGTCAAAGAGTTGACCTTTAAAAATTATACGAACAAGCTGAATTTTGCAAAGAATATTAATTTTGTGGCGCCATAAAGATGCAAAACTTAAAACAAAAAACAAAAAACCCCACTCGTAGGGGAGTAAAAACGCAAAAAAATCGATTTGCCAATAATCTGCACACCGTAGAGGAGAAGGTGGTAATATGGACCCCCATTTTGATTTTTTATTGAAAAATTGATATTATTAATAAAAAACAGAGATTGTTAGCTTAGTTACGATATGGTGTTAGTTACCGAACATATTTTAATAGTTAAAGCGGTTTAAGACTTCATTTTACATTTTTTTTAAATAATTTTTTAAAAGTTGACACATTCATCAGAAAACGGGATGTGCAGTTAATATGGCCCCCATAGTGTTTGTAATATGGACCCCCTTATTAATTTAAGGAAATATTGGCAAATTCTGAAAATTATAACTGCATTGAACAAAAAACCTTTTTATTATACATAAGTAGATAGAGTGTATATAAGTAGATACAGCATAATATGTATGTATAGGTAGATATAGTCTAGTCTACAAAATTAAAATGTCCTACATGGTAATAATGGACGAACAACGACAGAAATCGCAGACGTACTCATCCCTCTCTGACCCTGCACATTCGTTATGTGCCCACAGTGAACACATGAGACACTGAACCCATAGTTCCCCCCGCACGCTGTTGGTGAACTTTTCATCACAAAAAATACATGATGCGTCATCTTGATTTGGTTGAGGCTCTCCAACTGATAGATTAAAAGGTGATTCACCAGAGCAAGTGGAGAGCTGCATCCCGTCATCATCATCATCATCATCATCATCGTCGTCGTCACTGCTGTCAGCTGGACGTTTGTGTTTAGGGTTGTTCTTCTTTGATTTTCCAGCGTTGGTACGTAGGGTACAGTCAGACTTGGCTGCTTGTCCTTTAGGGCTAGCTTGAGGCTCAGAACAAGACGGTATGGGGTTATCAAACGTCACAGCGCTAGTTTGAGGTCCGGGACAAGATGGTATGGGGTTAACAAACGTCAAACTTCGAGTGACACTTGTTGAAGCACCTCTTCCAGTGCCTTTCCCATTGCCACGGCCACGACCACGACAACTTGCAGCAGCTTCTCTTTTGGCCAGAAAATCTTCTAGCTCTCTTTTATAATGAGAACTAGTAATGACGTTTGCGATGCAGGGTTTTCGTCCACGGTTTGATTTTTTCTTTTTTTCTGGAACGGGGTGAATGTCTTTAGGAGACACAGCGAAGGTTGTTGGTGGATGAGGATTGACTTCAACTGCAGGAGTGTCATGCAGTCGGTTATCAGTGTTCTCAACCTGATTTTCGTTTGGTGCCTCCTCCTCCCCTGCAATGAATTCATGGTCTTGAAAAATATTTCTTTCCAGGGGGTAAATACCTGTGACCCAGAATCCATTTACAGCGTTTACTCCTGTGGTACATCGGAGGTACGCCTTTCCCAAAAAGGACGCAATATCGTAAGGCCCAACAGGTCTACTTTCATAAAGCATCCACTGTCGGATATTTTCACTGTAGTGAGTCTTTAAAGCTCCCATAAAAGTGCGGTCTAGTGGTTGCAATTTATGTGTTGTGTGGGATGGTAAGGACAATATCGTGATGTAATTTTTCCTTGCCAAATCGATCACATCAATGTTTCTTGTATGCGAAAAGTGACCGTCAAGGATAAGTAGTATGGGCGAGGTCTCTGTTGGATTTCTTTTTTCAATAAAATGAGCTAACCAGTCTCTAAACAGATTTGATTGAACCCACCCAGACGGGTGAGCTCTTCCAATTGACCCAGGAGGAGCTCCTTTCATAAGGAGATCAGACATGTTTATCCTTGGGAAAATCAACATCGGAGGGACATAAGATCCTCCTGCACTCATTGAACATATGACTGTGACCAAAGATCCACGTTCTGCCGCAGTTAGAGAACATATTTGGCGTTTACCTTTACTGGCAATAACTTGTGGTATTTTTGTCTGAACTACACTCAGGCCCGTTTCATCCACATTCCAAATACGGTCACCTGGGTATTTGTGTTTTGAATATTCGGACTCCAGCAAGTCATAAAAGGCATTAACTCTTTCACGAGTAAAACCTTTTGCACGAGCATATGATGTTACAGTTGGCTTTCGGATTAACAACTTGTCTTTGTGTCGTTTAAGGAAATGGTCCAACCAAGCCCTGCCAGCAATTTCGTTTCTAAAGTTAGTTTGAATCCCATCTCTAATTGCTAGTTGGTAAGCCATTCGACGAACATCCAAGCGAGTGAACCCGTAAAATTTTGCCTCCATATACTTCAGGTACTCCACTAGTTCATTTTCCAGTTCTTCAGGTATAGCTGGTTTCCTACCTAGCTTTATTGTGTGAACTTCAGTGACTTCAGATGTACTTGCCTCTTTAACATATCTTCTTAAAGTGGTCTTAGGCACATCAAAATGTTTAGAAGCCTTTTTGACACCCATTTTCTTTTTAGTGACAGCTGCTACTGCTTCTTTCATTTTGTCCTTGTCCCAAATTTGCCTTTTTCTGGCTGGTTTAGGTGTTAAGCTGATTCTAGGCATCTGAAAAATAAAAAAACCACAAATATTGAAACTGCTTGTAATATGGACCCCGGGGTCCATATTACCATTACCTAGGGGGGCCATAATACACACATCTCCAAGTTTAAAACACGTGGTTACAAGATAAAATGTAAAAGACTTAGAACATTCCAGTCTGTGTTAAACTGTAGGTAATAACCTCTAATTCATATGCACGATACTTAGAACTAAGTTATTATTAGTTATGGTAAGTTAAAATCAAGAAGTTTACATACCTTTCAAAGTTTTGAAGATTGACCAAAACACAAACTACTGCACAATTACTGAGTGACTGCACTTAATGGCTCACAGCGCTCCTACCGGCCTGTAGACCAAAATCAAGATGCGTTTTAAAAGTAAAGAGCGCAGCTTTCGTATGCAGTTTTTGTAGTTTGCCGAGAATAAACTCAGTTTTTATAAAGGTGTTAAATAAATAAAAGTGGCGCGGTTTTTGCTATTTTTGACGATGCTCGTGAGATCAATAAAACTGATCACTTTTATTGACCAGTTGTAGTAAAATGAACGTGAAATTTTGACTTGTGGCAACAAACGTGAGGCATTTGAAATATGAATAAAAAATGTAGAATTTAATGTTTTATATTCTTCTTTAAGAGCCATATCCGCGACGAAGGTTGGCAATCATCATGGCTATTCTGACCTTCGAGGCAGCTACTCTGAACAATTGTTTTGAGCTGCAACCAAACCACTCTCTCAGTTCTTCAACCAGGAAACGCGAATACAAAAACAGCATACAAAAGCTAAAATCTTTATTTTTAAAACAGATCTTAATTTTTGTCGATAGTCGGTCAATTAAATTAAAAGATATAGAATTTTTACCATCGAGCTAATACAAATTTTATTGAACATTGATTTAGCGCCCGTAACTAAAAAAAATGGCAGTCAGTTCAAATTGTGAGAGAACGGTTCATTCTACACAAAAAGTGTTAATAAACATTTTTGTTTAACAATAAAACACTGAAAACTTTGTTTTCAAACTTCCACAGAATTTATTTTAAATATTATCACTACAGTGTTTCGGCTGATTGCCTTTCTCAAGTGATCTATTTTGGCTTGGGTTTACAAATTTATAGTCTCTAATGAAATAGGTTGAGGAGGGGAGAACTGTTTTTCTCAAGTTGGTCATTCAGAATTATATCTGTGTTTTTTAATTTGTTGATTTCCATAGATTCTAACAAAGATAGCTTAAGGCCTTTATTTTGAATGTGAAGAATTTTAAATTTGTCATTAAAAGAATGATTATGATCTAGAAGGTGAAGTGCGTATGTCGAATCTGTTTTTCTATTCTTGAAAGCCCTTTTATGTTCTGCTATTCGTTTATCAAAGTTTCTACCAGTTTGACCGATGTAAGTTTTTGGGCAGTCGCCACATTGGAGTTTGTACACACCACTATTTAAGTGTTTTTTATTTTGGCTCTTGTTATTTTTAATATATTTGCCTAGGTTGTTATTTGTTCGGAAAGCTGATGTTATTCCTTTCTTTTTTATGTTTTTGGCAATTTTTGTTGTTATTTTGCCTGTATATGTAATCGAGCAGAAGGTACTGGGTTTTTTCTCCACCACCACCAGAGACTTTTGACCATTGTTATTTCATCTGATTAAAAATTGTTTTTTCGAAACTAAGTAGGCCACGACAATGAATTTGTCAGAGAGTTTATATTGTTTATTTATTGACAACAGTCAAAACATTGCTGAGAAGTGTTATATGTATTATAATTCGAATTGAAAATTGCATTTTTTTCAATAGATATTAATATTGGTAATATTAGTAATTAATTATGAGTACTAATAATTCGTGATGAGTATATCAAATTGTATGATATGATTGGAGTTTATTTCGAATATCACCAAAATGGCGCTATTGCCTCACGTATATATTCTGTAAGATATCCTGGCAGGAAATATTGTGGCAAAGAAGTAGAGATTTCGGACTACTTATATGTGGATTCTGTTGAATTAAAGCAAGAATATTGATTGAATTATCTTCGGTCATAACTCTACTACGTCGTTTAAAACAAGGACGAGAAAAACTACCAGTTTCTCTTAATCTTTTTGCCTTTCTTTCAAATACTTCTTTGCCATAATGTCTCCTGTCAGGATATCTTACAAAATATATACGTGAGGCAATAGCGGCATTTTGGTGACATTGGAAATAAACTCCAATCATATCATACAATTTGATATACTCATCACGAATTATTTATACTGATAATTAATTACTAATATTACCAATATTAATATCTATTGAAAAAAGTGCAATCTTTAATTCGAATTATAATATAGCACTTCTTAACAATGTTTTGACTGCTGTCAATAAATAAACAATATAAACTCCCTGTCAAATTCATTGTCGTAGCCTACTTAGTTTCGAAAAAACTATTTTTTACAAAATAGGTATCAACATTAAGATTCTTCTGCTATAAAAAAAATTGAAAATACCTACTGACTTATTTTTTAATGTAATTTATAATACAGGGTGTGTCAATACTATACTTACTTATATTTATGAGTTTTTATTCATATCTCGAGTTCAACAAAAGCTATTAACATGCGGTTTGCTCCATTTTGTTACGAATTTAATCCAGTTCCATTATAATTTACAATAAATAGGTGTTTTCATTAAAAATTTTGAAGAAAAACAAATTTTAATTTTTTTTATTTGAAAATCCCCTCTACCTACAACTATGAAAACTAAATGGAAGTATTGTATAGTAGATGTGAATTAATTTATCCACCCTCTTTCTAATGACACTAATTTCATTAAAATCGGTTGATCCAAACCAAAGTTATAGGTATTTATCCACAAATACTTTCCCACTCTCCCCCACTCTTTATATGAGAAAATTTAAAAAATGTACTTGAACAACTTTGTGCAGAATTTGTGCCCCTTTCTAGTTTACTTATTTAACACTTGGTATAATTGGACATATTTCCCAAAAAACTGGTTTTCAAAATTTACTTCGCAGGTTACGCCCCCTAGCGGTTAATCCAGAATCTTGAAAGTTATTTCAAGCGATTTCTCTTGGCCACTTTTACCAAGGAATTTTTTCTCCTAAAGTTATAACAGGAATAGTTTCTGATATATAGCCGAGAGATCGGCTTATTGGACCACCCGGTACAATATTTATTTAGTTTGATATTCCGTCTTTTCCTATAGCTTTTCCAATGGTTTTTAAATTTCTTTTGTGTTTATATTAACTTCTTCGTTTGTGACAGTTTCTGGTGCTTATAGTTCTAGCGTCATTTATTGTTCATTTCTAAATATATTTTTTAAGATATCAATCTAGCTATTCTTTTCTGTGAAAAACAAAAAGCAAAAATTCGCAAAAAGCAAAAAAACTTCTACTTCTTCGAAACCAAAATTCAGATTCTTATTTGTGTATCTACAAATTACAAAGCCAGCAGACGATGAATGGACTGACATGGATCATCTAAAATTATATTATACACAAATCGATTTATCTTAGCAAGAACTTTTCATAAACTGGTTTCTAATACTCAAAATACAAGTAATTAATTACGTGTAGTGCTTCTACAATTCGCTTATACATATTTCGTCCATGCAGGACTCATTAGATCAACTAATTAAGAAGCCCATCAAAATAAGCGCGAGTTGTAGAATCGTAGAATTGTAGAATCATTGATCATCTGTCTTTTTGTGTTCAGACTCTCTTACTTTCTTCACCTTCGTTCAATGGACTCTTATGAGAAATATCCCTTGAAACTTGATCCTTTTATCCTTTTTTTAGAGTGATTAAATCTCTAGGATTTTAACTTAGATTTCTTTTGAAATTAACATTCCACAAATACGAATATTGTAAAAACGTACTAGATTTTATTAGATTTAAGATACAGAAAGTGTAAGCATTATTTTTCGTGTATTATATTCCAACCACGTTCCATATTCCACTCATAATTTGTACCTAAGCTGTTAAACCGATATATGCAAATGCACACGGCGTACATGTTTTAGCGAAAACACGCAATACGCTGTTCCTGCCACCGGTGCTCGCAGGAAAATATCTAGCGTAAGGAAATATCTTGAACTAAAAGGTTCTGCGGCTTGCATCTTTCATAAATTGCAATTTCGAGGTGAAACAAGCCGCACAAGAATGCATAGGCGAGATCTTCTATTTTCCCCTTTAGCGGCTGCGAAATACGTCGGCTTTTTAAAAGCTGTTTGAGTTTAAAATGTATGTAAGTTTATGGAAATGTGTCTTTTGTACATATTTTTGCTGAATATGTATTTACGATGGGTCTGAAACTATTGGATAGAGATTCTACATAGAGCCAGTTTATAGAAAGGATACAAATTTACAGGTTCAATTTAATTGCAATATAACATAAAATCATTAATATTTCACAATATCAAATTCAGCTTTTAATAGAATCCTAAACAAGCCCAAGACTATTTGATTTTGCCAATTAATTAAAAATTATGTACATACCATCGAGTTAGAATCTATGGAGAAGCTATGATCATTATTAACGTGTGTATTAAAAACTGCACCAGAAAGAGTGGTTAACGATCATACAAATATGGCGGTGGGATCAGGCCCGGACTCAACAATATTAAAACTTCTGAACAATTATGAATAGTTATTCAGAAAATTTAAAAAAGTGCAATAATGTTTTAATAAACTATTATTTATTTTATAATAATTATGATATTAAGAATGCACAAAGGAAATGAGTTGTTAACAAATATAAACACCGCCAAAATCGAATACTTAGGTCACATCATGAGGAACACCGAAAAATATGGGTTGTTGTAATTAATTAATGCTACAAGAAAAAGGAAAATGCGGACCAGAAAGGCGAAGGATTTCTTGGCTGAAAAAACTACGTACGTGGTTCAACACAACAACCACAAATCTGTTTACGGCAGCAGTTGACAGTGGGTCTTCTTCTTCTTCGGATGCAAATCTACTAATGAATATTAGCGATCACATTTTCCAATAATTCTCTATTTCTTGCGATATGTATCAGAGATTGTATCTCGTTAATCCCTGTCCATTGCCTAATGTTTCGGAGCCAGGACATTTTCTTGTATCCCATTCCTCTCTTGCCTTCAATTTTACCCTCGATTATAAGTTGGAGGAACTGGTATTTTTAATTTCGCATGATGTGACCTAGATACGCCGTTTTCCTTTTCTAGATGGTTTCGAAAAGTTGGCGTTCTTGGATTATTCTTTTAAGGACATCTATATTTGTGATTTTCGCTGTCCATGGTATTTTTAGGATACGGCGATAGAGCCACATTTTGAAAGCTTCTAATCTGTATATATCTCTCGTTTTGAGTGTCCAGCCCTCTACGCCATATAGCAGCACTGACCAAACGTAGCACTTAGTAAACCTTAGTCTCAATTGAGGATCGAACTCCATACAAGTCAGTACCTTCTTGAATTTTACGAAAGCTTGTCGAGCTTGCTCAATGCGACATTTTACTTCCCTATCCGATGCCCAGTCTTCAAAAAGCCACTATCCCAGGTATTTAAATTTACTCACGTTTTCAATGGACTTAGTATTCAATGTTACGGTGGAGTTTTCAAGTGCATCCAAGTTTCTGGAGATGATCATAAATTTGGTTTTTTTGGTATTAATCTCTAATCCCATTCGCTTACTGTATTCTCCGATTATAGTGACAAGTTGTTGAAGATCGACTATGTTGTCACAAATTAAGACACCATCATTAGCATATCCTATGTTGTTGATCAATACTCCATTCACTTTGATTTCCATCTTTGCATACTCCAAAGACTCTTGAAATATGGCTTCCGAATAAATGTTAAATAAAAGAGGGGAAAGCACACCTCCCTGTCGAACGCCCCTTCTTATATGTATGGGTTTGGATATGGAATTGTCTCTTTTTAACTGTGCCGTTTGATGCCAGTACAAGTTTTCAATGCATCTTATGTCTTTTTGGTCTATATCAACTTTCTTGAAGATCTGCATTAACTTGTGGTGTTGGACACGATCAAACGCTTTTTGGTAATCCAAAAAGCGTAGGAACACATCCTTCTTCTAATCGTAACAATTTTGGACCAGCACCTGTGTTGCTACTATTGCTTCTCGTGTTCCTAAACCTTGCCTAAACCCGAACTGGAAGTCACTGATGTCCCATTCACACTTTTTGTATAATCTTTGATGTAGTATTTTTAAGAATATCTTTAAAGTGTGACTCATCAGGCTAATGAGTCTGTGATCCTCATATCTTTTTGCATTGACTTTCTTGGGCAGGGGAATAAAGGTAGAGCTTAACCACTGTTGAGGATAGCAGCCATTTTCATAAATTATGTTAAATATTTTGTGTAGTGCTGAAATTCCCCTTTTATCCAGTAATTTGAGTATTTCTGACGCGATTTAATCTGGTCCAGGTGTCTTATTGTTTTTTGAATTTAATATTGCCTTTTTTATCTCTTCTTTGGTGATTGAAGAGCCAGTCAGCTGGTCGTCTGTATAGCCAGTGGGTAGCTATTAAAAAATTATGTAATGTACACTAAGTTTACTAACTGCACGAGTATAAGAAATGTAGGAAATACATTTATTAAAATGTAGCAACACAAGATGCACATTGAATAAAAATGTAGCTTAATATATACCACTGTTGGGCTGCGAGGAGAGGTATGCCTAATGGAAGATAAAAAAGGCTCTAATCATTTGCATACACAAAGTAAGGTACTACCGTCTGAGATTCAGTCTGGTTGATGTGTTTTGGTCGTTGTTCAACAGAGCTAGACTACAAAAGATTCGCGAGTGAGGTAAATACACGTAAGAAAGGAAACTTTTTAACACCACTCTATTTTTTAAGGAATATTAAAATCTTGTAAATACGAGAATATACAGAAAATTAGATGAGACGAGAATATACAGAACTTATGTATTTGATAACTTTCAAACTTTGGACCCACATAACATAGGTTAATATATGGAGATTTTTCACCCTGAGAACAATTAAGTTATGTTTTTGATTTGCTCAATTAATTAAGTAAAAAAAGTAATAACATAACATACTATATAGATAATTTTAGTTTCTTTATTTCCATCTTCTAAATGAAATTTATTTTTCGCGTAGCACTTTTACGAAGTATTTACCTCACAAATCGAAAACACTCAAAATGTGATTCATCATCTCCTAAACGTATTAACCTCTTCCATCATGTAGGGCACTGGTTCGAAACTTTTAATTCTAAAAGAGTTCAACTGTCACTGTCACACGCAAATACACCACTCTCCAAATGGGATGAGATCCGATTCATTCCAAAACACAACCCACTAGCTTTTCATCGCAATCACTTTTAGGCCAGCTGATGAACTATAAAAAGAAAATATTGGCAAAAAATGTATTTAAAGGAAAGATTTTTACAATTATTGTCCAGTACTATTCTTTGTTTCAAGTTAAGAAAATAACATTACGCTTATGGAGATCAGTGTTGCCAAAACTCTCAGACACTCTCTTTTGCACGGATGTCCAAGATATTCCCTTTGCTTAATTTTTGAATTTTAATTTCCAATTAACATTTAACTGTAAAATCAGAATAATTACTAAATAAAAGCCTTATTATCATTATGTAGTCAGAGAACGACATAAAATAGCTGACATACGCACATCGTATTATTTTAAGTTGCAATTAGTAATTAGATAAACGCATTCCAAGCAGTCAATATTTTCTACTGATTTCTATGATTCATGGCATATCGTATTCTCACCGAAAAACAAATAAACCGTCACTACTATAATTAAAATAAGATAAAATAAAATTATCTTTTGTAAATACTATTTATCTAATTAAAATCATTTTCTCTACTTTTCATCTTTTGTTTCGAATGGGCACTTTTGGTCAATTACGTTAAAAAACATTAATTTAATTCGTGTTTGTGGAAACAAAAATATAAATTATACAACCCTAAATTGTGCTTGTGTGTGTTGTGGCAACGCCGCGTTTCTATCGTCCATAAGAAATACATGGTCGTATCTCCGCAATGTTATTTTCTAAACGTGGAACGTAGATGTACATCTTGTTTCAGAATATATAGGTAAAAGATAAATTGTAGACTGCTGATCTTAAGAAAAAATGGACTCAATTGATAATATTATTTTATTACTTGTTTGTTACAATACATGTAGACGACTGAAGTCGAGTTTTGAGTCGTTTTTGTATTACTCGTCAAATCTATGAACGATTGAACGACTTTCGAAGTATTAGAATCGCTATGCCCACTTGATGCACAGTAAAATTAGCGAAAATATATTAAAAGAAGTAAACAATTCTACATGTAAACTTAAGTCGCTACAGTTTGCGACAGAGTTTTCCTAAATAATCGTGACAGTGACATGGAATTTAAGTCAAAATTAAATCGAAAGGTTTCGTTCGGGCAAAGCCGGAAAATTATAGCAAATGTTATGCATCTTATACAACAAGAAGCAAATGATAATATAACAGACTGAAAACAAGTGCAGAAACGTGTCACAACAGTAACAGGTGTAGGTTTAAGTACCATAAAAGCAATTATTATTTAACATATACAATAACGCATAATTAAAAATAAAAGATTAAATAGATGCAGCAATTTTTTCCATAGATTTATCAATAACGTATAAATTAACACAAATCACACATTTAATTTGATATTTTCTGTTACTTATTTATTATGTGCTCTTCATATCAGTCGAATTCCACGTGCATGGTGAATCGTGTTCTTTAGATACTATTTGTACTTCTAATTTTAGAATTATTATTTTTTATTGTATCTTTCACGGTTAAAACATATGTCACATACACCTAAAACAATCACAAATTAGTTCATTAATTTTTTTTCTTACCTTAATCTTAATTTCCTAAATTTATATAGTTTCACCGTGTATAATTGTGAAACATATCGATTAGTAGCTTCATTGCAGTTTGTTCAACTTTCTGCAAAATATAGATTGCCTAATATTATTAAGGAAATGTCTTCAACATTTTATTATAACATCGTCGATCGAGAAGAATCGGACAAAGAGAATTAGAAACAATTCAAACTTATAATTACATTCGAATTTGTCCAGCACGATTTTGAAATTTTTCTTGGGTTAACGTTAATATTGCTGACTACAATGCATTTTTGACAGTTTGCCTTATGTTACATTGTAATTTTGCTCACATCCAATTTACATTATCTCAAGCATAGGGAGAATACCAAAATAATGAAAAGCGTCAACAATTATCATTCTATAGAAAGGAGACCACATTTATCCATCAAAAGAACATAAAAGCAAAGATATGGCAACATATAAATTCTAAAAAACATCATAGAAAAAGAAAAATTGAAAACCAAAGAAAAAGTAATCTATAGCTGTCTAAACATGAAGCATGTATTGAACTTTGTTACTAGAGATATAATACGAAAATGTCTTGATCAGCTTAAAGTATAAAAAAATTTAAATTTACAAATGCGACAGCATTGTTCAGAATAACAAATATTAGTGAATAATTGTACCACATGAAAGTAAATTAACATTAGTGGTAGAGACGAAATGCTTCTTCTTCTTCTTCTTCCATAAGTAAGTTGTAGTTCCATCGTTTTAGTGGTTTTCCTACTGATAGTCTTTCTATTGGGGAACCGTCTCTTGCCGTCGTTACTACTTTATATTTGTTATAATTCGGCTTATATGATCGTTCCAATCCAATTTTTTTTATTTCTTACCCAGTTATTGATATTCTCCATCTTGCATATGTACTTCTAGCAATGTCCCATAGTGTCTTACCATCAATGTTTTTCAAGTGTTTTCTTTATTTTTAATCTTATTTTTAAAATTAAAATAATATTTTTTAAATTTAGTTAAGTAATTTTATTATTTATTTATTAATTTTATAGATTTTAATAAAATTGATAAAATTTACATGTTGTTTAACGGACTTTCCTCGTGGCGTAAGTGGACTCTTCCAACTGTTTACTCTGACGGCTATTTCGTACAATGCTATATTCAACGTGTACTGTCTTAAAAATCTCTTCCATGTACTGTCTTAAAAATTATTGTAAATACTTAAGTATTGACATGAAAATTCAACTTACTAATAACTCTTTTTAAATTATTTAACGTATTTTACGAATTTCACAATAATAAAAACTTACGAATTTTACAAAACTAAAGACAATATCTGTAGGGAATACTACATCCTATAATCTCCAGAGTGGCCGACAGACTGGCCTACGGATTCGACAACTCGACACAGAAGTGCTTTTAAACGACTTTTTGTCAAGCTGGCACTTTTCCCAATCCTCGTTGATCTATATACACTGGTTTCCTAGCGTAGGGCCGACGTGTCATTTACTTCCTTTTTCCAGTCTTCTTCTTAACCAGAAATGCATTTGGCACGAAGCGCATTGTACTATGAGGACGTGACGGTTTTTCTAAACTGTGATTTAAATGAATATATTTGTGTTGGAAGACGTTTATAAGCTACTATCTTATGAACGTTGTGACGAAACATTCCCTCAAGATGAATAAAAGATAAGTATTTTTAGTAGAACATAGTTAAATAAGTCAGTTATAGTCAGAAAATACAAAACTATAGATTCTACTAGAAATTATAGTGAAAATTCCTCTTGCAACTTATCTAGAATTAAGTGTTTTATGCAGTAACGTTATTGGAAGACACTCTTCTAGATCAACATGTCACCGAAAGGACAACAAATTAGGATTTGGTACTTACAACGTAAGTTATGTAGTTGAAAAAATCAGTACAAATTGTTTTTGAAAATTTTCATTCCAGGCTAAAGAAAAGCCTCTTTGACATTACAACAAAACAAAAAAACCGTTAAAACGGCTAAAAGAGCATAAAGATTCAACAGATTCACGATGAGATGCAATACAATGGAGAGATCCATTGAATTTAGAGTCCAGATTGGCAGTGGGTATTGAAGACAGTAGGAGTCACGTTATTCGCTAGAAAATAAAGCTTTTGTCATGATTTAAGGCAGCAGTGAAGAACACGGATTATCACTTAACATAAGCAAAACAAAAATAATGCTAATATCTAAATCACCACAAAACTTCCCTGACATAACCGTGCATGATCAAAGAATCGAACGTGTAAGAAGATATAATTACCTGGGAACTGTTATCAACGAAAATAATGATTGCTCTGAAGAAATCAGAACCAGAATAGAGAAAGCTAGAGCCACATTTACTAAATTGAAAAAGGTGTTCTGCGGAAGAGATCCAAGTCTAAAACTTAAAATTCGCCTTTTGAGATGTTACGTTATGTCAGTTCTCCTCTACGGGATGGAAACATGGACATTGAAAAAGATCGATACCAAAAAGATAGAAGCATTTGAGTTGTGGATGTATCGTAGAATATTAAGAATACCCTGGACAGAGAAAGTAACAAATGTGGAGGTTTTGCGGAGAGTGCGGAAAGAGAAAGAGCTGATACTTACTGTTAAAAAGCGCAAACTACAATATTTGGGACATGTTATGAGGGGAGATAAATACCAGTTGCTGCAATTGATTATACAGGGAAAGATAATGGGAAAGAGATCTATAGGAAGAAGAAGGCATTCATGGTTGAAAAACTTGAGAGAATGGTACAATTGCACCAATTACCAACTGTTTAGATCTGCAGCATCAAAAATACGCATAGCTTTGATGATAGCCAAACTTCGGAACGAAGACGGCACTTGAAGAAGAAGAAGAAGGCAGCAGTACGTCTAAAACTGTGGGATAGTTGCATTTTATCAATGTGATTGAAAGTACGGACAAATATTAATTTGAAAATTTTAGAATAATTGCTTTTGTACCTGATAGAAATTTTGTGACACCAGATTTAAAAAAGCATTGAAGAAACATTCTGCAAGGTCTGTCATTAAATTAAAGCAAAAATTGCATGAAATATGGGATTCGTTTACAACTGAATTTTGAGGAACTTATGACTCGAAGAATTGAATCTGATGTCACTCAGTGGTAAACTTTTTTTTACATAAAACTTACAGCGTTTTTTAATTTGTTGTTATTATTTTTAATTATTCTTTCTTAATAGTTTTTCTAATATAACTAAAAAATAACAATTGGAATAAAAAGTGTAATCTATAAAATAATGTAACTAGTTTAGGTACTATCTCTTGATTCTAGCGTAATGTGTACGTACCTCTCTAGTGAGAGAACACGTGTCCATGCTGCTCTGCCTCCTCCTTTTATGTATATATATATATATATATATATATATATATATATATATATATATATATATATATATATATATATATGTATATATATATATATATGTATATATATATATATATATATATATATATATATATATATATATATATATATATATGGTCTATTGAAAAGGAAGGATCACACGACCACAACTTCATACTATTAGAAATAGGAACATGGGAAAAAACAACACAACAACAAGAAACAGAAAGAAAACAAAGTGGACAAAAAACGAGAACCCTCGAGATAAAGAGTATACAATAAATTATCACCAAGATGAATATATGGACTTTACCAAAGAAGACAACAAACAAAAATAATTGACCGAAGAAAGAAGAGATACCTCACATAACGAACGCAATCCTTGGATACAGGCTCTTCCCAAATTGATGGAAGGAAGCTCATGTTGGCATGATTTCAAAGCCAGGAAAGAATACCATGTTTCCATAAAACTACAGGCCAATAAGCTTGCTGCCAGCAGTCAGCAATATCGTGAAAAGAGTAGTACTAAGAAGGTTACAAGCTGAAACATACGAAATAGAACAAATCCCAGAAGCTTAGTTCGGATTTAAAGCAGAACACTCCAGCGAATCACAAGTAGTTAGACTGACAGAATACATAACAGATGGATTTAAAAAAAAAACAGTACACGGGAGTAGCGTTCCTGGATGTAAGCAAAGCGTTCGACAGATTCAAAATAAAGGCCTAATATAAAAAAATAAGAGGCTATGGATACAGTGAGGCTATGACGAGACAAGTCTCTTTGTACTTGAGCAACCAAAGCTTTAGAACACTAATAAGACAAGGACTATCTGAGCACGGAGCTCCGGAGGCTGGTGTGCCTGTCACAGGGAGCAGTCCTGTCACTCCTACTGTACACAATTTACACCGTAAATGTTCCAAGAGCACCAGAAACGAACACTACTCAGATTTTATGCAGACGACACAGCGATGGAGGCCAAACTCAGAAACTTAGAAGTAGACGTCAAAGTTGCAATTAATTTAGAGATAACACTAGCATTCATAATAAAAAAAAGAGAAACCCCAGAGTAACAGCTGTTAGTGCAAGATAATCCTATCGAATAAAAAAAAAAGCGAAATTACTTGAGTCACTAAGACTTAACCCCCACGGAACACGTGGACACAACCATCCAAAAAACAGCAACACCCAGAGTAGCAATAAGAGGACTTACAGGTAGAAAAAGCAAACTGCACATAAGGACGAAAATAAGACTGATATACAGCATCATATAATATCTACTAATCACATATGCATCTCTCGCATGGGGACACATAAGCAATTCAAATAAAAAGAAAATACAAGCAGCTTACAATAACATCCATAGGGAAGTGGCAAATGTAGCCAGATACGTCTCTGAACGCTTTTTGTTTATAGAACTGCAACAAGTAAGGGTGATAGAGAAAATGGCAGAAAAAGCCAGAATTAGATTTGCAGAATTAGAGAATCATCCAAGCCCGATCCGGCGAGAGTTAATAAGATATGAATTCCATCGATAGAAGCACATAAGATCAAAACAGCAAATCCCTGCAAACACATAAAGTCTAGATAATTCGTAGTTATGCCAACAGAAGAAGCCCCAGCACGCAGCATTGGCATTTTTATTAATTCATGTTTATTTTTAGGATAATCTTAAAAATAATAATAATAAGTACATAAACTGTAAAGGTGAAAGAGCGCCTTACGCTAAGAGCGAAAAGAATTTGGCTGATAGTTGTGCCCCTATCGCGCATCAGAGTGCTATAGGTAGAAAAGGGGTGGCCTGGAACATTGAAGCGCGGTGGAGTGGTTCCGGATAACATGAATCCATACACCTTGTTCCAATGAATTGTGACACCCAAATGCAGACGAAGAAGACTAAGGGGTCGGCAAATCTCTCAGACGAAGTTAATAAAATTTTTTGAAATGGCCATATAATTGGAATCTAAGTGAGAGCGCCCACCAAAGTGACGTGGCACGTAGCAAGTGGCAAGTAGCACGCGTCTAGCATGTTTCTTAAAATGTAACCAATGAAAACGAATGATTCAGCGTACACCAAAATGACAGTGACATTCATTCTAATCATTTGTTTTCATTGGTTACATTTTAAGAAACATGCTAGACGCGTGCTACTTGCTACGTGTTTCTTGCCACGCCACTTTGGTGGGCGCTCGCCCTTAGTGGGAGCGCCCACCAAAGTGGCGTGGCACGTAGCAAGTGGCAAGTAGCACGCGTCTAGCATGTTTCTTAAAATGTAAAAAATGAAAACGAATGATTCAGCGTACACCAAAATGACAGTGACGTCATTCATTCTAATCATTCGTTTTCATTGGTTACATTTTACGAAACATGCTAGACGCGTGCTACTTGATACGTCACTTTGGTGGGTGCTCACCCTAACACATTAGATGATCTTTGTTTTTTTATGGGTGGTTCAATTTGTATATTGCAGTGTTGTAATTTCTGAATTCTATTAATATCTTGGTTATTGCCTGATGGTTAAAGGTCAACAAAGAAGATATTTACGGGCTCTTTAATAATCCTGTTGATTTTATAATTGAATTTAATTCCCCACCTTTTTCACTTCCACCAAATATAGTTTGAACAGCACATCGTGAGATACAACTGCTTTTTTCATCTGAAGGTTAACGGATGATTCACATTAGTTTTCCGCAATTTGATAATCATTGCGGACCCTAAAGTTTATGTTGACAGTGGACAAACGTTCCCCCATACCTGTGTTTAGCATTAATGATGTTTCTTACCTTGTGACGTGACCCAACTTTAGAGAAACCGGTCACACAGTGATAAGGAAACATTCTAATCGTCCGCTGAGATTAGAGTCTCGCTATAAACTATTTTCCCATTAATTAAAAAAAACACATTTTCTATAGATATAATCCAAATAGTTTGTTTGATGAATTTATTTTTTTATAAGTTTAAACTGTGTTTTGTCGTTGTTAATCTCTTAAATTTAATTATCTTTTTAATCTAGTGAGTGTGTTGAGAGGAGGAGGCTCGTAGAAGGTTAATAGTCTCATAATATAAAATACCACCCTTACAATAAAATTTTAACATATTAATTACCATGTAGATTAATACATAAAACGCAGATTCTTTTGTCCTAATGAAATGTAAGCCACCCAATAGCGCCGCTGCATTTAATTCAAAGATTACTACGGCCTTCATCGGAAACATGCAAATGCCGCTTTTCAATTTCGAACCGAAATCACAACTGTTCGGATTCATGCATATAATGGACTTGCAAGTACACCCGGTCGTTTTATTTCCTCTTGAAACAAAGATGCACAGTCTGGCATTGTTTCCTCGGGGAGAGCAACTCGCCAGATAATGTTGTTCGTTATGTTTGATAAAATGAACATGGCAGTTCTTTGTAATATAAGTTTTAATGTATATTAAAAGGATTTGTACATTTTTTTTAATAAAAATATCTTATTTACCAAAATAAACATCGGTATTATATAATTAGGTTGTGTTAGTGTAGGTAAGGTAAATATAGCTAGCAATCTAAAAAAAATGTAAAATCACTTCAATTAGTCTAATTCGCGATAATTTCGTCTTAGTTTATATTAGTGGAAATAAATTTGCGTAAATTAAATAAAGAAATATTCCATATCTCAAAATTAAAGCCTGTTTTCACATTCTCTTACCGACCGTTCATCCAAAGAGTAAAAATAAAATAAGATTTATTTCACTTGACCTCGTCTCCCAAACCCGCACGAACTCTTCCCTTTGAGTCGGGACTTTAAGGCCTCGAGCTTGTTTCGCCTCTATTCACTCCTTTTTTGTGTATAATGGGGGCAACTGGGACGTCATAAATAAATTCAAAAAGGGAATAAATCAATCTGCTAAATTGGAGGCTGGTATTCAATATTGATATACAACTAAATAAACCAATATATATATATATATATATATATATATATATATATATTTATATATATATATATATGCATATATATATATATATATATATATATATATATATATATATATATATATATATGTATATATATATATATATATATATATATATATATATAAATAATAAGCGTAATAATAAGTTTAAATAGTTAAATAGTTTTTATTTTGCAGTGTATTTGGTTATTTTAATAATTATAATATTATGAATATATTTGAGTGCGCCATATAAATAAATCATCTATATTTGGTTGCATTTGAGTGCAACCAAATATACACTGAAGTTATTATGACATTTGTAAATAAGAGTGAATTTGAACAGAAAGAAGTAGACATTTAAAATGATAATTACGGATTTAAAATAGGGTTATTTATTAATTTAAGATGTTTAATTTACATATAAGTTTACATTCTGATCTGAAAAGCCCAAATCTCCATAAAATTATCCATAGAAAAGTTAAGAATTCTCTAGACACATTGAAATAAGACGTCAATAGAAGGAAGTTAACCTTATTTTCGTAGTAGAATATTCGAGAACATTCAAATATCTATGAAATAGAAGGATTCGAATATGATTTCTTTCAAGATTATTCTGAAACATTGAAATGATATAAATACTCTGTGATTTTGAGGAGAATTCATTCAGTCAGGAAGTTAATTATTAGTTAGTTAGTTCATTATTAGTTGATTAGCCAGTAAGTTTATTATTAGTCGATTAGTCAGTATGGTCAGTATTAGTCTATTAATATAAAGGACAGTATTCAATAAGTATTATTTGTTGGTCAAGTCAGTATACAGAAGACAGTGATTTAGTATGAAAGTTTTATAATATTTTGGAAAGTATATTACATGGAGATTAAAAACTAGTATTAAGAGAGTACTAGTAGGAGATTAAAAATTATATTATGTATATGGAGATTAGAAGAAATTAAAATTATAATATTTATTTAGTGATAAGAGATTGGAAGAAGAAAAAATAAGATTATGAGAAAAAAGAATAAACAAGAAAGCAATAAATAAACAAGATTATTTTGCCGATTTATAAATGCTATTGGGAAGAAAAATATTTAAAAATGGCGGAAGCTGCTAATTAAAACATTAGTAGAGTACAAAAGGTTTTATATACGGAAAAGTTAGAGATCTAACAAAATACTATGGTCTGTTTTTTAACCAGGAGGAGTAATTCAAATTTTCCGCGCCGTACTGCTTGTTTGCAATTGATCCAACCGCAGGCAAGTTTACTTCACTAATTTATGACATATTGACACTAATGACATTTGTGAAATTTATTTATTATTATTATTTTCCTCTAATATATAAATCGATTTCTGACTGTTTAAGTTGTTTGTAATAACTTGGACTTGGTGATATGCGAATATTATTTAATGTGATATTTTTCTAGATGATATTTATATTAAATATAGTTTAAAGTGTTTATAAATTTATAAATGTATGTTATTTATATCTAATTACATATAAGAAAAACGGCAACTATCTTTTAAATTTAGTGTAGACTTGTTAAGAAGCATTTCCATTTTGTTTTCATCACAATAAAAGAACATTAGTAAAGTAATGTTGTGTTTTAGTTTGATTGTATGATACAGTTGGTTTTGTTCTTCCTGATTGTAGATCATCACAAGAAAACTGCAAAATTATGCAAGAATGTAACATAATAGATTGGATTTGTTGATTATCTCACAGAAATTTAGTATTTTTTAGTAAATTTTTTTTTGTTGATAACAAATGCGACAAACTCTCTGTCAAAATTAAACAAGAATCTGGCATTAAAGAAATTGTAAGTACACACTTATTTATACAAACTATCTGGTAAGAAAAAAATCTAGATTGAAGAAATTGATCATACCAGAATAAGAATATGGTCTACTATTAAAAGACAAATTTCTGAGAAAAACCATACTTAGATCTGTAACATTATTGACTCTCCCGATCAAAATATTCTTTAAATTATAATTAAATACCAGAGACTTAAGAGATCTATAAAACTGGATCACTCGATATTTAAATATATATACATGGGACGAAATGTGAAAAACGTCCTTTTTTATTGTAATATATATTGGAAGTGATTTGAAAAAAAATATTTTATTATTCAAACATAAACGAAGTTAGGTTAAAATTGACGTGTGAGGTTGTCCAATATTGATTACTCGATTACCGCAAGGCCAAGATAATCAACAAAAAAAGAAGATGTATTTGGTGACTTTTCTAGTAACTTTCTTACGTGTAAATCTGTCTTTTTGGTTTACTCCTCCTGGTTAAAAAAACAGAGTATAGTAAAAGGAGATCTTGTTTATTGACACGATATGAATCAATATAAATCGATCACAAAAAAGAATAGAAATATGAACCAGTTTTGTCCAGATATAATTCTTCTTAACGTGCCATATCAAGTCTCTGTCTCCAGCTATTCCAAAGAGTTGCTCAGCTTTCCTTATTCCTGTCCACTCCCTGATATTCTTCAACCAAGAGGCTTGCTTTCTAACAAATTCCTCTGCGTCCTTCGATTTTACCCATCATAATAATTTGAAGAATATTATATCGGTCTCCCCTTACTACGTGTCCATAATAGGCCATCTTTCTACATTTGATGTTATCAAGCAGCTCGCGAGCAGCATTTGCTCTCTCAAGGACTGCCACATTTGTCAGCATAGCCATGGAATTTTTAGTATACGTCTGTACAGCCACAATTCAAAGGCCTCCAGACGATTAATGGTGGATATTTTTAATGTCCATGCTTCGACACTGTATAAGAGGACTGACCAAATATAGCATTTAACCATGCGCTTTCGAAGTTGAAGTTGCAAGTTATCATTACAGAAGAATGAACTCATTTTTAAAAATGTAGTGCGGGCTATCTCGATTCTACATTTTTTCTCTTGATCTGGATCTAGTTGTTCAGTAATATGGCAACCAAGATAAATAAAACTGGACACTCTTTGAATTATATGACCATCAACATATAATCGTGCATTTTGGTGTGCTAAACGGCTAAACACCATGTGTTTTGTTTTTGAACAGTCTATGTTTAGGCCAAACTCTCTTTCCACTGTATCAATGGCATTTAAAAGGCATTGTAGTCCATTTATGTCATTACTTAAAATAACTGTATCGTCTGCATATCTGATTGTATTTATCAGAATTCCATTAACTTTCACGCCCCATTCCAAATTATGCAGCGCTTTTTTAAATATTCTATCTGAATATAAATTAAATAACAGTGGGGATAGTATACAACCCTGTCTGACACCTCCTTGTATTTTACATATTTCTGTTGATTTTTCGTTTATGCAAATTGTCGCTGTTTGACGCCAGTATAACTTTTATATGAATCGTATGTCTTGACTATCAACTCCTTGATCTTTTAATATTGTAATTAATTTGTGATGCTGTACTCGATCAAACGCCTTTTCATAGTCAATAAATACAGCAAAGACGGCTTTTCTTTGATATCTCGACATTTCTGCAGTAATACATTTAGTGCAAAGAGGGCGTCCCGAGTTCCCAGTCCATTTCTAAAGCCAAATAGGTTGTCCTGGTCTTCTTCACATTTATCTCTGCTTTTACTGTGGATGATGCGTAGAAATATTTTCAAAGTATGGTTCATAAGGCTTATCATTCTATAATCGCTACAGTTTTTCGGACGTTGTTTTCACATCCATGTGGTGCGTAGTAGTTAACGGAAAGCGCGTTTATATTTATGCCCTTAAACAACGTGTTTTGTTTTGCTGTACCAATCAATAATATAGGTCGATGGTCACCACTCGCATTTGAACATATCGTTGCTGTGGTTCGTTGCTTTTGCGTTTTTAATCCTGATTTATATTTTTCAGACAATGCATCGAGTGTTTTCGTTGGCAGTGCTTTGTAGTTTAAACCAGTTTCATCCGCATTGAACACTTGATCGCGTGTCAAACCATAGTCATCGATCATATTTTGAATCTTTCTTTTATATTCGTCAACGACTTCAATACTTGCGGCGCTCAATTTTTCACCTTCGATTTTCAGTTCCCGTATACCGTGGCGATTTTTGAACTTTTCCGACAAACCGCTGCTTCTTTTGAATCAAGGATCGCCACTCAATTTACTTATGTTGAAAAACAACGCTTTTTTGTCAACAGTTGGTCCAGACAAAGGCATACCTTCCCTTCTTTTTTAAACGAACCACAAATATAGTGTCGTGTCGTGTCGAGTGATTTATTTGCGGTTTTTTTTTTTCATTGTCTAACTATGTTTCATCCGGCCATCCAACGATTCCATTTGCGAAGCATACTTTTTAATTCCATCAGCATTTTTCTTTAAATCATGGATTGTTGTTCTGGTAACCTCATACTATTTGCTCAATACGACTAAGTGATACAATCAGTGTTGAAATTTGAATCAAACTGAATTATGTTGACACACAGAGATTGATTGTAATAATTTTATTATTGTGCTCTGCGTTTTTATTTTCGGCTTGCGATTCTGAAAATTAAACTCTAAAAGCACGGTATTATTTATCATTACCTATTCAAATTGAAATTTAATCCAGAGCCCTGAATAAGAACAATAATTATTTACATAAAAAAAGCGGTGGTGGCATAACTTCACGTGTACATTTCAACGAATTTCGTTTGGCTTATCGCAATGCTCAAACAATATGAATTGATGACTAAATTTTTACTTATGTTAATATAACTTATGTATGGACCCTGACGGTTAACAGAAGGGACGGTTAGAAGAGAGGACACTGGAAATACTTATTCAACAACATGCTCAATATGTAATAAACCTAAATAATAAAGATTATAGGACTTACCGTAGAAGATCAAACTGCTCCACTGCAGATGTGAATTACTGAAACAAAATAAACATATATATTTTTTATAAAACATTAAAAATCCAATTTTTTGGGATAAAAATAATAAAATTTTAATTGAGTAAAAATAAATTTAATTAAACAAAATTCTATGTTACCGACCAAACGATTTAATAAGGTTGAATGAGATTTTGTGCAAAAATGTCCATAAAAGTAAGAAAACCAACATTCGACTTTTCTCCATCATGAAAATACGAGCAGATTGTTTAACAATAAAAAACTAAGAACACTAATGATTGCTGCTAAACTATCTTTCCAACCAAATCGATACGCCTAAGCTGTCTAAATCCTCGCGAAATTTAGAACGTCGTGAAGCAAGTCAATTACGAATGCGAAATTAACAGAACAGACTGAAGCGCAAATTCTGTACTTTCCAAGATTTCTGAATGAGATTTCAAAGACGATTTTAAGTAAATCGTCCTTGCCTGACTTCTTGGAACTTTCCAAACAATGAGCAGGAACGTACTCCCTTTAATGCAACTCAAATTTAATATAATCGTTGTCGAAACGACTTCGTTTTAGGTTAGCAATATCGTTGAATACGAAGAAACCTTTGTCCTCAGATTATTTGATCGAGGGAAATCAGATTGGTATTACAAGGTATGGAAATAATAAAAAAGTTATATGACTTAATATGGCTTAATTATATCTAATTGTGTAATTAACTTACATCAAACAAATATTTTCGGGCAAGAATAATAAAAATGTAAGATGGTTTTGATGAAATGATCGCTTCTAATGAAATTATATGTTTTGGGTGGGTATTTGCAGAATATCAGAAAAAATAAATTTTATCAAGGACAATAATTATTCATAATCCTAATGTAATAACAAAACTTAATAAAATAGCCAAGGCTTTTGCTGCATGTTTCTAGAAAAACTCAAATCAATAGCCACTATTCCGAAGAGTTTATACGAGACAAAATCGTTACAGAATGCGGTGAATACGATCAAACAGAATTTGAAGACTTTCAATATTATCTGATAGAATTACTGTATTGTCTGCATAGGTAATCACATTAAGTAGTTCCTTGTTGATTTTGATTCTATATGGTTGTCTCTCAAGTGCCTTTTTAAATAGCTGGCCCAAGTAACCATTGAACAAGGTTGGCAACAAAATGCAACCTTGTCTGACTCCTAGTTATCTCCAATTTTTACGATAGCAGTTTGATTCCAGTACAAATTTTTAATAACACGAATATCCTTGTAATCTATTTCGATATTTTTCAGTATTTGCATTAATTTTACATGCTGTACTTTATCAAATGCATTTTCGAAGTCCACGAAACATGCAAATATATCTTTTCTTTGTTCACGGCATTTTTCTAATAGGCTGCTAAGCGCAAAAATAGCCTCCCTGGTTCACATATCATTTCTAAAACCAAATTAATATCTATAAGATCTTCTTCGCATTTGCGTTTAATTCTGTTGTGAAGTATTCCTAGGAAAATTTTAAGAGTGTGGCTCATTAGGCCACAATAATATACTGAATAATGTACTCAATATACTACTATATAAATAAAAATATAAGTTTAAAGATCATACAAATTTGCGCCCCTATTTCATCACATACGGATGAAGAAGGGGATATATTCTACGAATCATTGACACAAACAGTGAACAAATACAAAAGCACCTACAAAATCATTATAGGCGACTTTAACGCCAAATTAGGGAGAAAACTAGAAGAATCAGAAAATAAAATCGGCAACTTTGGATATGGAACACGAAACGAAAGAGGAGAAACATTGATGAACTATATGAAAACGAAGGGTCTATATGCGATGAATACTTTTTTCAATAAAAAACCACAGAGAAAATGGACGTGGGTCGCGCCCAATGGTTTAACAAAAAATGAGATTGATTACATCCTATCCAAAGAAAAGAACATAGTACAAGACGTTACGGTCATAAACATGATTTCCGTAGGAAGTGATCACAGAATTGTTAGAGCCAAAATCAAAATGAACTCCACAACAGACAGACAAAAATTTAAACCATCTAAAAAAGAGATAGATACAGAACTTCTTAAAGAACGCAAAGAACAATACATAAACCAGCTAAAAAGAAGTGACATATCACAGCTAAAGGGTTTGCAACTAGACGAATTAAACGATAAAATAACAACAGAACTACTAGAAGCAGGCCTGAAGACTGCTAATAAACAAAAGCGAAAACAACAAAAAATTAGCGCTAAATCACAAGATACGCTGACAAAACGACGACAACTACTGAATGATAACAAAAGAAATACAGTGGAGTTTACCGAACTGAATAAAACCATAAGAAAACAGATAAAGGAAGATTTAAAGAAACACCAGGAAGACCGCATTAAGAAAATCATAGAGAAGAACAAAAGTTTAAAAACAATGAAGACAAATATAGGAAAAAATAAACTAATCATGCTTAAAACTGAGAACAATGAAGAAAGAGATCTAGAAGAAATAGTAAAAATCACAGAAAGATATTACACAGACCTATCCAGTTCTAAAAATGACCCACCACTATCATCTAAACAGAATCTCTCGAGGAAAATACAAAATGTTGGCTCAGAGGTATTACCAGAAATAACTGAAGATGAAATCGAAAAATCCATAAACGACATGAAAAGAAATAAAGCGGCCGGTGAGGATAAAATACTGGCGGAACTGCTAAAAGAAGGAGGAGACACGATAAAAAAAATGCAAAAAATATTGTTCAACAAATGTCTGTTTGAAGGTAAAATACCTAAACAATGGAGAAATGCCAACACAATCTTAATACATAAGAAAGGAGACCGAACAGACCTAAACAACTACCGTCCTATTTCCCTTTTGTCACAACTATATTTGATAACTACCAACCAGTGGAACAGGCCGGATTCAGGAAAGGATACAGCACAATCGACCATCTACATGCGCTTAAACTCTTAATTGAGAAAACCAATGAATACAACCTTCCGCTGTACTTAGCATTCGTAGATTATGAAAAGGCTTTCGACAGCATTGAACACTGGGCGGTTGAAGAAGCTCTGGTTAATAGTAGAATAGATTCAAGATACCGACAATTGATAAATGATATTTACCAAAACGCAACCATGACCGTAATTCTGGACGACAAATTAATAACGGATAATATAAAAGTTAAACGAGGAGTCCGACAAGGCGATATAATTTCACCTAAATTGTTTACCTTGACCCTAGAAGACATAATAAAATCAACAGATTGGGAAAACAGAGGAATATATATTAACGGAATATACCTAAATCACCTTAGATATGCAGATGATATACTTCTGATCTCCTTGGAACGACAAGAACTGGAGTTAATACTGAATGAACTTCATGAAAAATCACTGCAAAAAGGTCTAAAAATTAACTTCAACAAAACAAAAGTAATGACAAACACGGAAGACCAAAAGGCAATAAAAATAAAAGCAGAAAAAATAGAACAGGTAAATGAGTCTATCTATACGGGACAAGCAGTCAGAGCTAGCAGAGAAAATCAAACAGCCGAAATATCGAGACGAGTAAGAATGATATGGGCAGCGTTCGGCAAACTTTCTTACGTTCTAAAAAATCAAACAATCGCTCTTTACTTACGAAGCAAGGTATATAACTCCTGTATAATACCGGTGCTCACCTACGGAGCACAGACATGGACATTTACAAAGGCCAATTTGGATAGGATAAGGAAGGCACAAAGAGCGATGGAGAGACAAATGTTGGGTATATCACTTAGAGATAGAAAACGTAACCAGTGGATCAGAACCAGAACAAAGACAGTAGACGCGATAGAACAAGCAGCAAAATTAAAATGGAAATGGGCTGGACACAATGAACGTCTCCAAGACGGATGATGGAACAATGTCATCGGAAAGTGGCGTCCAAACAATGCAAAGAGATCAAGAGGCAGACCACAGATGAGGTGGAAAGATGACATCAGGAAACAAGGAGGTACCACATGGCAGAAAACAGCTCAAGGATAGGGAAATATGGAGAGAACTGGGGAGACCCATATCCAACAATGGAAGGATAGAGAATAGGTTAAAAAAAACTCAATATACTCTATGATTATCTTTAATTTGTCTCTATTAATTATTATTATAGTTTGTTTCTATAATATTATTAAGTATTTTTGTGTATAATAATTTTCTTACTTGCTTCTAAGTGTGGGTTAGGACTGAGCTTGTCGAAATATCATAGCTTATATACTTAAACTTATATATACTTAAATATTGTTTTTCTGTTTTTCAAAGCTTTTATTCGATATAATACGGTATTGAATGGTAAGATACCTTCATAGAATGATTTTGAGGTTATGGTTGATGATGTGTGAAACACCAGGATGGTATTGAAATTAAATATTTTAGCCAAAAAATTTTAATGTATAATGTATATATTGGTATATATCTGTATAGTAAAAACTATTTGATTTTCTTTGATTGTAAATGCACAGTACAGTCCTGTGTTTTAAAGCTTAATACTAAAAGTTATTTTAAGCCACCTTAGTGCAAATCGCCCTCACTTGACTTCCATGGTAGTCAGGACTTACGTGGAAAGGTAGTTCGTGTCGGGAGCGGGACGTCGCATCGCATCGCGTCGATGTAGAAGCATCGTCGGAACATAAGCGGATAAGACGCTAACACTCAGGAGCACTTATCCTTAAAGGATCAACACTCTCCCTCGGCAGATGGCAATATTCCTTTTTCGTCGTGTCCACTGGGATTCCCCTTGTGGCTGGTCCTTGCTCAATTCGAATAAAAATGGAGGAAGCTGTTCTCCTGACACTTAAACTTGGATATATTTCCATTTATTGATACAATCTAGGAGATATCTTTTCCGTTTTAATCTTCCTTTCAAATATTTACGCGCTGCCAATATATACATATATATATATATATATATATATATATATATATATATATATATATATATATATATATATATATATATATATATATATATATATATTGTTATGCTATTTAAATTGTATTATATTGCTTATTTAAAAAAAATCCTGTCTATATTTATTAAATGATCTAATCTCCAATTAATCACAATAAATCAGCATTAATTAATTACAATCTCAGGCTATTTAACTTGTACTATTTACCTTTGATCGTGGATTCAAAATATTTTCCATTTGGCTTCCTAATTGGGATAGGTAATATGACCTGAATAAAATACATAGAATTTCAACTGAAATATATGTGAGATATCCTTTATTTTAATGAAATTCTATATAACAATCAATCCTGTAATATTTGCAATATACTAACTTTAAATATATGAGAAGTTGTTTTCTATCATGGACCCAAATGTTATTTTACATTGATTTTTAATATGTGTTATAACTAAGCTCTCTCTTTATATATATATATATATATATATATATATATATATATATATATATATATATATATATATATATATATATATACGTCTTCATATCAAGGCGAGATCCGATTAAATCGAGGACAACCCGAGATCCACCAATAGGAAATTAATTAATGGAGTATATTGTTCATAACTATCTTTATAATTAACATATTAATCATAGTACACTTAGAGGGGAAAAGATTTTTGAACTTAAATTTTTTTGATAAAATTACAACAAAATGAGATCCGTAGCTGAAAAGGGAAGGGGAAGACTTATATACGAAATTTTAGATATTTACAGATCAACGCGAGATCAGACACTGTTGCCAGCTCTAAAGAGTATTAGTCGAGCGACCGGAGCTCGTGTTGTATTGCATATTTCCTACTCAAACAGTAAAGTAATTTGCGGTTATGGTGTTTTGTATTTTAAAAATATTGCAAGGGCAGCGGTTAGTTGAAGTAGTAAAACAAAATTCAAAGATAACAGAAGCTAAGTAATGATTATAATTTTTATGTATATTATTAAATAATTCAACATAAACTTTATAAACCGAATTACTAAAATGCTCTTTTTTATTGAATTTGTGAAATCTATTCTCAAAGCTCTTTTTGTTTATTATTTATGTACAAAATTAAAAAGGGGAAATTATTTAAACTAAACATTTTATCTGTATAACAAAAGCTATCATTTTAACATTCTAATCGTGTTTTAACATAAAAATATTAGTTTTGTACAAGAGTAAATACAATTCCATACTGAAGAGTAAATAGACTGGAAAAAGGCTTCTAGAATAGACTTTGGTGGGCACTTTGTTGCTAAAATGCAAAACCTATTTTTATTCGTTTCTCATATCTTTCTTATGCAAAATCACTTGGTCGTCCAAAAATCGTAGCGTGAGGGGAGTGGTGGGGAGCCTTACAAAAAAGTGCTAATTTGTTTTTCGTCCTTTTTCGGATCTACGATATCCGAAAATTCATTCTTCAAATTTGCATATCGATCCGGACATTAGAAATATTTTTATTTTATTTATAAAAATACGTCAAACCATTGTTGTATACGGAGTGCCTTAACACAAAATGACTTAGAATGAGTTTGAAAACCCATATTTTTAAAATCGTTTCTCCTCGCTCTACCCCGAAAAATATTGGGTCTAGCAAAAAATGGCTTTCTATAAAAGTTATAGACCAAACATCAGAGAACATGTCGGTTTGTTTAGAATGTCGATTGGATAAATAGTTTAAGAAAAAATTAAATAAATCGAAAGGCATGTCACGACGCACAGTGGCAAACGCAGAGATGCGAGGAAGGGCGAGATTCATAATCTGAAGTCAACCTCAAATCGACTTTAGTAATGGCGATGTTGTTAGGGTCGATTTTACATTGAAATTCTGTTGTGTTGTATATTCGATTGCGAAAGTGCATCATTGTGCATTATTTTTTACTAATAGCACGAAATCCACTGAGCTGAGATTATTAATATTAGAAGTTTTAAATTATTTTAATGAACAGCAGCAGGTATGACAGTGAACTTGAGTCCAAAATCAGATTACGGCATGTTTCTTTCCGTAAAGTCCATTTCCATTTTCGTTTGCTGAAAGAAGCGGAAACTGGAGAAAATACATTTTTGTTCTAGTTTTAGAAAAATCTACCCCTACTTCTTTACATTTGACCATGTGAACTATTCTTTTTGGGGAACATTACATTTGTTGGACATGTACAAACTTGCTGATAAGGCTCCAGAATTGCATGAAGACTTTATGAGAAAAAATTTTGTTGTGAAAAGTTTGAATCAGTTTATTCATTATTATGAATACATGATCAGTTTTTTACGATTTAATGTATTTTTCAAAAGGGTAGATCGTCTTCTCGTAATTTCAGCTAATAAGATTGCATCGCCAAATTTTCAAATACCCTTACTAAATATACAAAAAAAAAATAGAGAAGAGCCTAGCAAAATTTCTTCTTACTGTTAGAACTCCCAATTTTTATCAGCATACAAGAAGTACTTTCAACATTTCCAACACTATAAAACTGTCTCTGAAAAGAAAAAAATTATTCATGCTGAGCAACAGCTTTTATAAAAAATACTAACAGCCAAGGCAATTGAAAGTAACATAAATATTATGAGAATATTTTCAAATATCAGGTGCCACTTTTTACGATCACACCTCAAAATATCATGAAGAGTTCAGATTACCAGATGAGGCAACGATATATACAGCAGAAATGTTTGCAATAAGTGAAGCTCTAAAATATATACTTAGGACGTATAGACTAAAAAGTATTATATTTACAGATTGCAAAAGTGTCATAGAGAGACTAAAAAATATAAGTGCGGCCAAGAACTTAAGTCATCTAGAAGTAGAAATACTACAGACCAATCACGAAATACTTAGCTCGCAACGGGAGGTGCTAATAGTTTGGATCAAAGGGCATTCGGGTATTCAAGGAAACGAAATTGCTGATAAGTTTGCAAAATCCGCCTCAGACTTACACAGAGATTTTATTAACCAGTGTATTCCATATACAGATTTGAATTCCACACTTAAAGTTGAACTTAAGGCTAAATGGCAAGAACTATATGACAGCAAACAAATAGGATTAAATTATAAATCATGTCAAGTCCAAATCCCAATAATAAGATGGTTCTACAACGAAAACGACAGGAACTTTATTATTACCTTAAATAACCCCCTCTGTGGCTCAGTGGTAAGAGCGCCTGCCTTTAAACCTAAAGGTCGTGAGTTCGAATCCCACCTGGGTGGAAATTTTCGTTTATTAAAAAAATTAATAAATGAAAATAATTTCTATCCTTGTGTGATCGGTACACACCGGAGGGACCGCAGACGTTCGGATACAATTAGCGTCTCTTAGCAAAGACAATGACGTCGACTTTGCTAAGTATCAAGACAATTACTCTACACACACACACACACACACACACACACACACACACACACACACACACACACACACACTACACCTCAAATTGTAAGATTGGCGAATGGATTTAGTGTCCGCAGTCATTTAAACACAAACAAACAACAACAATTACCTTAAACAGAATAAGAGCAAATCATGCAATGTCACCAAGCTATAAATGTAAAATTGGTTTAATTGATGATTCCTCATGTTTATGTGGGGAACTTGGAGACTTAACACATATTCTACTTGGTTGTTCATTAAATAGTCAAAGCACAGATAAATTTTATAATGAAGTTATTAATAACAAAATTTGCTTACCTATAAATTTAAATTGTATAATTTTCAATAAGAATATTAATATATTGTACTGCTTATATAATCACACCAAACGGTGCAAAATGAAATTGTAAATTACTAACCACCTCTTTGTTAGCAATCCTGCAACTAGTTAGATTTTGTAAGTGGGCGACGAAAAAATAAAAAAAAAAAAATTAAAAAAAAAATAGTGCATATAAAAAAAAACAAACAAAAATAAAAACAAAAACAAAGCAACAAAAAAAAATGAAAATAAAAATATATATATTTAAAAACAAAATTAAATTCTACATAGAAAAAAAACACAAATTACACTGCTCACACTTAACTTTAAGCACTACTAATACTTTAAGCATTGTTATTGTAAAGAAGGATGAGTTTTCTTTTTAAGTTTTCTTTTTTAAATTATTATAGTTAAAAAAAAATCGTCTGGCTAATTGGTCTACCAAACTGGTTTAACTGGTTTACCAAAGCCATCTATGTAAGTAAAAAAAAAAAAATATTTTCAAATATGAATTTACAGCATATCCAATGTCACTTGTACCTGTAGGAGTTTTATCGATACCATCAAATAAATCTGCCTTAGGTTCTATAATAGGACAGTTTACAGTTATGTCTAAATATCTACCATTACCATTATAAAGTAACAAAAGTGTCACATTCTTAAAGGTATGAGTTTAACCCAAGCCGTTGGCAAACCCTCCAATTGCAAATCATTTGGCGACTATGCAAGAATTTTAAAATCAATAGTGTTCAAGAACCTCTACAACCCTAAAAGGATTGGTTTTGTATTTGACCAGTACTAACAATCTTTGTAATGGTCCATATAAACTTTCTCCTACTTCAGAAAGTATAATATATAATATTCGTGTACATACTCATCCAAACGAAGGTATGAGTATGTAGTGTGACACCAAGACTTTGACTCCCGAATCTGTTGCTAACTGGCTGGAGTAAAGAAAATGTAGAGCTGGTACCAGTTTTAAGCACGGAATCCAAGTTAAAGAAACATACATACATATACTATACTCCTAATAGGTGTAAAAGATGAGTTTATTTTTACCTTTTTGTGACGAATAATTATTATATTGGTTTTTTTCTAATTGTCAGACTGTCCGGGGGCTCCAATGCTCATGTAAACGGAAACGAGATCAAATTCATTGGTTCTTGTAAATATATTATGGCCAAAGTGAAATGTTACAAAAAAGGTGATAAATGTGAACAATTTTAACCATAGAGAGTGTTACTTCTTTTTATAGTAATGAAGAGTCTAACATAGAGTAAGATAACTAACACAAGATAATAATTAAGAAATAGGTACATAGATTTAATTGTTTTTATTACTATCCTTTGTTCTTGAACGTGAAATTTGCTGCCAGGGAAAAACCGTTGCAATTTTAGATGTTTTATATATCACAAACTTTTGAATTTTAACGCCGTTACAACGTCCTTAATAAGCTTTATATAATACTAGATAATAATGTATGAAAATTTTTGGGACAAACCCCGATGTACCAAGTTACCTAGGAATCGAACACAGAAAGAGTCCCACAGGTCAATCCTTTTGATAATGTGGGTATCTGGGATGAGTGAATTTTCCCCTACGAGGGAGTGCGAGCTGTGTAGCTAAATTTGGATTTTCTTCAGTAAACGAATTTAAAGGAAATATAAGGTTAATTTGTTTATAAAGCTATAGCTCGTAAACTATTTGACGTACAGTGTCCAAGTTTAGCTTAAATGAACTGCATATATTGAAAAATATTCCCGTGGAATCTTAATATAGTACGTGAACAGCATAGTTGGTCCCTTAATTATAAATGATATGCAAAACAGATTTGTGTTTGTAACTCTCATTCAAATTGAACGCGGTTAGATTTATTTTGTAGGTCTTTTAAAAGCGATTAAAATAAGTGTTTGACATTTTTTGTAAAACAAACAGTGGAGAAGATATGCGAAGAAAAATTGTAAAAAAATAATACTACAAATAAACAATGTCTCCGAAATTTTTTAGACTTCGAGTACTTACCAACGTGTTCTACATAATTTTATCTAAAAAACTCCTAAAAATGTCATCAAAACGACGATTTTGAAGCTCTTCCCACTGGTTAAAAAAGCTATTATAGATTCACACAAAAGTTGTATATTTTCAACTCTAAATTTCTAATTTAATTAATTATTCTAATTTTATATCTATATCCATAATAGTTCTAATCTAATTTCAAAATGTTTATTTAAATAAAAATTAAGGGTTCCAGTTGAAAATTCAAAGTTGCTACACCCACCGCGTTCGCAGGGAGAATAAGAACCCTGCTATTGCATAAGTATATAGATTTTGAAAAACCATTAAAAAAGAATTCCTAAGTTTTTTTGATACGACGTCTAGTTCTCGAGATATTTGACAATCGCCTTTCTGGACAGAGCTCTTTAATAATGTAAATAATATTATTCAAACCGGAAATAAGCCGAAGGGAGTGAGAGGTCTGACTGTAAAATTCATTTGCGATGTTGCCAAATTTACCGGATCTCGGGTTGTCTACAAAATGTATATTTAGCATATACACAACGGATCGCTCGCACTGCCTCTACAGCGGATTTAGTGGAACTACTGCAATATAAAATTCACCAAAAGGGGTGCAAAATGAGGTCCAGACAAAAATCGATTTCTTTGTACCCCCATCATTGTTACATCGAGATGTCACTATATACACGTGAATACAAGGTGAGATCCAAAATCGGATCTCGCCTTGCAAAACGGATCTCATTTTGTATAGCTTATGATAAAAACGGATCTCGCCTTGATATGAAGACATATATATATATATATATATATATATATATATATATATATATATATATATATATATATATATATATATATTTTTAAATGATCGCAAAATTAACTGTCTCTATTATTTATTCAATTTATTTAATTAATAAATGAAAACCACACTCCTGCTCTAATGAAAATTGACTGACCTTTCTTTCTCTGCCGTTGCAATTCTATGGCCACGCCAAAACAAAAAAAAACCTTTCTCTGCTTCTGCTCCTATTGTGGTCCAGATGACGTACACCTTTCTCCTATCTGTTCTTGTATCTGCAACCCAACAACTCGTGCTATTCTATGCAGCCTCCTTTTTGAGCCAATCTCCGCGCCTGTTTATAACTCCAAATGTTTCCGGCTTCGTCTGATATTTATATTCTTATACCCTTTGGTTTTTCTATCTCTCTGTACCCCGTTCCTCACACTGGGCAGCTTTTACACAGCAAATAAACACACCCGGTAAGTTACGTCTTCGGGACTTCAAACAAACACAAATCACAAAGCTCCTTCCTTCTTTGACGACGAAAACTGACTAACTAACTTTTTTCCTCTCTCCTATCTCATAGCCAAAACCACCCCCTCCTTGCATTCAAAAATTGACCAATAAAAATCATCCACCTCTGTGACGTATATCGTTACCAACCAACTCTCTCTATAAAACGTCATTCGGGTAATTCCAGAAAACAACATTCTTTAATTATTCTAACTAAATCTATCTGCTTTACAAATATTTCTTACTAATAGCTACAAACGATACCTGTTTCTCAATTCAATGTCTTTTGTTAATAAACTTTTACCGATATGAAAGGAATTATAAAATTTTCTTCTTCAGAGAGCTCTTCCCAAACCCCTTGTATGTCACAACTCATTTTCAGGTACAAAATTATGACAATACAACCGTTTTATAATAACCATCGAGCAAAAAGACAAAAGAGGGAATGTAAAGGTAGTGGGGGCAAAAATATTGTTAGACAGAAAGTGCGATCTTTGGAGGCCACATTAAACAAGGAAAGTGAGTCTCACTCCTTGTTTGACATCAAATTTAGTTGGGTTATGTTATTGTTTGTCCCAAATGTCACATAAAATCTTATCTTATAGGTTTGTTCCAACTCGATACAAAACCGTTCTTGAACGGTTCGTGAACCGCGCAGTAATGAAAAATGTGTTACTGCGCATAATTATTCGTTACTCCGCATGCGTGTAACGATTCAAGAACGGTTTTGTATCGAGTTGGAATAAACCTTATATTGAAGTTTTTTAACAATTGTGTCGCATTTTAGACTATTACCGTTAATGATTAATTAAAACTTTCTCGTCTAAGACACATTCTGAAAAATATTATATAGTTACTGTTAATAAGTGTCGGAAAATTTAAATTTGGCGCATTCGCATTTCCGGATATGTCCGCCATCAGAGGACTTTTTGGTCTCCTTTTCATAAGAATTAGATTCCCTCTTTTGTCTTTTTGCTCGATGATAATAACCTACCACACATTCTTAATTGGGCTTAAATCTCGACTGTGGCTGGCCATGGGAAGGTTTCGATGTTGTTATTCTGGAGCCACTAATTTATTATATTTGCAGTGTGAACAGGACAATCACCTTGTTAAAGGATAAAATTATTTTCTGGATACAACGGTTTTACACTGGAAAACATGATGTTCTCTAGAATATTCAGATAAGTCTGCCCAACAAACCTGCCATCAATACGCCATACCATTACCATTCCTCTAGATAAAATATATCCCTATACATTGGTGCCACAATGACCTGCTGCTCGATATCTATTAACATATAGTAGACCAAATCTATTATTATCTTGTCTATATCTCCAATTTTGCTCTTTTTAGAAGATTTAAATATTTTCTCATCTGTAAATACTACCTTGTCCCAAAAATGTTGATTTTGAATGAGCGTTTAAAGAAAATATAAGTCATGATTGCTTCTGTTGTGGTGTAAGAGCTTGTTTTTTTTGCTATAGTTCGGTACCTAAGACGCGATACTTTAATTCTGCACCATGTTGTTATCTTTCTTTCTGTAAAATGTGACATAATTCTTGCAGTTTTCGCAGCTTCAAAAGGATTATCTACTAATCTGTCCAAAAGCGTACGATCTTCATGATCGGTAGTTATTTTTGATCTTCCAGAATCTTGCTTTCTTTCGAGACTTTCTTGTTCTCTCCATCTTTTATTAATATTAACAACTGTGGTTCTGCTGACGTTGAAATGGTTCGTTATGGCAGATAGTGACCAACCATCTTCTAATTTCGTTTCAATTCTTGCTGTTAGTTTAATAGCAAGTTTAAGTTTCTGTTCATGAACTTTTCGTCACTAATATGTCCTATTTTCATTGCAATTACAGTATTAAATTTTAGATGAATAGGATGATCTGAAAAATAGTTTAAATATATTCCAAACTATATTGAATTTTGATACCAATCTATCATTTGTTTTGTTGTGTACAATTTTTTTAAAGAAGGCAAATAGAAAAAGGTAATTGTGGAAATACGATATCCAGTAAATAAACCAAAATCCAGTAAACGGATTAACGATAGATTTAATCAGTTAATTAGATAAGGAATAAGGTACTTCAGTAGAATAATGATCATTGAATCAGAAGCAAACCAGGTGCATCCAATAGTGTGCTGCCGACCGAGAGGCACCAACTCATTATTAATTGATCTACCCCTGTAAGTTGTTTCGCTGGATAACATTGTTGTGTTAAAAAATGTTTGTGGAAATTATTGAAATATATCTGATATTTATCATCCGTTTTTCTACTTATATACTTAAATTATTTAGCTAATCCAAAGCCTATGTAATTCTTCCAAACCATATGTGTTAAGCAGTTATTCTGTTATTGTTTACAGGGACAAATCAAAACCATATTTAACGCTTAATGTGACTTTTACAAAAAAGCTTCACCCTAAATCTTTCAACAACAAAATCCCAAAACCGTATTCGGTAATTATGATTGATTATATTCCAGATTTATCCTGGCACGCTATATTCTCTGCTCTTGCTGAAATTTCGGGATTTATTACATCAAAATCCCTCGGACAGCTCGATACATCCGACGGAACTTACTAATGGACAAGGCTTTTACTGTTGATGGCAACTGCCGAACGTTATTCCTGATTATATTACGGCTGACCATCGATAGGTGGATGACAGACAAGTGTCCAGGAGCTAAATGTTCCAAATAAAATAGCATAAACTATACTATTAAATTAAAGATCGAAAGTAACAATATTGTAATCTTATTTGCAAAATGATTTGGAGAATATTAATTCTGTGGAAAACAAATCGTAGTGATGAATCACGATGGCGGCCGTGTTTCCTTTTTCACCTTTGTATAGAAATCTGAGAGCATGAATGAAACAATTCATTTTTTCTCTATAAACTTTTGAGTGGCATACACGTATAAATTCATTTTTGGATTAATTCGAACTTGACGAAGTTATCAGCATCATTTTAAATTTGAGAAAAATAAAATTTCAAACAAACTTAAAACAAAAAAGAGTGTCAGAATTTTGAGGTTATAATGTATAGTTGAGTAAAGTTGAGACAAATGTATAGTTGAGATAAAGACAAACCCCGATGCCCATGCACTCTTTAGAGCCACACAATAATCGAGAGAAGTATGCCAGAATTGTCGCTAACATCCACTAATTGGATAGGGCGCTATAAACAGGAGAAGAAGAGTAAACTTGGGTAGTAGTAGGTATTGTGAAATCAAAATTACACTCAAAGTGGAATTTCCATTTATTTAATGTTCACTTTAAACTGATTATATTATCGGGCGCTATTAAACAGACGATTCCATACTGTTATTAATTTGATGGAATAACATTTATGACGTTTGACATACGATGACAAACGATTAATTTTGACGTTCGAATTTTAGTACCGATATTTTATTTTTCTGTTTTTTATATACTATCTGTATACTATTGTTTATTGACAGATATACCTACTTTTAAATTTTTACTTTTCATTTAATGTTTATATTTAATTAGGTATTTTTTATGTAGTTTTTAATCCAAACCTGCTTTGAGTAAATATATGATGACTAGAAACAGAATGATCGAGAGTAGTGAATTGATGTGAAGACCCGCTGTTTCGTGACGCTACTCGTGACGACGCCATCTTGTGGCGCTAGTTAGTATTTCACTATAGAGAAAAAAGTAAACTACAACGATAGTTAGTATAGAAGTTTCGCTTCAAAAATCTTAACAATCTAAACCAAAGAGATAATGTTCAAAGGCTTCCGATAACATAACATGGAAAACGGCGGTGTTGAAAAATTATACAAAAATAATTAGGCAAAAACGCCAACAAGTAGTACCTAAACTACCTATACACATACGGTGCTAATTATAAAAGCGCTGTCATGAATTGGTCGAAAGAAAAACGCCAAAATCATTTTAAGCACTTACTTGAAAGTGTTTGAAGAAAATTAAACATAATTTCAAAATTTCACTCTGTATTACTTATAATTAAACCTACATATTATAGTTCGATAACATCAGGTTTTTAAGAAGCTCTTAAAACCAGAAATATACAAAGTGTTTCATTAAGAGTATGAACTATAGACTTGCGTGAATCACGCTTCTGATTTTATCTAAATATGTCAGGGTCACTATATTTTAGGGAAATTAAAATATAGTTTTGTGTTTTTATTGTTTTATTATTAAACATAGAATTAATTATTCATGAGACAAATAATTAATTTACAGAAAGGTTCAAAAAAATATATCGAATTTTTTATCTACTCGTGTAAGAAGCGGTATGTCCGTCTCCTAAACTTTTACTCCAGAAATTCATATCTTTCAAGATTAGTCCATCCGGGTAAACATAATACAGATATAAATCTTGCAGTATTAAAAAATGCTATGCAATCAGTATTCCTGTTTTCCTTCTATTATTTCCGTATCCTCGGAGCATGTCATCTCGAATTCTTGAATCAGACCCCGCATATATCTCCAGTGGGAAATAAGGAAAAATTGCACTGCTAGATATAAATCATACGATAGTTACCATAGCGGCGTTGATATATCGTTATGTCTTATTTAATCTCACGTTTACAGTAGGATTAATAAAACGTGGGGTCTGGATTTATGCATAATATTTACAACGGATTGATTTTATTATATTGATGCGTGTATTAAGAGAGTTGTTTATTATTTAAACAAATAGAATTTGTATCGATCTTCTTTGGGATGATTAGTCACTTCCACCAGTCGCCATTAGAATTATAAAGAAATATAAACATCAGTTTACAATTAGATACAATTTCAACTCACAATTTAATAGGTATTCATACCGCGAATATTTTTCACTTTTTTAACACAAAATAAATCATCATCATATAACGGCGATTGGCCCTTCCCGCATTTCAGCCTCCATCTTTTTCTATCTTTCCAATCTCCCTCTTCTAAGCCTCTAGATTGCATTGTTTTTGTAATTTCTCTTCTCCAGGAATTTCGTGGTCTTCCCCTTTTCCTTCTTTCTGGCGGAACATACATTAAGGCTTTTTTTGGCCACCATTCATCCTCCATTCTCATCACGTGACCATGCCATTGTAATTGCCTTCCTTGTATTCTATCTGAAAGAGTCTCTCTAAAAACTGTACGTTTTCGTATTTCCTCATTCCTGATTCTTTCCATTCTCGATACTCGACATGACCTTTTAAGATAATCCATTTCCACAACGTCTACTTTATCTCGTTCATTTTTTGTCATCGTCCAACATTCGGCACCATATGTGGTAATCGGTTCTACAATTGCTCTGTATACAAATCAATATAAGCATCATATATCAAATGTAAGCATCATATCAGCAGATGGCAGAGTTAAGATTGATGTACAAAACCGAATAACCCAACCGAAGTTTGGTATGCATCTTTATTTTATTAGACCACAGTAATGAATTCATTATTCGGATGCGTTTTTTCCCTTGGGTTATTCGGTTTTGTACATCTATCTTAACTCTGCCATCTGATGATATGATGCTTCCTAGATATTTATACTGGTTGCAACCTTTTATGACTGCGTTTTCAAGCTTCAGATCTGTGGTATTTCCTCCAATTTTTAAATATTCTGTTTTGCTTATGTTTACAGTAAGCCCCCATTCGGCATATTCCTCATATAATTTTCGATTCATATAATTTATATCTTCCTCATCGGTTGCAACCACCACCTGATTATCTGCAAACAACAATGTATACAGAGTTTCTTATCCTACTTCGATGTCCATAAATCTACATTTATTTCTACAATTCCTCAATGCTTCTTGGACGTATATTTTAAAGAGTGTCGGTGACAAACAGCATCCTTGCTTTAGGCCTTTAGTGACTTTAAATTCATTTGAAGTTCTGGTTCCAATTTTTACACAACTAACTGCATTTTCGTACAATTTATATATCGCTCGGATATACGTCGAATTCAATCAGGACCTTTCGAGGACCTAAAACATTTTCTTTAACGGGACACAATTTTTCTTTAACAGTCTCTTTTATTCCCTCTCTTATATATGGAGCTTATATAAGATTTATTCCAATCTTTAGGAATTTCCTGGTCTCCGCACATACATTTATTAAAAAGGTCTACTATTAATTTTAAAAGTGCAGTCGGCCCATATTTAACCAGCTCTATGGGAATGTCTCCAGGCACTGCGGCTTTTCCGTTTTTAACCTCTTTTAAGGTTTCCGTCAATTCAGATAATGTTATTATAGGGATTTCCTGTCTTTCGTCTCTGTTATCTATTAATTCTCTTATCTTGTCCCATCTGTACTCTACTCTATCCTCTTTCAGCAGCTATCCTCTTTTAGAAGCAGATTGCTTTCTAATCTTTAGAGAGCTAGACTAAATTTATATTTAGGACCGTTATGAAGTTTTTGTTGATGATTCTATCAGATCTTTAGCCGACAGTGACGTCTTAGCATAATGAAGATGATTATGTCATATTATTAATATCATTATTGTTCTCTTGATCTCTTGAGCGTCTGTTTTGTAATTACAATTTAGGCCGTTTTGATTAAGAAGGTCAATAATTTCACAGATCTAGGTGTGGTTTTTCAGAGAGATTTGTCCTTCAATGTGCATATAGAGCTTATAATCACAAAACAATAAAACAGTTTGTTTAGCATACCAGAGATTTTCATAGTATTGAAACTCCAAAACATCTTTTACCCTTATTCGCTCCCAATTTGTAAATTCAAAAGTTAGAGAGAGTTCAAAGATGATTTCAGATGTACCGTTTTTTAAAAATTGATGAATTTCTTGAATATGAATAATTTTTTTCTTACCAGGGGATTCACTGTGTCTTGATCTTTTTTTAAAGGTCCTCATTAAAGTTCCTCACTAGATGTCCCTACTTGCATACTCTGGTAGGTATTTCCCTGTAATTTATTTACCTGATTTGGTTTAAGTCTTCTTACAAACTCCTTCTGATGACGGGTAGACCCAGAAACACGTGCTAGGGAGTGGTAAGAGACTCAAATTAAATCGAAACGCAACCTCCTTCGTATATTTATTTTTAAACTTGTTAATAAGATCTCCGGAATTGGTTCAGCTAATTTGTTTTCATATTTCTTATCGCAGAACTGATATAGTTCAAATATAGATATGGTCGGACTTCTCATGCATGCTTATCAGTTACCTTATGAGATAGATATGTTTAACTTAGGTATCAATAGTTTAGGTAATATTTTTAAATCACTGAAATACTCAAAATAATTTTTTATGCTGTTTTCTTGTATAATTTGGCGGTGGGTTTGTTCCATTTGTTATTAATAAATTTGAAAAGATAGACTACAACTTAAGAAAATTAAATACCGCAGAATTAAAAAAATAATATTAAAATGATCGTATTTCTAGTGCCCTTTAATAAGGTAAATTTTTTAATAGTTTTCTATTTGTTTTTCTATATTTAATTACGACTTTTAGCACTAAACAAACTCTGTAAATAATTTCCAGGTTTTCTTGATCAGAAACCATTTTGTTTCTTCTCTTGTAGTGCAGCCATTTCTTAGATAAATAAGAATGAAAAGTTAAGAGTTCTAGCTTAGATCTTTTACTGAAATATATTACTGAAATATTATGTTTGATTGAAATTTTTGTAGTTTCTCAATCAATTCCTATTGAACAGCTTAGTTTATCAGATTTATTAAACACCAATAATTTACATCAATATTTTCAGTTTTTGGCTGTTCATACTCTTGGAACAAAGTTTAACGTTGAGTTTGTCAAATTAAAAGCACTCTGTAACTTCGGGAGAGAAACTTTGAGACTTATACCGAGGCGGGCGTACGTAACTGCTTGATAAATCATCTGAGTCTATCGGTTCGGGCGTCTTTCCAAATCTTCGAAAAATTTCAGAGCCTTGTAAATTCGTCGTACAAAATATATTTTTGCAATAAATTTAGGTACAAACAAAAAAATAACAAAGCGCTTAAAATATATTTTTGTAGAAAAACTTTCGTTCCATACAATTTTTGTGTATTTTTTTGTGTTATATAAACATATTTTTATAATATGTTTATATGGGGTTAAGACACACTTGATTGTCATGAAAATTACATTTTTAAATAACGGTTGACATTTTTCTACTCCAAAAATCATTTACAAAAAAAATTATTTTAAAAAATTACTGAAAATACTGAACAATTGCTACAAATGGTATTATCATCAGTAGATTTGTTGTAAATACTTTTAAATAAAAGAACTCACTGTGTGAAATTTTCATTTTTATTGACATGAGGTAGACAAACGTCTACAATGGTTTTATAGCGTTTACTCAAAATACGTCAAATATTTTACTTCAAATATTTCGAAAAGGGCATTTTCCACAAACTTCTAGTTAGAATCTAAATTTACAAAAAAATGATCTTATATACATGCACAAGCACAAAATTGTAATCTAACGTATTCATAATTTATTATTGAAATAGTTGAAATAATCTTGAGAACAATTTTCAGACTTGAATGAAAAGCAAAAGCATGTAATTTTAATTTTAAAACGAGTAAGTAATGTTTAAATGAAATTATATATTTATTATTTACTAAATTCCATGTATATATACAAACACAGCATTCTCGTTTTATGGGTGTCGTAAATAAAAACTGTCTACTTAATGTATCATGCCCACAAATCAGGTACTCAAATAACAATTATTGGTGCTAAAGAATTTGTTTTCGACTGTACTGATAATAGTAACCAATCCAAAATTAGTAAAAGAAAACCTCCTTCTTTGCAGGTAGCTAATTAAAATATTAATACGGTACAGTACGTGGTTCAAATAAATACATTATTTGTAGTACCGTCTGTATTATTGAATTTGAAGGAGTGCTTAGTGTAATTTTGAATTTTGAGATCTTTTCTATATTTATTCTAGGTTGAGAAATGGAAGAATATGAGGAAATGTTCAAGACTATTATCGTTGATTGAAATATTATCCAATATTTCAATCAACGCTATAATTAACACCGCAAAAAACTATAGGCGATATATAACTGCAGGAGACGTAAAGGCCAAGTCCATTTTTTGGGTAGCTCCAAGAAATGACACAAAAGGAGAGTTATGGAATGCGTAAATCACACCAATAGACTTGGTGGTCTTAAATAATAACAAGCCAACTTTTACAAGGGGTAAATCGAAATCGCACATCGACATCACGATAGCAAGGAAAATTTCAAAATCGAAAGTTCTAAACGAAGAAGATTTACATTCCGCAAATATATCAAATAAAAAATAAATATAAAAGTAGACAAAAAACTGGGTAGAATTCCATATTGGTAAAATCAAGAAATATACACTCTAAGAAAAAGGTCCATAGAAACAAAGAGAAGGAAAAAATGTCAGTCATGGATAAAAAAAGACAGATATATAAAAATACTAAAGAAAGAAGTAACCAAAATTAAAAGAGAATGCTGGAAAACTTTATGCGAAGCACTAGAACAACACATCTGGAAGGTCGCCTACATAGTCGTTAACAAAAATAAAGAGAAAAATGTCTTATCGTTTGGAGGAAAATAAAAGATGGGTGGTTTAAGGGTTAAAATCTTACTACACAAGGACTTTATGAAATTTAAACTAGAATAGGTTGAAATTGTACCGAAAAAGGAGGCAAGGTATTTGAGGGTTTAACACGATAACTGATTTAATTATACAAAACTAATTCAGGGGGTTGTCGAGAGCACTTAGGGAAATACTGCCGCTTTAGCAACGATAATGCCAAATATAGGTGGCCTAGTTCATAGAAAAAAAAAGATCTATTTGGGAATAGTATATTTTACAATTATATATGTGGTTACAGTCTGGGAGGGAGTACTAAAGAAAAAGTAAGTACATAGAAGTCATGATAAGGGCACAAAGAATACCACTACTAAGGGAGGTCAGCACATATAGGACAACCTCAACAATTGCACAACCTCAACAAGTGACCAATCTAGTTAATGGTAAAGGAGGGAGTGAATATTATGGAAAAAAGCGGCAGAGTGGTCCGAAGAAAGAACTAAAGTAATTGGATGTAGACGCTCATCCATAACATAGAGCCCTGGATCAACCGCAAATTTGGACATACCAATATTTATTTTAGACAATTTTTGACGGGACATGGTTCTTTTAGGACCTATAATTAGGTACCACAGAAAACATAGTATGAAGCGCAAAGCTTCATACTATGTTTTCCGTGTTTTAAAAATTATATAAAGTAATTTTATTATTCATTTATTTTTTATATTTTGAATAAATTATACATATTATATTTGGAAACTTTAATAAATGATTATGTTTGCTTCTAACGCCACCTGCTAACGTATAAACAAAGCATATGTTGTTTAGTTCCGATAGTTGTCAAGTTCAAACAAAATATTAAATTACTAATAAAATATAAATAAATATCATTTGAGAGTAAATTTAATTATTATAATACACTAAGTAAGATGAAGACCTACACTACACTACGAAGAATACACTAAGAAGAATTTTACACTAAGTAAGATGCTTAAAACACAGAATAATAAACAGTCAGGATGCCCACTCTCCATGGAAAATTAAGTACGCGCATCTCGTTCGCGCAGACGTTCCGCCATGTTTTAAAGGAAACTAGAGAAATTAACACGGTTTAATTGACTTACGGCAATCATAGACATACTATACAAGTATTTTACACTCGGTTCGCTATTGCCAGTCCGAACTGTCTAGTAAATTTAGTAATTATTTTTTTGCAAAGTTAGTTAATTTTTGACAGACTAAAAGTGGCTGGAAATTACTATACAACCAAACACACGTACCTACTCATAGCCAATATTAATAGTAAACAAACTAAATTGTAAATAAAGTAGAACTTTACAAATTACCGACAATCAATATTTATTTATCTGCACCATATAATAAATAGTTATGTTAAATTATAACAACTAAAATATATAGTCTGCAATAGTAGTATACTTGAGCTATCAATACTGAGAAGTACGAATTGTGGTGTTGTAGGTTTCCGACAATGAATCTGTCAAAATATGCCCGACCTAAGTGAATGGAGTATAACATTGTTAAATATAATAACATAATTATAAATATAGTATAATTAAATTTAATGTAATTAAACATAAATATAAACAATTACATAACCTCTCAAATCATATGTCGATAAAAACCCAATACACCAAGACCAAATGTGATTCTCAATCCGAGTCTGTGTTCTGTGTTTTCTTCTAAAACATGGCGCGCGTGCTGAAAAACTTCAAAGGCGGCATCTGAGAGTGGGCATTCTGATTGTTTATTATTATGTGCTTAAAAATAAGAATTATATTTATTTGAAATTATTTCAAAACGAGAAAGACAATTCAATGTTGTTATTAATCCGATGACCTGCATGACTTTTAAATTTTGACAATCGTTACGAATCGAATCTTTTATTGACAGATATTCTTATAATTTTTTACGTCTCGTTTAATATCTTCATTGTGTTAGTTATTTTTAATTTAAACCTCCTTAGAATAAATATATGATGGCTAGAAACGAATTAATCGAGAATAGTGAATCGATGTAAAGAACTGCCATTTTGTGACGCTACCCGTAACAACTTCTCGTGGCGTTAGTTCTGTGACGCTCGCGTCAGCATTTTACTATAGAGAAAAAAAGTAATACAACGCCAGTATAGAAGTTATTAGCTCTTCAATAACAAAAATCACATCTGTTGTTGATCTTTATTGCATAAATCCAAAATGATTTTCGGACATTTACGTTTATTCGCGTATCTATTTATCGATTACTCCCTCTCTTATATTATTGTGTTATGATTAAGTAGTTTTAAAATCCAGTAATTTGTAAATTCTTAAAAATCTTTGTATTTGAAAATATTTTGTAGAAATTTCTTTGTTTTTTCTACTTTTGTATTGATTCTTGTGTTGATTTGTGTTGATTCTTGTTCTACGAATTAATAATATTCTATGTTATATTATATCGCTTGTAAAGTGAATTTGTCTTTTTTAGTCCTCCGAGCTTCAGAATAAACTAAAAATATATTAATCTACGTACGCTTTATGTTTTCCATCTATTTCATACCAGACAACAATAAATACGAACCATTTCAAATTCATGCTTATAAATGAAAGCTATAAAAATAAAAATGACTTCGTTAATATTCAAAAAATGGCTTTTTCAACAGTTTCCGTTTGTTTTGAGAATGGGGTTAGTTTCGAAATGAATAGCCAAGGGCTGGGAGAATATTAACAAGTGACGCATGAATTTGCGGGTTTTTAATTTTTAATAAAATTTCTTATTGCAGTGTTGGATGATTTAGTGCAACTCGGGTGATTCTTTTATTGTTTTGAGATATAATTGGAATTAACAATGGTTTTATTTTAAAATATTAAATTTTAAAATATTAAATAATTAAGTAGGTATTAAAATATGAGATATAAAAAAAATTCATCGACGCAGGTTGTACACGGAGAAAAAATGAAGAGTATATGCGTCTTAAAAGAGAGAAAAAATGTATCCATCGACGTAAGAAGAGGGAATAGGAACAGAACACTCTCAAAAATGAAAAGAGGAAATACTATAAATCCTTAGAAAATGGCCGCCGAGAATTTAAAATACGATTAAAAATTTGTAAAAACACTAACGGTGAAATTCTACATGATAAAAACTCAGTTCTTAACTCTCTCTCTCTCTCTTCAATCCTGACCCCCCAGGGGGATTGTAGTGGTCGACGTGATGTCGTGTATTGTCGGTCTCCAGAGATCTCTGTCTCTAGTCATTTCTTTTAATTCATGCATAGGTCTTTGGCATATTCCTGTAATTTGATATATCCATCTTGTTGGGGATCTTCCTCGTGATCTTCGGCCTTCTACCTTTCCTTGTATTATGAGTCTTTCCATGTTTTCTGTGTTTGCTCTCATAACATGCCCAAAATATTTTAATTGTTGGAGATGGACTTTACTAGAGAGTCGTTGGCTAACCTTTAGCTCTCTTAAAATTGAATTATTTGTTCTACGGTCGATCCAAGGAATTCGTAACATTCGTCTCCAACAGAACATTTCAGTGGCGTCTATCTTTCTATTCTCCGATTGTCTCAGAGCCAAGATTCACATCCGAAGGTCAGTATTGGGAATAATAAGCAGTTTATCTTTGTCTTTGATATGTTTAATTGCAAACCAAATATTTGACTTTCGTTTTCGATTAGTCGTATAAGTTCTATCAGCTATGCTTGACTATTTGCAAGAAGGGCTGTGTCATCTGCGAAACGTAGGTTGTTTAGTTTATGACCATTTATTGAGATGCCCTTTTCCCATCCTTCAAGTGCTCTTCGCATAATATACTCCCCATATATGTTGAATAATTGTGGAGATAGTATACATCCTTGTCTGACACCCCGTTCTAGATGAAATTCATTTGAAAGTATATCAAGTACTTTAACTGATCCAGTAGTGTGTTCATATAGTTCGGTTATAAGCGTAATTAGATGTTGTGGTACGCCTACTTCTTTTAGTATTCGCCATAAGTGTCTCCACTTGACCCTGTCGAACGCTTTACGGTAATCTATAAAACAGATGTATAGTGGGATGTTGAATTTCCTAGATTTCTCGATTATCTGTCTTATATTCAGCAGGTGTTCTCGAGTGCCTCTACCTTTGGTAAATCCAGTTTGCTCTTGTGGAATTTCTCTTTGAAGGAATGTTTTCAGTCTCTCACTGATTATATGTAGCATTATCTTGCTGGCATGGGATATAAGAGAGATAGTTCTATAATTGTCGCTTTTATGGAAGCTGCCTTTTTTATGTATGGTCGTTATTGTAGATTTTGTTCAGTCTTCAGGCCATTGTTTGGAATGCCATATTTGGTTACAAAGTAGATGAAGTAACTTTACGCCGGTTTTTTCTGTGGCTTTAAGCATTTCTGCTGTTATCATATCTGGACCTGGTGCTTTGTTATATTTGAGCTTGTTGATAGCCTGTCTTACTTCATTTTCGAGTATATCAGGTTCTTCTTCCACCTCGTCAGAGATTTGGCTAACAAGCTCTTGGCGTTGATCATCTTTATATAGGTCCCTGCAATACGATCTCCATGTCTCTTCTATGTCTTCTCTGTTTGTTCTTAGGGTTCCAGTGTTATCTTTAATGGCCCAAGTTCTGGCTCTGAAGTCTCTTGTCAGGTAGCGTATTTTTCTAAATAGATCTCTCGGCTGATTATTCTGACCATGTCTCTCAATTTCTTTGCATATACTTTGATAGTACTGTTTTTTGTCGGCCTTACATCTTCGTTTTATTTCTATACTGAGGTTTCTTAAACTAGCTTTTTCCCTTTCACTATGTACACCACTTTTACAAAGATTTCTTCTATTCTCAATTATTTTAAGAGTTTCATCTATTATCCAGTGTTTCCGTTTCACCGGATTATTTTTCTTTCAGCGATCCACTGGTGTTGTTCTTAACAGATGTGTCAAATGCCATCCCAAACCTCAAAGGCAATAAAGCCGTACGAATCGATGAAATATATTAAGAAATGTATAAAAAAGGTAGTGATCAACTTTTTACAGCAATTCATAAACTAATAGTAAGTATAAACTTATATGGCACAATGAATTGGTACCAGAAAAGTGGCTAAAGGGAATAATATGTCCGTTCCATAAAAAGGGTATCAACTTTGGTGTAAGAATTATAGAGGCATTACTCTGTTAATATCGACGCATAAAATCTTCGGCAATGTATTGTTTAAAAGACTTTGCAAGGAATATTGTTGATCAATATCAATACGGATTTACAGCTGAAATTTTAACTACACATCAAATTCAAACACATGGCAGATTCTAGAAAAGTCACTAGAATAAAACATAGATATACACCAACTCTTCGTCGACTTCAAAGCAGCCTATGACACTGCGAAAAGAACAGCATTTATAATGCAATGATAGAATTTGGGATCCCACCTAAGTTAGTTAAGTTGACCCAACTACAATGCAAAATTTAAGCTCATGCCTTAGAATTTAAGGAAAAAACTCTACGTTCTTTGACATAATAATGATCTAAGATAGGGCTGGCGTATCTCCTCGTTAATATTGCCTTGGAAAAGGCAATCAGATAATTAAATATTAAAATGAATGAAACTATTATTAATAAATTATTGCAAATTCTGACATTCGCTGACGATATGGTTATAGTGGGCAGAAGTATGAGAAACATGATGCAGTGTTTTATAAGGCCTGCAGAAGCGTCAAGTGAATTAGGACTTATGGTAAATCAGGAAAAAACCAAATATATATTGGTTTCTAAAAACCCCTGAAATATTCAACAGAGAATTTAAATTAATAACTATAGCTTTGAGCCTGTCAAAGAATTCACATATCTTGCATCGCTAGTAAACGCAACAAAAACGACATGCGACGAAATAAAAAAATGCATAGCTCTAGCAAACAGAACTGTTGACAGTTTCCAGAAACATTTAAAAAATGAAAATATAAAATGTGCAGTAAAGCTCAATATATACAAGACCTTATTATACTGATTTTGATAAATGGGGCTAAAACGTGAACCTTATCTCAAAATGATGAAAGAGTTCTTGGTATTTTTGAGAGAGAAAAAGTAGAATGATTTTTGGGGCCGTAAATAAAAATGGGTTATGGCGTCGAAGATACAACTTTGAACTATGTGAGTTATACACCAATCTAGATTTTATAAAATTCGTTAAAGTGCAGAGACTTAGATAGGTTGGAAAAATTGCTGGGATATTATATCACTCATACATGAAGAGATTAACATTTTCAAAACCAGAGGGCACAAAAAATAGAGGACGTCCACGAAGAGGATGGATTAATGATATGGAAAAAGACCTACAGATTCCAAGGGTCAGAATATAGAGGAAAGTTGGCAGGAATCGACAGGATTGGCAACTTCTTTGTGAGCAGGTCAAGATCCACAACGGTTTGCCGAGCCACTTATGATGATGATAAAGTATAAAAATTAAATGTTTGTTAATATAAATTTATATCTTCTCTTTATTAATAAATACCGGAGATGTATTGAGGTATCAGGTTGGTTTTGTTTGTTGTCTTCGAAGCTTTAATAATTCTTTCTTTAACCTTTATGTTTGTTATATGCCAATCTATAGCTGCTTGTGACCTCTATATGGTTTTTAATATATGGTTTGGTCTGGAATTAACTATTTTTAATTAAAAATTTTAAATATGAGCACTATTTGGGCGTAGAATTTACAAAAAGACTTAACTGAAATACTGACATTAAGAACATCCTTGATGGGTTAAAAAGAAAAGATAATTTTTTCGTATCCTTATAAAGTAAACTAGGTAACATCCACCCGCTTACTCTCTTGAACACCTACAAACGATACATTAGACCAATTTCAAAGAAGAAGAATGTAGAAACGTTTTGAGCATATATCCACTACATGGCCAATATCCCAATATCCCAATAACGTAAGATTCATTCTCTTAATAATGGATACGTTCTAAGAACCATTGATAGCTCCAAGACCCTAGTAAAAGAGGTTCTTAAAACTCCCTACTGGCAAGTACTTACCAGATTTTCCAAGCAAAAAGTTACATTCCTATCAGCTAAGCAGCTAAGCATTTCAACTTTATCGCATCGAACTTTTCGATGAGTACTTTAATGTTCTAGTAGCTACACATCTACAATATTGCAGATAAGAAACTATAAATCCAAAAAGGCTGAATCCAGAAGCCGTTTCCAAAACTTATACAGCTGATAAGAAAACGGAAATCCTTCTCTCAGCAATAAGCATGACTAAACTATATATAACAAAACCTCTAAAAATAGTCAGCGGAATAACACAAGCGGATTCATTGAGCCTCATGCTCTTTAATTTAATCATGGATTAAATCATCAAAACTGTTAATAAAGAAAGAGGATACAGAATGGGAAAAAAAGAAATAAAAATACTTTGTTACGCAAAGACGGCGCAATATTTATAGTCTAAGATGAAGATAGACTGAAAAGACTGGTCCACAGCAAAAGAATCTATTATAACCATCTCATCTCAGAAAACTAAAATAATAGTAGTCAGCAAAGAACCAACCAGCTGTAAAACAGCTGGGAAATACACTGTCTAGATATGGAGACCTGGACAAAGAAGTGGGTGATCAAGTACAAAAAGCAAATAGATTGGCAGGATGCCTTTATAACACTTTATTTCTAAGCAAACACGTTAACACTGAGATGAAGTCAAATAAGGCCAAAGTAAGGGAGAAAACGGAGAGATAAGGGTAAGTGGAGACATTAGAAGAAAATGTAACGTACAATGTTTAAATGAATGGATATAAAATAGAATGGATTAACCACATAAGCAGAATGAAGGAGACTCGTGTCGTCTTAAAAGCAAGAGATAGGTCACCAATCGCACAGAATCGCAAGGACGATCGCGCAAAAGATGGAGTGATAACCTTCCATAGAGGTATTAATCCGCCAATGAACTAAAATTGCTTATAAAGAGGAAGCAAAATAAGAAAAAGAAACTATATATACCTTTCTATTCTCTCTTCCTTTTCCTGCTAGCAAGTTAGGATCAAGAATTTAACGTCAGTTAAACCCCCAATTCTGACTTTCGTTAATAAAGTGAGCTGCTATCCCTTAAAGAGGCTTAAAGCCTAAACTAGCTTGATCCAACTTGTTTCGCCAGTATATGCAAAATAATGTTCATAGTCGTGACCTAAATATCGACATAATCACTAAATTCAATAACTCTCATCAGGAAAGACTCCAAAACGACACCAACATCGAAACGTCCACAGACATCTTAACATACAGAATATTTGTAGAAGACTCAAATGGATAAGAGCATTTGTACTTTTCATATTATATAACAGTGAACGAATGCAAAATACCTTTGGATTAACTACCATAAGTATATTGAGGTATAGAAATCTGCAAAAAACATAGTTTTTTAAGAGTTAGTTATTTTAGCAAATCTTCATTTGCATCCTCTTCAACAGTATAATACCATAAATAACTAAAAACCGAATAAATAACATCCCTAACCCAGTTGGATTATAACATAATTCAAGTACCCAGAAAAGTGATCAAAAAGTATTTGTGTTAGATTATCCCTCATTTTTACGAGCTATAACTTCCATTTAGCAGAAATAGGCAATTATTTGCCTTAATAATGGAGCAATAAAATAACAGGGATTTGGTAAGTGTTTCGTATACAAACAGCTATTTAAATATTCATTAAGGGTGTAAATTGGGATGTGCTGTTTGCCTTTTTGCTTGCTACCACTAAACTCTACACGCAAACACCATCACGAAAATTTGCATAACGTTTTGTATTTCAGCAGTAGGTATTATTTTAAGATGATACCTATCACTTGTGGTATTTTATCAATAAATATATGAATTGTAACAGCTGCAACACACAAAAAATATTTATTGTTGTTGCTTTACAATCGAATATGCACAGAGTAATAATTAAATTAGATGTCCAACTATTACGCAGAAATTTCTTGTATCGAACGATATTATCTATAAAACTAAAATAAAAATATTCATTACTAATTTAATTGGAATAAGCCACAATTGAAGGTAAAACTAAGTTTATTGACGTTTCAATCTCTACTTTAAAAATCGTTCTCAAAATACACATTACTTAACCCTTCACTGCATGTTTTTTTATTTTTCGTTACAAAAAACTTTACAGACTGGATTTTCGTTATTTTTGCGGGAAAAAATAATAAAAAAATTCTGCTATTTTTTGTATTTTGAAAAAATATAGGTGATGATCAACATTATGCAAATAAGGATCTACTTAAAACAATATTAAGAAAAAATGAAAAGTTTTAAAACAGTTCTTCGTTTTAGTGAAGCAAAGTGCTACACTAGACTTTTTGCACAACTAGTTACCATTGCACTGTGGAAATTTGCACCTTATTAGTTTTTCGGACAATATAGGCCAATGGTAAAATCCATATATTCGAACATCATTTACTGGCATAATCTGTGCTGGGCCCTTTTTATTTTTTGTTTGTAGCGCCTCCTCAGTTTCACTTGCTGAAGGTCTTCTCCTTTTGCAATGGTGAATCGTTCTCCTGTCCTGCATAATGCTTTTGCCAGTTGTGTTCTAAACTGTGCGTATGTGACTTTAGGCTTCACGCCAGTTCTATGTTCACAGATGAATGCTTGTAAAGAATATAACTGTTAGCAATGGTTAGATCTAGTAGATGGTAAAATATTCTAAAATAACCTTTTTTACTCCTAAAATCATTTTATTCCGTCCAATATTGCTGTCCAACAAATTGTATTGTTGGACAGTAATTGACGATTGTATTCTTCTACAATATATGGACAACTTACATCTTGTGTTCTCTTTTCTTCCTTGCCATATCTCTTGTCAGTAATTTTAGGAACTTCGACAGCGAAAGTCGATAGAAAAAACCTGGCTTATTTCCACATCAATTCAAGTACCAGCAAACTTTACGCTAGTTATCCTTATTTTTCATAGCCTTTTCATCCGTAAGCTTACAATTTATAATCCTGCTCCTTATTACGGTTCCTAAACTGTGAATATCTAGTTTGGAAAGATATACAAGGAGAGGTATAGAAGACTAATAATTGGCAAAATACAGCCTGTGACTCATTCCTAGGAATAATTCTAGCCAACCTCACCACAACATTTGCATCTAATTCGAGGTCAGGTTCAAAAGCAGGTCTCGTTTTTTTATCATTCTCTTGTCCTGTATATAATTCTATACGATACGCATATCGAGAGCTACTGCATAAGACAAAAAATTTAAAACCCCATTTATGTGGTTTGTTTGGTAGATATTGCTTCATGTAGTTCCTAGCTTTGGTAGAACAAATTTGCTTATAGACAGACAGATATTGTTCCAATGGAATTCCGTTTGAAAATGTTTCATTGAGGTGGTTAATTATTGGCCTAATTTTATAAATTCTATCGTAGTTTGGATTGTCACGTGATAAGGCATTCCCGTTATTATTGAAATGTAAAAATTGTCTGATTTTTTCGTACCTGTTAACTTTTTATTTTCTTAAAGTCAATTTCTTCTGTCCAATATGCCCTTGTGTTGGGCAAATGAACAAGGTACATATATATTGTAATTCCAATAAATTGCTTTATGTCACTTCGTGTAATATTCAGTGGTTTGTTAGGATTCTGCTTTATGACATATAAATTTGACTTCTCCAAAATTTTGTCTAAAAGGCTATCTCTGAAGAATAAATTAAAATATTCATAGAAACTTTCTATTTGTAGGATATGATTTTGAAGACTCTGATTTCCTCTAAATTTCAGTCGCTCTTCGAATAAGTTACGGATAATATTTTCTTTTCTCCATATAATCACAAATTGATTGTTAAATAAGTATACATTTGCCCTTGGAGTAAACTAGCGTTTCTGGAGGCTCCTCCTTTACAGTGCTATTAACTATATTAGTGTCTATAGCATTCTTATCCATTTCATTCACTGGTTGATGAGACTCATCATATGCACCAACTTGTTTGTCAGGTATGAAATCTGGATCGACAATACCATCATCACCATCATCATCAAACCCATCTTCGCTATCCCAAAGCCTATCTATTATATCGGCAAGTTCCTTGTCAGTCAGCGGTCTTTTATCTTTCCAACTTATGACGTTTTATTTAAAAGACAAAATTTACTAGATATGCATGATGTTGGACAAGATGACAAAAAACGTCATTACGAGAAAAATATGCGTACCTTATTAATAACACGTATAATTACTTTTGTAAAACTAACAAAAACATTCTGAAGCACGTGTCAGTGTCTAATCGTGTACAATAGGTACTGAACTAAGAAGACAAAATATTGGTAACCAACACCATCTATGATTGTTTAGTCTACTTACGCTGATTAATACCGCATTGTTAGTGAACAACATCATGCACAAACAGATTCATCTTTATCTACTATTAAAATTAATGTTTGTTTTTAGAATATTATTTTTAAACAACATGATGCATTGAAGGGTTAATGTATTTTAAGAACTATTTCCAAAGTGGAAATTGAAACGTCAATAAACTTATTTTAACCTTCAATAAACCAATTGTGGCTTATTACCATTAAAATAGTAATTTCTTTAAAATGCCACTAGAAAATAGCTTCAGAACAATATTAAAAATATTCATTTTTTTTTTCATTATAGTGGTATTTTTTTTCTATAATCAAAGTTTATATATTTTCATTTGTAAACTTATTTTATAGTCTAATGAATATTTTACTATATTAATAAACTCCCTTTTTATAAATACATTATCATTTACAACCTCTATTAAGGTATTCCTAGTACCGCAAGTCTTTGACCTGTTACCGACCTTTTATATTCGAAAAAGAGTATTCTTCACCCCGAATTATGTAAATTTCTAGCCGTAAACGTGTTAAAACTTATAAATAGGACACCGTTGTATTCACAAGAAACGATATTACGAAAATTATAATAAAATGTCATCCTAGTTATATTCCTAAACCGAGAACTCTAACGCTGTTATAAAAGTTTTACGGGAAAAAACGGAAAATTTCATCCACGGAGTGAATTTCTTCCATACAGTACGCTAGGAAAGCTATTAGAATTTTTAAGGAAAGTTATCTTTTAGTTTTTTTACCCTTTGATCCGACATATTTCGAAGCAGATGGTTATATAAAGTTTTCAACTTTATGGGCGAAAAAATTGTATAACTTTTAAGAATTTTTAACGAAATATAAAATAGCGTATTTAGAATTATATATTTAGTTTTTCACTTTTAGTAGAAATGGATTGGAGTAATATATAAACTGTAACTAGGGAGTAACTCAAGAAATAAAAAAGAAATGTTATCCTAGAGGTAAATGCCTTCTTTTTAGGGGGTTGGATTTTTTTATAAAAAATAACCTTACCGTTCGATATAGGGATAGATTCTAAGCAAATAATGTTCCTTTAATAAAAATTAATTGGGACGTGTACAAAATCATCACTATTTAGCCCCCATAAAATTATTAGACCCTCCGAGATATAGTAAACTGATCACCGGCATCCTTTGGAGATAGGTAAACTCATCACCGCATATAGGTAAACTCATCACCAGCATTTTTGGCACAAGGCGCTGGTTTCTAATGCAGAGGATTGGCTGTTACCTGTTTACCATAAACTTCTTGTTTATCTTCAGAAATTATTTTAAGCAAATTGCTTTAAAATAAATAATAATATCAGGTTTCTTACGGTGTGGCCTATTAGATGTATTTGTTAATCTAAACGCTTTGAGATCTGAAAATTCAGTTTCATAGGTTTACAATAGTGAATTTTATAATGAAAATAGTTATAAGCATGTGCTGTTTCCGTTTTTATCGGAAATTGTCCCCAACTTATTAACTAATTATAAATCTGTTTATTATGACAAAATGAATCAAAATGCTTAAATACAGTTAACTAACTTTTATAAACAGTCAAAGTCTACTTGATGATGTTGCCGAGAGGGGCATTTGGGCCTGTAGGACCCATCGCCGGCTCTTCAGACTTCTTCCTGTCCCCGGAATTTGATCGGGTGTTGACCATCTGTGTTTGTCGCTATCGAAAGGGTTAATAATCGCTACTGGTATAAAGTAACAGTTACCGTGACAAGTATCGATTATAGGTAACAGTTCCAAGGAACGGTTACGAAATAACGGATCAAAGATAGAAAACAGAACAGGTACAATAATCTAAGTATTCCTTGAATTACGGAAGGAATAGCTTAGTAAATCAAAATAAATCAAACGGTATAAAAATATAATACAAGGTAAATGCTCCTAAGTGTTTCTTGACTTAGGACAGAAATATAATAGAAAGTGAAAATATGCAAATGTGAGAATAAAATATGGAAATATTTCTAAGTGTTTCTTGACTTACGGAAGAAACGGCTTAGAAAATAAAACATTCAAAGTATAAAAACAAGAAATGCAAAAGGGAAATAGATTATAGAAATATGTCTAAGTGTTTCTTGACTTACGGAAGAAACAACAGAGCAGAAAATAACAAGAGAATATGGTTAAATAGATGTACAAATATTTATAAGTGTTTCTTAACTTACGGAAGAACAACTTATAATAGAAACAAGAAAATCAAATACAGAAAAGATGTGAAAATATTGCTAAGTGTTTCTTGACTTACGGAAGAAACAACTTAACAAAAAAATAGAAAATAAAATAGTCAATAATATGAAATAATATCTTAGATAAAAGTATCAGAAATAATAATGCAAATATGAAAATACTTCTAAGTGTTCTTTTGACTCACCGGAAAAGAACGACTTAGATACACACAAATTAACAAGTCGAATAAAATAGCAAAGCAATATTTCTAAGAGTTCTTTGACTTACCGGAAAAAAACAGCTTAGATACAAATACAAGAAAATAATCAATCAAAATAATCAAATAAAATATCAAACAATAAGTACATGAACAATGTGTAATATTCTAACCTGAAAAGGTCTGAATATACAATAATGCTAAAATAAAAATGGTATATAGGAAATCAGAAATAAAACAATAACTTAGTTGGAACAATAATAGCACCGACTAGGTCTACAGTAGAAGAGGCAAGCTCGACTGACCGATGAGAGAAATTCCGTCTGCTTTTATATAAAACAAATCCTTTGTTTTACGTAGTAAAAGTGGAATTTCCCTACATCGAGTCAATTAGAAATTCGGATTTGCCCACACTTGGAATTTCCAAGTATTTCTCCGAATTTTTAAATGCGTCCGGCACGGAGATCAGCTTATGCCTGACACGCCTCCGGAGACAATGAAACATTATTCTGTGAAACAACAAAAAAAATTAAAAATTATAAGGAATTAAATCTTTAGCTGGTATTACAAAACTTACTATCAAGTAGTAGAATTGCAATTCTACACAGAAATAAGTTCTTCTTCTTCAGCCTTCAGTTATCCATTGTTGATCATAGGCCTCCTCCAGTTGCTTCCACGCTTCCCTATCTTTTGCAATTCTCATCCACTGCTTTCCAGCTACAACTGTTATATTGCCTATCCATCTCTTTTTGGGTCTTGCCACGCTTCTTTTTATTTCTCGAGGTCTCCAGAATGTCACTTTATGAGACCATCTGTTGGCGTCTTATCTTGCTACATGTGCTACCCATTGCCATCTCAATGTCGCTGTTTTGCCCATGATATCGGTTACTTAGTTCTTCGACGTATTTCGGTGTTAGGAATTTTATCTCTGATGCTTAGGTATATTTAACATGGCCCTCTCCATAGCCCGTTGAGTTACTCTTAATTGTTCTGCCATTTTTCTTGTTATTGCCATAGTTTCCAATCCATAAGTTGCAACTGGTAGTATACTATTGTCACAGGTTAAGTCTATTGGGATCTATCTGTCTTTTAAAATGAACCTTAACTTATCAAAAGCAGCCCATCATAATTGTGTCCTTCTTTTAATTTCTAGGGTCTGATTTTCCTTTTCGTTTTTAATTGCATGTCCTAGATATATATCTTGTTCTACCTTTTTTATATCGATGTTATCTATCGTGATGTTTTCCAGGCTGTTGCTTAATATCTTTGTTTTGTCGAGATTAATTTTTAATCCTATTTGATTCGATTTGTGATCGAATATAATTTTATTGTTAAGTGATCAATAATGGCTCAAGCCTGTTCTATTATTAAGTGATCAAGCTTCCTATATGTCTTTGAAAGTAATAAATTATTTAAAAAATTTTATAGTTAAAAAATTTACTTTATTATAATATTATAATAATTATTAACATCAAAAGTGATAATCAAGTGTAAAGGCAAAATTCATTGCTTACTCACAAAAAACCAACCCTTACTATTTCAGATGTTACAGGATCATGCTGGACTCATAGAAACTTACCTCTATTATATAAAGAATTTAGAAACACAGTAGACTTCACTAATACAACAATTAAACTCAACATAGATGTTTTATTGTTAAATTTTTGGATGATTATACATAGATATTATGAATAATTAATATATCTTAATATAAAAATAATCAATCAAATATTAAACAAATACTAAATGTATACTGTTTTTCACACAGATGCATCAAAAGATTCATATGGCACATGTGTGGGTTTTATTGTCTCTCTGCAAGTACACCGGACACTTAAATTGAGTAAAAAAATCCTTTTTTTTTCAGAAGTCATCATCATCATCATTGGCTTTTACAACTCTTCGTGAGTTTTTGCCGCGTTTACTATTGCCTTCCATTGATTCCGATCCTGTGCTATTATTTCCCATGGCATTACTTCCATCTTCTCTAGGTCTTCCCTGACTGCGTCTTTCCACCTTTTTCTAGGCCTTCCTGTCGATCTTTTACCATCTAGTCTTTCCCAAAACACATTGCTAATCAGTCTGTCGTCATCACTCCGTACCACGTGGCCTGCCCATCTTAATCTATTGGCTTTTATGTATCTTACGATGTTTCCTTTCCCGAAGAGAGTCTCTATTTCATTGTTGTATCTGCTTCTCCATTCATTTGTCACGCTGTCCCTGCAAGGACCATATATAATTCGCAGGATTTTGCGTTCCCATACTAATAGCTTATTGATTTCTTTCTTTCTCAATGTCCATGTTTCACTTCCATATGTCACTGCTGGTCGTAATATGGTTTTGTACATTTGGATTTTGGCACGCCTTGAGAGAAGCTTTGACCTCATTAGATGTTGAATGGCAAAGAATGATTTATTCCCCGTCAGTATTCGTATTTCAACCTCCCGTTCTCCTGTGTTTTCACTGGTAGCTCAGAAGTAGCTTTTGCCAATATCAAATCTATAAAATTTATAATAGAGAGAAATACTACATACTTTATGCTTTTTTATGATTTCCGTTCAGTTTTAAATAAACTGCGCATATATCCCTCCTTATAGCCAACATGAAATCATTGCTCTCTCAAATGCAAGAAACTAAAAACTGATTTTTGTTTGGGTAAAAGCACACTTGGGCATCACATAGAATAAACAAGTTAACAAAGCGGTTACTTTTTCCACATACGATGACTTTTATATAATATATAAAGCCATCAGAAAGGGAGGAGGATGTCTGTTTTGAATCTAGAACTCACTGGTTTCTTTCTTTTAAATTATCATAGACAAATAAACGCAAAAAGACTATATGAAATTTTATTTAAAAACAAGTAAAACCAGAAGACAAATATGCATAAACATACATACATTCAAATATGAAATATAAATATCTACGAATATTATATGGTACGAAACCCAATATTTTGTTTATACTTGAAATGAGTTTACGAAAGGTAAACGAATTACTGTAAAACACGGCTGTTTTAAAAATTAAATATTACGAGATATATTCACATATTGTGAATATCTATATCACAACAACTAAACCGTTTGTCGAGAAAAAAATCTGGAGTATTCTAAAATATACAGTAGGATACAGTAGGAAAGAACAATGATTTTAATACCTGATTGCCACATAAATATCAATGATACACAATAAGATGATTTTATATAATAAGAAAATAATATTACAATATAAACTGAGATGATTTTATATAATAAGAAAATAATATTACAATATAAACTATATATAGATACAAATGTTAAACTACACTACAACAATTAAATTACAAAACTGTAATTATTATACATATAAAGTATATATGTTTTTGAATAAACGTAAATTGTTTCATTGAAAGTTAAAGGTAAATGTTCCAAATTAACGTTAAAAGGTCCCAATTTGCGGGACAAGATTTAATAGGGTTGAACAAAGAAAATGCGTAGCAACTATTACTAGCAATTATACACATACACCCATACTTGTTATGAGACAGCAAACAATGTAATTGGTGTATAATAGAATATGTACTTTACCACGTGGAGTAAAGGTAGCTAAATGCATGTATCGAAGTCCCCTGTCTTCTTGACAAGTCAGGAACAAAAGTACTTTTTATGTCGAAGCAGCCTACACCCCCTACTGGATGAAATGTCTGGCTGTAACTCACTGATGGAACTCGTCTCTATTGACTGAGCGGCCTCCAACCCTACTGGCTGGAACAAGTATCTCTGGCTGAGCAGCCTTCAGCCTTACTGGTTGGAACGACTATCTATAACGGACTAGTACTGACTGAGCTAGCCGTTAGGCCAAGAGTTGTTTTTTACAAGCTGACGCTACGTGTGGGCGATAATTATCCAGCAATCTGCACTTTTAACAAAAGCTCACTAATTTTTTTGCTCTTTGTTAATATATAATGTAGGAATGAATAGCCCGATTCACTGCAACATTGTATAACAACCGTTTATTGTTCTATAGCTAAATCTTAGCTAAATGTACGGGGAGAATCAAAATTAACAAGAAGTTTGTTATTATTGTAACAATGTTTATATACAGTTGCGAAACTGCAACAAAACCATCTAAAGAAAGCACAAGTTGGAACAGTTGGAACAAGATGTTACACCCTGAATAACTAGCGAATAAGAGAATAAATATAGCCAACTATAATTTATAGCAAAAAAAAGTCTAGACAGTACAGATATTTTTATGTGATGAAGATACGCAATGCTAGAATAGCATAATCTAGGAGCAATCACACATAGCACAATGACAATACGAATAGATACGCAAATTACCTCATTAAAAAATTTAATTCTACAACAAATCTAATGTAACAATTAGAGTTTAATTGTGTCGATAATTAAGACAACGAATCTTGTGCACTATCTAAAAATACTTCCGTTCTTCTTGACCTATATGTTTCCTCAACGGGATAATATATACTGCCAATATAAAAAGAACATATCCAAATATCCCGATCCAATAAAATTTGATATTCCCGTCACTCCCTACTTCGAGCAGAGTGAAAAAGACGGGCATGAATAAGGATGCAACATTTTATTGAAGCATGCATGTTTATGGGGCCGTAGAGTTTTTATCAAACTAGAGATCAAAGCTGGAGAAACGTAAATATTTAGATAAAGGGTCGATTTTGCAGTAATACTAAACATTTATGTCAACCCTGGGAGACGTTCGGGTTCGAGGAGGACGATGGACATTCTTACGTTACAAGAACTTGAGTAATTTTTGGATATATTTTTAACATCTCTAATTGTTTTCGGATGATACAGAGACAATACAAAGTAAATATTTTAAAGGATGCTATCAGGTTACCATTACACAGTTACACATTATTTTATTGTTGGGTTTTATCCTTAGCGCTATCTGTTGAACGAATCAAGTAAAAATTGAAGTACCCATTAAGTTGTAAAAAAGGATTATTTGTGTTCGAAATATATTTGCTAGCTATATACACTTACAATCTCTGTTGGCACGTCGAGGCCAACCACCCTTAGTAATATTATTGCCGAAGAGGTAAAGATATCATATTGTAACAGCTAGAGTATACCACTTGTTTATCTTAAGGCCTACGGCTTTATCATTAAAGGCCAACAAACTGTTGTGAGTGAATATTTTATAATGATAATGGTTTTTTTCTGTTAGGGACAGTAATCTTATCATTTTTGTTGATATTTTATTTTTATTTGTTTTTTTGAGTATGTAACTAAATGTAACATTATAATTTTGTAACGTTAATTAAAGTAAAACGGAACAATGGCCAATGATATTCGTTCAGATTGGAGTTATAGATTCCTATGATTTTCATCTTTTTTGAGAGATATTAAAGTTTTGATTAAAGAATTTTCGTATTGTCTATTATTTAAAATATATAAATAACTACAATCTGTTTTAAAGTACTAGATTCTTCTATCAGATGATATCTATCAGATATAATCTATCGTTTATCTATCTATTTTGATCTACAATTTTTTAACGTCATTGTCAGCTTTTCGCAACAACGTCAAAAATGTCCAAGTTAAATATCAGTTTTTTGAGAATATGTTTTGGGTATCCATTATTTTCAAAGACGTTTAATAGCAAGTTTAGGTGTACATAATTATTTATGTTTTGATCGATAATCTAACCAGTTTTTTTATATTTATAGATACAAGATACAGAAAACGATATTATCATATCGTTTCGTTCACCGCCGCCAAAGTAGGTGGCGCCTTTGTAAGCTAGTGAAGTTTTGGGAGACATTCGTTGGACTTTTTGAGTTTGAATTTGTATCAGCCCAAGTGACTGATGAGGCTGGGATAGGCCGAAATAATAATAAAACTTTATTGATACCGATTCGAGCACGGGAAGTTTAACGAATTTGTCCTCCTAGGCCATATATTTGGCCATTTAATTCAATATATATTGGAATAATAATTAGATATACAACAAATTAGCATAGTGATATTATGATGTTTAATTAATAAACTTACTTAAATAGTGGTTAAATAAATAATTATAAGTTATATACTAGCGAATATTATTAAACAATTAATTATATGAGGGTATTTTTGAAAATTTAGCATGGGATTAAGTTTTAAAAGTTTTTTTATTTTATTCTATTCTATAAATAAATATATTTAAGTGAGCCTTGTGCATAGGCAGCCAAATATACACTGTGTTATTTGACATTTAGATGTGAAGTGGGGTTATTTATTATTTGGGATTTTAATTTAAATATAATTATGGATGTAAAATAGTAGTATATTAGTGTAAGATATTTAGTTTATATATATATAATAGTGAATTCTGATCTGGAAAGCCTAAATGTCCATAAGGTTCTCACTAGAATTTTCTGGAAAACGTCCATGTACAAGCCAATTAGCCCTATTTGCATAGTCGATGATTCCAGAACTTTCATATATATTGATGGGATGAAGAGTTTCGAACATGATTTATTGCTGGAACAATCTGAAATGATGTAATGATATAAATACCAGGTAATTTGAAGCAGGCAGGCATTAAGTTACAGGAAGTCATTAAGTTACAGTCAATTATTCAGTTACAGTCACTTATTAAGTGAGTTAGTTAGAAGAATTCAAGAATTAAGTTACATTAAGTCAGTCAGAGATAAAAACTAGAAAGATGGAATACTTGGGGCACATTGTGAGAGGTGAAAAGTACAAACTTTTAAGAAACATCATGCAGGGCAAAATTAAGGGCAAAAGAAGTGTGGAAAGAAGAAAAATATCGTGGCTTCGTAATCTACGTGAATGTTTCGGGTGTAGTTCGATTGAACTTTTTAGGCGCGCTGCTAACAAAGTCGCAGTGGCCATGATGATTTTCAATCTCCGCTAGGAGTGGCACGAGAAGAAGAAGAAGAAATCAGTCAGAAATTAAGTTACAGTTACTAAGTCAGTTACAGTCAATTATTAAGATAGTAGAAAGCATTAATTAAGTAAGAAGTCAGTCAGTCAGTTACAATTGATTGAGTGAGAAGAATTCATGAAGTGATTAAGTTAAATTAAGTTAGAAAAAAGGATTAAGTGAGATGAAGTCAGTCAGTCAGTTACAATTAAGTTATTAAATTAGATTTATTAAGAAAGTTAGTTCAAGACGGTTATAATTAATTTAAATTAGAAGAAAGGATTAACTTAGAAGAATTCATTAAGTCAGATACAGTTGGAGAGTAAGAGAGTAAATTAATTCAATATACATAGTTTAATACAGGAGTATAGTATATTATATGGAAATTACAAGAATTTTAAATTATAATATCTATATGCAATGTCACAAATACAAGAATAACCGAGGCTGATTAAGAAGATATTTAGTTGTGATTATAACTTTGATTTGGGAAAACTTTAGGCATTCAGTGACAGAAAGGTACCAAATTTTGTTAATATAATTTAATAATTGTCATAATTTCAAATTTTAGATAGGTTGTTTTAAATTTATATTGTTTATATTAGATATATGTCTGTTTCATAACAGTTATAATAAAGATAATTTAAAAAAGTACTTACAAACTAATTCTTTGAGAACCGCGATAAAAGCCCTATACTCATATATTTTATTTTAAACACTCATTGCTCATATACAAACAAAACATCATACCAATATATATATATATATATATATATATATATATATATATATATATGTATATATATATATATATATATATACATGATATAAATTCAACTTTCAAGATAAAATAAACTATTTATACAACGCACAAATAATCGTTGCTTTCACCCCACATCCTTTAGATAAATCTCTTTATAGATTGCTCCGACCGTACGGTTTCCATCTTGGAAACTACTGATAAGTAAGATTTATATTTGCACTCATTTGTTCAGTAAAAAAATTATCTGTGTCACTACTATAAAATACAGTTAAAGTTATTTTTATGAGATTGCAACAAGTTGATCGGTTAAAGTCTTATTGTCGTTTTAAAACTTATATAAGAATAAAAAAATATGTTGATAGAGAGTACAGATATTAGTAGGTTATCAATACTATTTATTTTTGTACTAGATTTGGGAAAATTGATATTCAAAAAGGAGTCAGCTACATTTTAGCTCATTTTTTAGAAGCAAATAACTGTTTACGAACTCTTTTTATTTATTTCTTTGAATATGAGTTTTGATATAAAGGATTTTTTTTCCCGTTATATGGTAATCTTGCTTGTCTTTTAGGATTAAATGGTTTGTTTTATATAAAATAAATTTAAAATGAAAACATCAAGTTATGTACCTATGTTATCAATTTAAGTGGCTAAATTACAACCTACAAAAATTCTATTCTAAGTAATAACACTAATTAAAATACAGAATTACATTAAAAATAATGATGATTCGAGCTGTTTTCATATCGAAAAGGTCGCAGTGGTCCATACGGTGGAACTTTTATTAGAGTCATGCATGCAAAAGCAATCTGAATATAGAGGAAGGATTTTCTTCCACGTGCAGAAAAGCATTAGGTATCTACGTGTAGATTTTCTTTCCTAAACAGAACCGGAATCGTCCCCTAACAAAATTTCAAACCACCTTTATATTACGAAATTACTGATAACTATTTATCTATAACTATTAGTGTTTTGTGTTCTATTTTTTTGTTCACCATATTTCATTCACATATGTATTAAGAAAGTGTATACAGAAAAGACTATTAGACCTAAAGACAAAAATTAAAAGAAATAGGACTAAAAATAAATCTAGAAAGAACTAAATAAGGGGTATAGTATCAAAACTAGCTATGTCCACAATTTTTAGAAATTGACATTTGATGGCAACATTATCATTTCGAGACCGCCTATTACCTAAAAAATCAGTTTGCGATTAATTTTAGCTTATTCCAGAGTTATTTTGATTAAAAAAAATGGTATGGAAACAAACTTGGTTACGTCCACATAAACTTAGTATCAAACATAGCTACACGCACGCCAGCCAATAGGAGCATTTCATTCGAACCAAAACTGTTATGGCCGCTTAAATCTTTTCTATGTTGCTACATCGTCAGTTTTTCGCATTTTAAATAAGAATTTTGATGATTTGAAGTAAAACCTGTAATTTTTTATCAGGATGGATGTTTTTCCTGTGCCTCTAGATACAAACCAGGCACGAAAATGGATTTCACAGCCACAAAACTGGAAAGCGAACAAAGCGAAAAAAGAGAGCTAAGTTGGTTTGTTTATCAAAACCGTACCGTAAGTCACATTTAGATACATATTAACCGCGAACCATATTCGCTTTTAAAATTGGTTAAAAAATGAATAATACTGTTTTAAATTAGTTTCTTACATGTATTATTTATTCTGAAGTTATTTTCTTGTGGCATTTTAAATTAATTACCATTTAACTGGGAATAAACCACAATTAAAGGTTAAAGTATGTTTATTGACGTTTCAATTTCCTCTCAGATCAACTTAGGTGGTTCAGATCTTCACCATTTATATTAATTTCCATATTATCCTCTCATTCCATCTGCTTGAACATATATTCAAGAACAGCTGTAAACAATTTAGGGGAGATAGTATCACCCTGTCTAATTCCGCGTTCTATTCGAAACTTCTTGGTATCTTCATGAAGGCGGACACAAGCTGTACCAGTTTCGTTGATACTTTTAATCAAGGCAATATATCGGTAGTCAGTGCGGCAGTCAGCCAATGCTCGAAGCATTTTATGATGATCTATAGTATCGAACGCCTTTTCATAATCTACGAATATAAGAAACATAGTCTTGTTATACTGTGTACACTTTTCTATTAGCGTTTTTACAACTTGCAGATGATCATTTGTTCCGTGTCTCCTGTTCACAAGGTTGGTAACTGTCGCACCACCAAAAAACTACCCGTTTTAAGAGGTTTGCGTATGTTGGATTTGGTTTTATTTGTATATATACAGAATTAGTTACAGTTATTTAAAATTACATTTATTGACATACTTGCAATAACGACAACAACTTAACATTCATAGCATACTTCATAGTCTATTATTTTTCTTCTTTTTCGTGGCCCAATACCACTAAGCCTTTCATCCACTAAATTGTTTCAAGTAAAGGTAATATCTGACATACTCCCACCTGAGGAATATTCTGATAAAATAAAATATTACTCACAAAATCTAAAAGAGAAATGCTACAAAACCATTATACAAAAAATTAAAAATGGCTAATAGGTACAGTTTTTGACAATCACTACTCTAAATAACGTTTAGGCAATTTAGAAGCCCGTCCCGTACGTGTGATTTTCACTTCAGAAACCTTCGCACTATTTGTCGGAATACTGACTTTAAACACTCCCGCACCCTCACAATATTCGTCTTCGGAACTGAAGTCTCTCGCAGCCAACTCAGGAACATGTGGGGTACCATTTAATTCACCGTTATCCTTCATTGACGTCTTCACATCATTCCGAAGCTCGAACTCAGGAACAGTACAACACTCTATTGGGTAAAGACGCTGGACAGGTCTCAATAAATATCCCTTAGCTGTCTTAACTTTGCACAATCGAACATTTCCATCTTTACCAGGAAAAAGTTCAACAACTCGTCCCATAGGCCAATCTAAACGTTTACTGCCATCGTTGCCGACAAGCACAATTTCATTAAGTGCGATCTGGCGGTGAGTTTTATTCGCGTAAACTAGTTTTAACTGTCCAAGATATTCCAAACGGAATCGCTTACGAAGTTCCTCTCGCAAAGTCTGAACCCGACGCACTTTCCGACACAATGAAGCATTGTCTATAGCATCACAATCTGGTAGCCCCCAGTCCACCTGATCCCGCAAAAACATCGCTGGTGTCAAGGCAACTAACTCTTGAGGATCCTCCGATAGATACGTTAATGGTCGCGAATTAATTATTGCCTCACACTCACATAACAACGTTAGCAAAGTCTCATAGTCCAAACTAGCACGACCTAGTGTTTTTCTCAACAACTGTTTCATAACACCAATGAGGCGCTCCCAGAATCCTCCCCACCAAGCTGCGGTAGGTGGATTAAAATGCCAACGAATACGTTGCACAGACATCTCACGAGTAATATTGTCCCAGTCCAGACATGATAAGGCATTTTCAGCACCCACAAAACCCGTACCGTTATCACTATAAATCGTTTTCGGCCTACCACGACGAGACACGAACCGACGTAAGGCCTGAAGAAAATCAGAAGTTGATAACGAACAACAGAGTTCCAGATGAACCGCCCTGAAGATCGCACACGTGAACATACAAATCCAAACTTTTTCACCGGTCTTAAGGAACAGCGGTCCCGCAAAGTCAATACCGGTCACTTCAAAAGCTACAGCGTCACGCACTCTGTTAGCCGGTAAAGGAGGAGTATGAACTGTTAGGTGTTTTCCAGTGTACCTCCGGCACAATACACACTTGGAGATAACGGATCTTACACTGCGCCTTCCTGAGAGAACCCAAAACCTTTCTCTGAGCAAACTTAAAGTACCTTGGGTCCCAACATGACAAGACTTCAAGTGATAATACCTAATTAACTTGATGGTTATCTCATGTTTAGATGGCAGTACGACTGGAAAACGGTAATACTGTGTATCTTCTCTGTTACAAACTCTAGATCTCAATCTAATCAAACCCCCTTCTTCATAAAATGGGTCAAGATGATTAATCCTTTTATCATCCACACCTGAGAAGCTTTCCTGCTGTACTTTTATCAAAATAAATTTCTCTGCAGCCTCAAACTCTTCAGAGGTTAACTCACCTTTATACTTCTGGTCACCTTTGCGACAATTTTTTACAAAACGTTGAATCCAAGCCACCATTCGTACCATCTTAGTATATTGTGAAAAGTAGCTAAAATGCCAGTCACACGAATTATAAACATTAACAAGAGATGTCACCAAAGTCTTTCTACGCTCTGCATTAACTTCTTCTTCATCACAAGTAGCCGCACTAGAAGGCCACTTATCACGGCTTTCATATAACCACTTTGGCCCCTCCCACCATCTCGACTGAAACAAATGTCTAGACGTGCACCCTCGTGATGGCAAGTCTGCAGGATTGACCACTCCTGGTAGGTGACGCCAGTTTTCCATTGAAGTTAAGCTACGAATTTCTTTAACTCTGTTCCATACAAAAACTCCCCATTCTTCTTGTCGTTGTATCCAGGAAATAACAGTGCTTGAGTCACTCCAAAAAAAGGATTCTATATTTCCTGGCAAGTTCTCTGCAACTTGAACATACAAACGGGCACCTATAGTTGCAGCTAGCAGCTCAAGACGTGGAATAGTCATTTTTGAGGTAGATTTCTTAATTGGAGCCAATCTAGCTCTCGAGGCCAATAGGGATACAAATACTTTACCAGAATAACTCACTCTCAAAAAGATAGCACAAGCATAGGCCAGTTTGCTTGCATCACAAAAGACATGGATACTTAAATTTTGTGATACCTCACCATTCATTTGTACCCATCGAGGCAATTCAATCTTCTCAAGATAAGGTAAATCTTTCAACCAAATTTTAAACTCTTCAGAGATGACTTCATCAAGTGGTTCATCCCATGCCAAGCTCTTCTCCCACAACTTTTGTAACATGAGTTTGGGTACTAATAGAGCTGGACATAAATATCCAATAGGATCAAACACTTTCTGTGCTGTAGAAAGGATTCTACGTTTAGTCACTACCATATTTTCCAAGTCAGTGTCCTCTCTTAAGAATTTCAAATTAACTATCAAAACATCTCGTACAGGATGCCAGTTCATACCAAGAACAGGACATATCTCTTCAGTTCCACTAACTTCATCATTTCTTGTACGCTCCCACCCTCTTAGTTCGAACTGTCCCTCTGCCATAATTGCTACAGACTCTGTAATGAACCTTGATACCATCTCTTCATCAGGCAAACTTGTAACACAGTTGTCAACATAGAAGCTTTGACTTAACCTTTTAACAACATCTAAAGCATACAATGATTCTGATGTAGAGCCCTTTTCCAGGTATCTTGCTAAGTGGTACTCTAGCGTCATCCCTAACAAAAATGGACTACTGTTAACACCAAATACCACACGTTTATGACGAAAAACTACTGTCTGACCTTCTTTATCAACCCATAAAAATTTGAGGAAATCACAGTCCCTTTCATGCACACTTATCTGTTGAAATGCCCTTTTAATATCAGAAATCACTCCTATTTTGTTTTCTCTAAACCTTACAAACATTGAAGGAATTAACTGAATCAGATTTGGACCTTTCTCTAAACAGTGGTTAAGTGAAGGTTTATTCTTTGAATGTGCAGATGCATCAAATACTGGACGTACCTTGGTAGTACTTTCTTCCTTTACCACAGGGCGGTGAGGTAAAAAATGTCCCAGACTGTTATCAACATCATTTAACTTTCCAACTAACTCAATTATACCCTCAGCCTGCCAGTCAGCGAAAACATCATCATACCTTTCAAAAAGACCATCACGTTTCAGCTTTTGCAGAGTGGAATTTAGTCTTTTCTCCGACAACTCACAATTACTGGGGAGAGGAGGGTGACCATCCAACCAAGGAAGACGAATCTCGTAGCGGCCCATCTTATTTACACTTACAGTCTGCATAAAAAAATCCCTAGCAGCTAAAGCAGCCTCCTCTTTGGTATGTCTATCTGTAGGCTCTTTAATACCAATTGCTTCCAACTCCCAAAGCTCACTTAAGGAAGCATCCTTTATGAGAAGATTCAATGTGGACATGACAACATCAGAATGTTTACTACTTGTAGGTATTTTTCCCATTAGTGTCCATCCAATGAGAGTTTCTATAGCTACTAACCCACAATCTAATTTATGACGACCCCCTGTATACAAATAACCAGCGACATCTGCTCCCAATAACAGTTCAATTGGGCCAGGTTGGAGATCATCAGATAAATCAATATTAAGGTTCTTGGCTTGTTCCCTCCATGGACCATGAAATACTGGAGCTACATCACTACAAATTGTTGGTTGATCTAAGGCCTCAAAACAATATGTAGAGTTCTTACCCTGTATTGTGACTTCATAACAGTTATGAGAGTTTGCAACTTCTGACCCTCCAAACAGACAATGAACAATTTTTTCCTGTCGTTTAACCGGATAATCTAATTTTAAAGCTGTGTCCTTTAATATATATGATCTTTGTGACCCACTATCAATTAAGGCACGAACAACTCTACTTTTACCAAAGATACCAATTAAAGTGACTCTCAATGTTTGCAAAAATACATGACCTTTAGTTTGGTTAGTCAAAGCCTGGTCATTTATGACATCCTTAGAAGACATGTTCTCATTTTGACTATTACTCGGCTTACATTGACTTATTGTTAAACTGGGACACATCAAGACTACATGAGCTTGGCTACAGATAACACATCTTAGCCTTGTTTTACATCTTTTGGTCTGATGTCCCACTTTTAGACATCTAAAACAAGCCTTCTTCCCAATGAGAACATCCTTTTTTTGAACAAATGTCATTTTTTGTGCCTTAAAGCAATCTTCACTACCATGTGTACCTGAACAAAAGACACAAGCTGATATTTCACAATTAATTAAATTAGCAGCAGCTTGGAAAACCTGATGACCTCTTGACACTAGCTTTAGAGGATGAAGCCACTTCTTCAGACAGTCCAAAACCTTCAGCAGCTAAAGCAATCCTTTGTTCATTCTCTACTTCATTTCTGAGAAAAGTCATCAACAGTTTCAACCTGTTTTCCAATGTCCCATCTCTATAATCAATATTTGTGGAGCGTTGCCACACCCTAAGCAATTCCTGAGGTAAACAAGATTCAATTAATGGAAAGAGCATTGCTGAACACTTGTCAGATGTGATACCTAATATCTCCAGTGCTCGCAGTTGAGTTTCAATGCTGTCATACAGTTTAGATATATCAATCTTTTGTTTGGACACAGACTTACTCAAAATAAGTTTTAGTAACTCTCTAATGTATACTTCTATTTGTAAGTCTTCTCTGCCAAACCTGCTTTGCATACTTTCCATAATTTTACTATAATTGTCAGCCATAGCTGGATAGCTTTCTACTAGTTGACGTGCTCTACTACCTGGTACTGTGGCTTGAATTAAATATTCAATCTTATCATGGCAATCAATAGAATCATCCTCGTGAATCTTTTTGAATTGTGCCCAGAATGCCAACCAACCTTTGATACTGCCATCATATTTTTTAAATTCAATAGTAGGTAATCTAAATTTTCTCATACCTGTTAGTTGTGGCTCATCTGTATTCTGGGACACTGCACTATGCCTGCTGGATGCTTCAGTCTTCGTTTCTTCCATCAGCTTGTTATATCTGGTTCTACACTTGGAAAACTTTCTCAAATACACATCACAACTCTCTATCTCTGCTTCTAGCTCCGTCTCAGTAGAGCTTTCAAATGATAATTCAGTAATTTGGGAATCAACTGACTGTAACTCCTCAAACTTACATTTTAACAGTTCCCAGGACACTTCTATTGACTCGTAGTCCAATGGTTCTGCTTTCATAAGACCTTCTAACTCGTTGGCCGTACGCGTAAAAATAGCCCTTAATACTCTTCTGGTTTTCTTTCTATTTTCTAATTCTGCTGCCATAGTGCGTTTGGTTCAAAACCACCGAAACGTTCTCAATACAAATCACAAACCAAAGAACGCGGTAAAACTCACTGGCCCACAACTACAAAATCCGCACCGAAATCCAACTCAAAAAGTCCTGTCACGGTCGCCACAATGTCGCACCACCAAAAAACTACCCGTTTTAAGAGGTTTGCGTATGTTGGATTTGGTTTTATTTGTATATATACAGAATTAGTTACAGTTATTTAAAATTACATTTATTGACATACTTGCAATAACGACAACAACTTAACATTCATAGCATACTTCATAGTCTATTATTTTTCTTCTTTTTCGTGGCCCAATACCACTAAGCCTTTCATCCACTAAATTGTTTCAAGTAAAGGTAATATCTGACAGTAACTATCCAGTTTGTTCACAAGCCGTTTTGTTATTATCTTCATGAATAGTTTGTATGTATGGGAGAGCAAGCTGTAAGAAATATACATACCTAAATAAATAAAAACAGCATAATTTTTGTACCTAAACAGTTGAAAAGCTGAAGAGAGACACATTATACTAGTGATACATGTATATTGTGGTCATGATATAAACTGTATGTTTATTTTCCCAAGCGTGTTTACATATTTGAGATCTATCAAATAATCTATTTTCGATAAAAGATGGATGTTAACTTATTCTATTTTTATAATTTTTGGTTCTTTCTTGATTATTATTAGGTTTAGTTTTAAATAAAGTAGGTCTCAATGTGTTTCTTGTTTTCACTGTTGTTGATGTTGAATTTATTTCATATCGTTATGTTTTTCCAATAATCATTTGAACATTTAACACCATTTTCTGTTTTTCGAGAATCTAATTTTTTGCTAAAACTTTTGCTAACCGCTAATTTAATAAACTTGCTTTTATTTTGCAAATTAGTGAAACTGAGATTGGAGCCGAATACGATACGTGTTTATCGTACTGTAGAATCTCTGAAATGATGCCTCTAAAGCAACATAATCAATACATCCATAGATAATCCGGTTCTGATAAATAAAACACGAAGCATAATCCACAAATATCCGAGCAGCGAGATTAAATTGATGTCCCTGGCGGGCAGAGCAGCAACCACGCGTCTCTAGACACCTCGCAAGGAAATATATGTGAAAGGAATCGGACATGTCGCTATTCCGTTTAAAACCATTTACCGCATGTAGCAAGCCAACGTTCGAGTACAACGATTTGCAGCGGAACCGGAAAAGTATCGAAGTGCTGACCATAAATTTTTCTGGTTGTTTTCGGACGCTAATCCATTTAGACATGCAAATGGAATATCACGCTCGGGAGAATGTTTCCAGTTGTTTCGGGCCTCTTGCGTTAAATATCTAAAATTGGAGAAACGGGTATAAATAAAACAAGTCGATAATTTTTATATTTGAAACCATTTTTATTTTATATATACATAAACAGTTTTACACAGAATGAAAATAGCAGAGAAATAATAAAAGCAATAAAAAAACGAAACGTACAATATTTCGGTTACGTAATGAGCCATCCAGAGAGGTATAACCTTCTATACCTCATAACTCATATTGCCGGGAAAAGGTGCTCAGATATAATTGCCGATATGATCACCAACGTTCGATAATTCTATAGGCTACAAAAAGAAGAAATAGTACATAGATTCGATTGCTCTAATTAGGTGTAGGTAAGTGGGTTATTCCTTTTTTCCATCATTTCAGATATAATAATGTTTATCGATCCGGGCAGACTTTATTAAAATCAATAGATGAAAAAATATGTATTCCTACAAAAAAGTCCTCGACAACCTGGCAAAAGATAATAAAGTGTCTCTAATAAGGATGCTGGGAGAGTGGCTTCATTAAAAATGCTGCAAAAAAGAGAAGTGGCTAAAAAATAATCCCCAAAAAAAATGAAGAGCCACATTTCAACCCAACCATTGTTTGGTTTTGGGGTTATTTTGCAAATACCATAAAGTAAGTAAGGTACAAGATGTAGGTAATATGGTGTAGGTGTGGGTGATATGGCCATCTAACAAATTTGCTACTATTTTTATGTTTAAACGATAAAAATCTTGATACTAGCATAGTAATACAAATTTAGTATCGAAATTGTTATACTGATGGTTCTACATTCGCTATACGTCAGCACACTATGTTACTGTTGTGAAAAGTCGCCATTGTAGAAGCTAGTTAATAATTTCATCAAAAAAAATTATAGCTCGTTCTAATAGGTTTGTAAGTTTTTATTATATTAATTGTACTAACATGTTTTGTAGACCATAATAATCGTGTACATGCTCATATTTTAGTATATAGGTTTGGATTTATTACATTTTTTCGTAGGCAAATATCGAAATACAGTTTCGAATAATATGGCCAGGTGAAAAAGTAGGTTTATATGACCATGGCCGTATTTATCTTCCCGTAGCCATAATACTCTACAATAAATATTTTGCTTGCTGTATTGATATGATTTCTTTTGTTACAGAAATTAAAAATGCCTTAGTATACAAAACACAGCTAGTCGTACATATCACATCCCAAGGTGGGCACTTTGACGATATTTAGAAGAGAAAAAGCAAGTAAAGTCTTATTTGTTGAACTAACGCTAAAAGCCTAACGCAGTTTATAAGTAAAGTCTTGTTTAGGGCGAAAAACTATACTTACAAATGCCCAAGAAGCAGAATTAGTTGAACGTATTATCCGTCTTTCTTAAATTGGATATCCACTTACTACAAGGGTACTTTGTAAGAGCGTATATCGATATACAGAACTCAATTAAAATTCCAAATCCTTTTCAACAGAAAAGAACTAGCTGGTCGTTATTGGCTATGTGGTTTTATGAAGTAAAATCCTTAAATCAGACCTAGGAAAGCACAAAACTTAAATCCGGCTAAGGCAAAAAATCTTAATAATATCATTATAGTGAGCTGGAAGTATTTTAAGAGAAAGACTTATATTTTAACGTTCGACTTTTTTTATTATTGGTAATATATGTGTTTGGTTAAGTTTATCTTAAAAACTGACAATATTTTTTTATTGATATTTTGAATTTCCCTACATTATCTAGCCTCTTTCTATAAAGCAATAACTATAAAAATTATAATCGTAATAAACTCTTTTAGCTGGGTTTAATCAACGGAAGTTCTTTTATTATACGAAAGGAAACACCGTGGACGAGGGTCACACAATAAAGATAACTACAGCGATTCGGCAATAGTCGTAGTATCCAGGAAAAAGAGAGAGACAAATGCTTTAAAGAAATTACACGAATCGCCCATATTTTTGCTAGATGCCAGCTCGTAGCGAAGAAACCCAATTTTCTTTTTGAACATTTTCCCTAGCGAGTTTCCACAAACAACAGAAAAACTACAAAAACTCTAATAACCCATGATTTGATGTAAGTTTAACACATGTAGTGTGTTTTCTCGCTCGGTACGTGTTACGCGGGGACGACAAAATTTACGTTGTTCGTTAAATCCTTTAATAGGTTTTATTTTTATTAGTTAGCTGTTGGTGTCGTAGTTTTCCATCTAATACGAGGGCAAAAAGAAATCATCGTTTATTACATTGTTAATGACGATTTTTGACACTAAAATGGGGTTAAAATTTTATTGTTTATCAACAAAATTAATAGTTGTATGAAGAGCTGGTCTCCAATAAACGACTATGATGTTATAATTAAATTGAACGCTCTAGATCAGTGGCGCACCCAGTGGGGGGGTTGGGGTGTTAACCCCCCGCCCAGGACCCTATTCCGACACTGTTATTTACAAATTTTAAAGGACTTAAAATGGTGGAGGTAGCATAAAAAAATTTCGGTGCTCAACCAAAACCCCCTCAGAGGAAAATTATTCTAGGTGCGCTACTGCTCTAGATTATAATGCTTTAATGCGTATAAACTGTATAAACCTGCATAATGCGTGTATACTAAGAGTTTGTATCTACGTTGATACAGTCTGTTGATTTAAATCTAAATGATTAATTCTAATAAGAATTAATCATTTAAATTTAAATTAAACAGAAATTGAGGAAATGATTAATAAATATATATCACTATTTGCTAAAAACAGATATGATGTAGGTACTGTGAAGGATTACGAAGGTCATATTGACTTAATGATAGATAAAAACTGCTTCAAACGGCAAAACAGATTTTGTAGAAATCAAGAAGAAAGTCGAAATATGGTTTCATGTCGCAATTAGGACATATATAACAGCATATTCATTTGAAATTGTTTTCATTGATAATATTGGTGGCTTTACAAAATCTGGATCAACAAAAAAATATTTACGATGTGTAACACAGAACGAAAAATAATGTACTGGTTGAGAAATCTCAGAGAATTTTTCGTATACAATTCAATACGATTTTTCCGTGCAGCCCATGAAATACATACAATACATAAATTGTTCTTAGCAGTCCATGAAATCATTAGCGTATCCTTTCTGTTGTGGCTCTATAATATTGTTTAGATCACAACGTTGATAGATGCAGGATGTAACCAATTTATACCATGTTAGAAGAAAAGTACTTGGACCTTGGGTGCCATTTTGATCCTTTATTATTAAATAAGTTGTTCCTGGAGTTGTAGCATTTTCAATTTCATTGATTCTTTGAAGTATATTGAAGTCCCCTCGTATACGAAATATTAAAATCACCTTATATATTTTTGATAGATCTAAAAATATTTCGTACGTATTTAAACCCAAATATCTTTTCATTTCTTTCTTAGGGCGGCCAAGTTGAAATAAATCATTTTAGAGTTGTTTATTTTGCTTCGGCAATTTCTTTTCAAGTTAATGCGTCGCAAAAGGATATGTACGTCGCTTCGTGGTGTCTTGTTATGTCAGCGTTTGTATGTATGCGTTCAGTTTTAATAGAATTTCTTCACTCTCGTTGGAGCAGCTTTCAAGAGTGGTTCAGCTTTATGTCCAAATTCACGTCGAATTTGTAAAGTATTCTGTTTTCGTCTTTTGTTATGAAGAATATGTAGCAGTTTGTTATTGGTTTTGTGGCAGTAAATGCTTCAATTATTAATGTTTTGAGTGAGAATTGGAGGACATCCTCGTTTTGTTTTAATTTGTTCCCGCTTTTATCCTTTTGCCAAAGGCTTTTGGCAGTTTGGAGATGGAGGTTTTCGTATTGCAGAGAGAGTGGAGCCCTCAGTTCCAGGTTCCAGTTATGGTTTCAGAAACTTAAGTGTGATCATGTGAATTAAGGTAACATTTTGTTCAAATTTTAAACTAAAGACAGACATTTTTTTTATAAAATAATAATTGCTTTCGTTGACATTTAAAATTGTAAATTTTAGGTTTTGAGTAAAGCTGTCAATTTGTGTTTAGTTTTTTTTGAAATTTAATGTTAATTTATGACAGCTCGTTTTAGTATTTTTGATGTTGGTTTGTGTTGTTTTTTTTTAAAGGTTGACCTCAATGCAATTTTGTAAGTTTTGTAGCAATGGAGTTTGTTAATGGATGACACATGTAAGTTTTTGAATTTTGTATTTCTCCATGTAACTGTTTGTGGTGACACATAAATAAAGGTTAAATTTTGTTGTCTTAACTTTTTATTTATTTTTTTTGAGCTAACCCTTTTTGAGTTTATTTGAAAAAGATATGTTTTTTTATGTTTTGATTTTGTTTTCTAATTATTTCCCTAGTTACAACTAGTGGTTGTAATAGGCATAATTAGGCACCTCAAGTGGCGCCCTATATTAAATTCCTTGAGGTGTTTCTTGTTTATTTTTATTTTGTTTATCCCAAGAGCCCTTTATTTCATTTTTTTGTAGTTGCCTCATTCCAATGCCTTATCTTTTACTTATCCACGACCCCAGCTCTCCTACGAAACCCTGAATGCCGTTCGCATAAGTAGCGATTATTTTGCTTGCCCTATCTCCACCCCAATAGTTTCTTCCCTCAATTTTCTATCTCCCGTATTAATGCCCCCCGTGGTAGGCAAAATACTTTCGTTACAAAAATGGCGCCCAACGTGGTGCGCCATTTTTGTAACTATAATATTTTGCCTACCAAAGGGGACTTTAACACAAGGGGGTAGAAAATTGGGGGAAGAAACTAAAGGGGTGGAGATAGGGCAAGCAAAATAATCGCTACTTATCCACGACCCCAGCTCTCCTACGAAACCCTGAGTGCCGTTCGCATCAGTAGCGATTATTTTGCTTGCTCTATCTCCACCCCTTTAGTTTCTTCCCCCAATGTTCTACCCCCTTGTGTTAAAGTCCCCTGTGGTAGGCAAAATATTATCGTTACAGAGTTAGAAATGATGGTAGTTTCAGCGGATGGGAAACAACAATTGATTAATTAATCTTATTAAGCAATCATAAATGTTCCGAAACTTCTTTAGTTAGAATTTTAAATTCCGTCTGGTCTAGGAAAATTCCTGTTATGAAGCTCTTTGTTTATATTCGAGACTTTTTCGGTAGTAAAAGGTTTATAGAGAGTAGTAGTTGTGCGTCATATATTTGATCCACTCAGCATTAATGTTTAGAGAAGGAATATGATAGGAAAACTAGTAGCGACAACAAAAAGTAAGCAGTTTAGTCCAAAAATCTATTTAGGAATAGGAATTTAAGTTTAAAGGAAAAACGCTAATTAATCTTGTAAATGAAATTTTCTTACAATCCCCGTATTTCTACTACAATTTTGTATTTTAAAGAGTTGACTGCAACTCTATTTGAAATAAGACGTTGAAGTTTATTGTGGAATTTACTTGGCGGTTTCCCGCAGGTGAGAACTTTCGGAGTTTTCCAGTCTAGTCAGGAGATATATTATTTACTTCCATCGAGGTTACTGCACTGTATCTTCCTGCTGCTTTTCTAATTAAACTTCGGCTACAAAATAGCATTCTACTTTCTTTATACTGGAAGCATTTAATTATTTTTTTTTATTTATTTGACGGAAAAATTTATTTTACATCAATAAAAAAAAGCTGATATAAGTATACAACTTTTTAGAAGTAATAAAGAAAAAAATAATATTATCTCTATAATAATAATTGTAATACAAAATAAATAATAGAAATAATATAAAAGCTTTGTCAAACTTATTTTTAATGAACACTCCTTTGACTTAAAAAATATACTTTATCATATTGCCCAGCTTTTGTCTACTTTGCTTGATAATTCTGACAATAATATATTCTAATTGTTATTTTCCTGTTTCTCACTTCGAGCCAATTCGAGATAAAGTTAAATTTTCCAGATTGTTTTTATTGCTACACAGGGCCGTATTTAACAAGAAGAACTTCTTTAGCCGCTATATTAAGATATTATGCGATGAATTAATACGTTTTTGTGAAGACGAGGTCATAGGGATAAAAAAGTAGGAAACACATATTTTTCTAAAAGTATTTACCGGTATTTTTAATCGAAATAATATCACGTAAATGACACTCTTTAAAAATGAGTTTTTAAATTGTAAAAGATAATACGATGCAAGAGAGTAAATCAATTACTGGTGATATCCCTTGTAAGTAACTGGTACAGTCCGTCCCAAACCCTTCTTTCAGTGCGTCATAGTTGTTCGAATTCTCTCTAACGCATTAAGCTAGAAGTGACAGAAAAAAACGTGAGTCCCTGATTATTACCTATACATAGAACTTAGAAAATTAGGTATCGGTCATGGTATTCGCATATTAAAGCGAATTCTACTTACGAACGTATAATTGGTTGGAGTTTAGAATACGCTAAATAGATATCCAATCAATTATGCATATAAATATAATTTGACACAGATGATCTTGATAATGACAGTGACAGTACTTTCACAATGTCAACTGATAAAATGATAATTGCCGTTCCAGGTTAGTATTTTCAGACATTTTACTTACAGTGAAAATTAAATTTTGTATTTATTGTCATAAAAATATTTTAAATGTTCCGAGATATACCGAGAATGAACAAAGACTAATATTAAAATTATTAAATTAGTTTCAATTAGAAAAAGAGGCTGAGTTATCTTTGTTATCAGTTTCTGTCGTTCGCGAATCAGATTGTGAATTCCGGAATGATATTGAGAAAATATCTTAAACTAATACCGTTATGGATATTTATATGTATTAAAACGGTTCTTTTTAGAACCACGACATTTTCTTGAAATGTAAGATATAATTGATACCAGCCACATATCTAGTGTAATCATTGATTTTAAAGAATCAGATTCTGAATGGGATTATGGATTGTTTGAAATATAATATTCATTTTTGTTATTCATAAAAAAGAAGGTAAACTTACATTCGGTATCTTGTTTTTTAACTAAACTCTATTAACACGATTTCATCTGGATACCGGAACTGGTAGATTAACTCAAAAATCAACTGCTTCACTATTTAAACTATTTATATCGTTTCTTTAACTAAACTTTATAACCTTCTTTCATTTGCACACCAAATTTAGTAGAATAACTCAAAAATCAACTGCTTCACTATTTAAACTATTTCCACTATTTAATGACATCTTCACAAAATTAAACTATTGGCTGTCTTAGAAACTTATCAGAAAATTACTTATCCAAATATGACTGATTTAAATCGATGTTATTTTATCACAGGAATGTTTACTTTGATGCCTTGCAATTGCAATTGTCATTGCAATATGCCTGTGTGTTTGTAATAAATAATCATAAATCCATAAACGAATCTAAGCTAATTAAGCACTTTCCTTGGAATGTATAAAATAGAACAGAATAAAACAGAATTATGACAAACTACTATGCATTTAAAAAAAAATAACCGTTTCACATTTAGCCGATTACGATCCTGCAACTGTCAGATTTAACTAAAATATCATGCAATAATTCTCGACATTCTTTAAATCCTATATGACGTCAAAATTAGTGACGCACTGAAAAAAGGGTTTGGGACAGACTGTAATTTTCTCGAAACCTGTCTATTTGTACCAATCGGTAGATATTGGAAATTCTCGGCAAATATGAGAGGTTTTTTAATTTATATAGCAATTATTTTAACATGCTTGGTTAGAATGCGATTTTACACAAAGTACCTGTTGCTTTGAATAATATTTGGTAGTTGTCTTCTGAACTATTTGCAATAAATTTATTAAAGAAAATACAAAAATGTTTGTCTTAGATTCGTTCCGATTTTTATCAGATTCAGGAATAACTTTTGAATATAACACTTTCTGTAGAAGACCTCGGTAGTGACATACTCTTATACCACCCATGCATTCATTTGGAATTTCTCTGTGGCTGAGTTTAAGAAGATTTTAGTTCAATCTTACCACTCCTTTGTCGAATAGTACAAGCTCGTTGTCCGTATTGAAGTAAAAGGGCAGCACGGGTTCTGCGTATTTTCCCATGTTAAATCCCATAGGAAATCACTAAGGTCCATTCTGCTCGTTTTTGGCTCATTTAGGTGTGAAAGCGCGACAGCTTATCGGATCCTAACGTGTGAGGTATCGTCAGAAACGGGAGGAGGTAATAAATACGTTAACATGAAAAACAGAGATGGCGGCATTGCCAAAAGGACACTAGGCTGGTAACGTCTAAACGGCTTAACGTACAACAACGTAAGGTATCGCATGGAAAGGAGAGGAGCCAACAAATAGGTAGACACAGAAAAAAAAACATGGCGGCGTATTTCCAAAAGAACACCACGCTTGTAATGTCTAAACGGCTCAACGTTCAACAATGTGCAAGGTATCGATGAAAAGGGGAGGTGGTAATGGATATGCAAGGTAAAAAACAAACGCAAAGACAATGCTAAAACGGCATTATATCGTTTCTCTGTTGTTATTAGTCACACTACTACATGTAATACGTGTAATATATATACAAGGGAAAGGGATATTCAATACGTTAACACAAAAAACAGACGGAAAGACATTGTTAAAACGGCACTAATTCGACGCAACACGTGATATTAGACGAAGGACGTGACATTCGACGCAGGACGCGACATTTATGTGACAGTCGATGCAGGACGTGTGCTTATTACAAAAAATAAACGCAAAGACATCGTCAAAACGGCATTAGATCGTTGTTATTCGTCCGATCGTGACGTTCGAGGTGTCAAATGAAAAAGGATAGGAAATATGTTAACATAAAAAATACAGATGGCGGTATTGTCAAAAAGACATTTCTTCATACCTCCGTTGTTATTGGACCTATTTTGACGTTTAGGGTATCAAATTAATGAGATTGGTTTTCGTCAGACAAATCGCATTCTCACGCCATCTGTTGGCTACAGTCTTTAACTATGTCCAAATCATCTAGCGCCGATATGTAATTCAGACTATCGTTTTTTGTACAGCGTATATATAAAACAATTCTTTTTCTCTTTCGAATTCAATCAACATATAGGGGAGGTGTCGAAAACCGTATCTCATTCTTCTTCTTCTACTATACATGGATCTCCTATGACCCTACACCCTCTTGTTACAAATATAGTATATACCATTAATAAAGTAGATAGTATATATAGTATAGTATAGTATAGGATAGTGTATATGGTGTAGTATATCAAAAGATAATTGATTACTACTATACATAGATCTCTTCCGATCATACATCTGCTCTTTACAAATATAGCATATACCATTCTTACAGTATGACCACACAAACAAATATCCAATATAATATACAAAATAATTGAATACTACTATACATGGATCTTCTCTGATCACATACCTGCTCTTTGCAAATACACCATTCTTACAGTATGGCTAAACCATAAAATATACTTGATATTAATATCAGCTGAACGATCACTGCTCAACAAGGATATTATTAGAACGATTGCTACCATACATAGGTCTCCACCTAACGTGCATAACGTGCAGTTTGTAAACTGGGTTTTGAAAGATAAAATGAATGTTAGATATACAATATGTTAGATAAGTGGTTTTGATGAATACTGACAACCGCGAAAATCACATCAATAGGATCATCCATAAACGTGATGATGTCGAAAGTATTTAAACTACACTGGATAATAATCACACAATATCAGACCCTAGATTATTTAGGATTGATATCAGGAACCAACTGACTCAAAGATTTATAAATTATTTCTCTCAGCACTTAAAAAGCCAGAAAAATAACAGTATAACATAGCAATTATCGATTTTGTTAAAGTGCTTCTTCTAACACATTAAAAAGAGAATTCTCCAGTGTATTAGTAATTAAAGTTGACAATTACATATGATGACAGAAGTTTAGCTACAACTTTAAAAATACAGTTTTAGTTTTACCTTCTTAATTTTATTTTTGTTTGTAATCATCCGTTACCAAAAAAAATATATTGATTACTCTATTTTTTTTATCTATATTTTAACCTCTATTTTTGTATGCAGTAAAAATAAGGCCAACCCTGTTCGCTTAGTGTAAAACACTCTCTACTTATCATAGGGAATCAAAGGGAGTGTCTGTGGCAGTTAGGTTGATTAGACAGCACCGTGACTCTCCATCTACATACACAGACCGCGAATCGCTCCGAATTTCTTTGTTCTGGTGCCGCTTTCCACAGGCAATTCTAAGGGGAAACTCCCTAATTGGAGACACTGGATTAGGGAGAGGTTATTCCTGCAGTTACTCCACAGACATAGAAATATACTTCAATCATACTTTAGGGAGCAAGTTGGAGGGCCTGAATTTCGATAAGGGCTTTTATCACTTTCGCAATTGGAGATGGAAATTTGTAATCTTGTAATTGGTGCGAAAACTTCCACCAGCATTTGGATGTAATAAAACTAAACTTAATTACTTCGGAGATACTTAAATATGGAGTGTGCGACGCTCAACCTTGCATTAAAAAGATTCGACGAACTTTTTAGGTCCCAAGATTTTAATTTTCCCTAGAAAAACAATTTGAGTAATAAGTGGATAAGCCTTTAATGAGTTTTTAACAAATTTCTTGCCCAATACATACGGAGCAGCTTTTTGTTTGAATAATTAAAGTGCGTAAACATTATTAGAGCTCTTTCTACAAAAATGAGGTAGTGAGTTTAATAATTTTTTATAGTCTATTCAATTATGTGCCATAAATATAATAGCCATTAGCCGTGTTTTTATCGCCATGTTTCATTCTAAGGAAAAGTGTGGTTTATACCGTTACAATAAATTTCAAGTTATCAAAAAGTGGTTATTCAAACGTAATATGCAGTAAGATAATATGCAGAAAAAACTCAAAATAACATTCAACAAAACAAACTATCATTTTTAAAGTATATCTATTAAGTATATTAAAGAGGTAAAACGAAAACTTACGATAATTGTGCTTTTTTAATTTCAAATTTCTCATAAAGACAGTAAATGTTTTTCAAAATTGTCTATTAACAATTTATGTTTTCTATATCTAATTTAGATATTTATAAAAAGAAAAACTTTTTTTGACATCAACTGAAGTGATAGCAGCATATTTTAGGTTGGCTAAGAAGCAGAAAATCTCCTGGGGCAGACCAGATCACCGCAGAAGTTTTAAAAGAGACTGGAGATGTTTTAGTAAATGTTATGCATATGATCTGCAAAAAGATAATCAAAAACGGAACTCCACTAGATTGCAGCATCTATAGAACGGTAACCCTAATATCCCATGCAAGCAAGGTTCTACTTTATGTAATACATGAAAGACTAAAAGCTTTTATATTGCCTCAGATATGAGAAAAACAAGCGAGATTTTTCCCATTTAAAGGCAGAAGAGAACAAATCCTCAATGTCAGACAGCTTATCGAAAAAACTCGTTAATTTAATACTCCTATGCTTATGTGTTTTGTGGATTACACAAAGGCCTTCAATAAAGTCAAATGGCAGCAGCTATGGTCCATACTAGCGGAAATGGAAGCACCATATCACTTACTTCAACTAATTAGAAGTCTATATGAAAATAATAAGTGCACAGTAAAAATAAACAACACTCATTTCGATCATTTCAGAACAGAGGCGGGTGTGGGACAGGGATGCATAATCTCGCCAACTCTGTTTAATATCTACAGCGAACACATTATGCGAAAGGTACTAGACGGGTGGAAGGGCGGAATATTAGTAGGAGGTCAAAAAATCAATAACTTGAGATATGCTGGTGACACTTTAATAATCGCGGCAAATCAAGAAGAAACGAAAGACATAATGATATGTCTGGAGGAAAAAAGCAAAACATATGGACTAAAGCTAAATAGGAGTAAGACAAAGATCATGATAGTAGACAAAGCTCGGAATAATCTTCAACACGTTAAAGAAATTTGAAGCTTTGAAGTAGTAAATAGTTTCATATACCTGGGGTCCCTAATAACAAATGACGGAAGGTGTGACAGAGGGATACGTAGAAGGTTCACTATTGCTAGAACAGCTATGATGAAACTGGTAACAATTTGGAAAAATTGTAGCATAACAATACATACAGAACTAAGGCTGGTAAGAGCACTCATTTTTCCCATAGCCACATATGCATCCGAAACGTGGACCTTAAAGAAAGGGGATAAAAATAAACTGGACGCTTTTGAAATGTGGGTATACCGCCGCACGTTGAGAATATCCTGGATTGATCATCGCACTAACGTATCGATATTAGAACAACTTAAAGTAAAGGATAGATTACTTTAACAAATACAACAGTGATATTTGTAGTATTTTGGACACATTGCTAGAAGAACAGGTACGATGGAAAAACTGATAGTCGAGGGTAGAGTTGAAGGAAAGAGATATTACGAATATGTACTTTGGAAGCCGCTAACTTGCCTATGATAGCTGATTTACAAAATTTAGTCGTCTTGAACTTATGTACAGAACTTTCTGAAGTACGAACAGGAGCTTCGAGCTCACCCAATGCTGGATTCAAACTGATCTCAACTTGTCCCCTTGAATAACGCTGGGCCCATAACGGTTTTAGGATCTATTTACATTTCGCAACCTTCAACTTTCCGTTCGTTGGTAAAATTACCTGAGTAGGTTGTTTGGGATTTTTCGCATGACTCAAACCGATAATTTGCAAATTACTAATGATCGTTTCATTGTTATGATTCTTTCATGACTTTAGAAGCTTATGTCCAGAAAGTTCTTTTAAATACAAGCTATCGGCGTCAGTACAGAATATTAAATGGTACAAAAGCATTTTACAAATCTAAACCTTAAAGCTAATATACGTATAATACGATACAAAATTAAATAAAAATATTTAATGTTGTTGTTACGCAACATAGCTTCCGTTGATGTAACCTACATCTAAATGAGTATAAGGTAAAGGACACACTTTAACGATACACCTTATAGATATTCCGTCTTTAGTTCTTATTTTTGCAGTTCGAACCCTGCCGTCTTTACCTGGTAATGTTACGATTACTCTTGCGAGTAGCTATTTTAGAGAAGAAGCGTTGTCATCGATTAGAAGTACAAGATCATTAACTTTAATATTTTCTTGGAGCCGAAACCAGTTGGGCTTATTTTGAAGGCGATTTAAAAAATCCCTAGACCAGCATTTCTAGAAATGCTGCTGAATCTTGCTGCATTTCTGCCATAGTGCCAAACTATTTGCGGATCTTTTCGAGATATCTTTCTCTGGATAGAAAGTCATGGTGCTTCTGATAAGAAAATAAGCGGTGGTTAGAAACGAGAAATCATTTGGACTATCTGACAATAGACAGAGGGGTCGTGAATTTAAAACTGCTTTTATTGAGCCAAAATGGTAGTTTATTCCTTGAATGTAAAAATATTATTTCCCATCATCCTTACCAAATAATACTTTCAGCTTTTTATAGCTACTTCCCAAATTTCACTTTGATGTGGAGATCGTAAGTGCAATGTACTTCCACTAAATTAATGTTGAGACTTCGAATTTTTTTATGGTAGGTAGGAAATCCGCTCCCATAAAAAAGTCGTAATACTCTTTCAACTGATTACAAGCTAGAAGAAAGTTGGACAGATTGTCCAAATAAACTGTCTTATGGATACCTATGCGTAAAATGAATCTTTTCAACGTTAGTAGGAAAGCTTCAGTGCTGAGACGATACTTGCTCTATATGGTCTGCCTTAGTAACGAGGCATGCAATTACTGCTATATAAGCCTTACAAATGAGTGCATGTCGCAGTCTTAAAGATTTTATTTGAAATGGAACCCCGTAGTCGATGCCTACATTTGTAAATGGTCGAGAGACCTGAAATCGTTCTTTGGGTAGATCGACCATTATTTGATGATACAGTTGTTACAATTTTATATAATCCTCTTGATTTCTCTCAGTCTATCAAGAGGGAAATAAGTGAGTCTAATATTTGACAATGTATTTTGAGAACCTGTGTACAATAGGCGAATGTGTTCCCTTTCAAGCAACGATCTAGCTACCTGGCATTTGGAGAAAGAAGAAGCTGAAATTTTTAATTATATGAAACATTTGCATTGCAAAGTCGTCCACCATCTCCTATCAAATTAAATGCGTCTATAAATGAATTCAATTTTAAAATATCCTTATTTGTGACTGTTTTCTGATACTTTCATTCACTAATATGCGAACAGTTGCAAAATTACAACATATGATAGCATCATCAAGTATAAAAATAGCTGTAATGTTTGTTAGTTTCATAGAATGACATTATAGGAAAAAGTAATATATTGCTACGAGGCTCGTACTCTGACACAAAACAGGGTGAAAAAGTACCGAGCAACCTAAAGCACGCTAGTGCGATGTATGAAAATACCAAACATTAAACAGGTACTTTCCCCATTAAGACAAATGTAGAAGTAGAACTATTTTAACTAATATATTTTATGTGTAAAAGATGCGAAAAATGTGACATTATTACTAAGAATTTTATTATAGTTTTGGAAAATATATCATTAAGCTTCGGTATGAAATTTTGAGAGAAGTTGTTCAAGTGATTTATCAAACTTTGCTAAATGTTTTTGTCTACCTATTGTTGATGATCGCACAAATCTCTCGGTTGCAATTTATTGTACTGCTGCAACGTTTCGAGTTATTTTTCTTAAAAGAAGAAGAAAAACCAGTAAACGCCACGTAGCAAAAATCGACACCATTATATTAAATTTCTGTTGGTGTCCGCGTCGTATATCTTGCGGGAAATGTACCTGAAAATAAAGGGCACAATGCACTAGGTGGTTAAATAAATAGTCTCGCATTTATCAAGGTGTCCTTTTTATTTCTCTATCTAACACATTATTTAACATTATGGTTGCACCTCACACCACCGTTCGGGATTTGCACAGGAGCGGTACAAGTGAGGTATAAATAGATATAGCGGGAGTGTTCAATTTTAAAGTGTACGGTTGATTTTCATGAAAAGCTTTCTGAATTATTTTTTTATAATGATTTTTTTTTCTCAGTTCTTCCCTTCGATTTCTTTTCTATGTATATCAAGTTTTGTATAGGGTTTTTAACTTTCCCAACTCCAAGTGGAGCGAGTTCTCAGCCCAGGCTAAGTTTTTCCCTGCATTTTTTGTGTTTGTAGTCTGTTACATCGTTCTTTGTACTTTTCTGTGTACGGTAGTTAACATAATTGGATCCTAGAAGGTCACTAATTACATATTTGAAGTCCCGAAGTACAAGTTTAGATAAAGTTATTTTATTATGCTTTTGTTATTAATGTTATGAAGTCGTTTTAAAATGCGGTTATTGAATTATTGGAAAGGCTGAACGAAATATTTTGCATATGTAAGTCTTATTGTGTTCTGTTTATTACGGGATTAGGCATATGCAAATATTGGGAAATCATTTTAGGCCATTTTGAAGGGGGATAATAAATGTAGATAGGTAAATATCCTGTGTATTTTATATTTATTTCTTTATCATTAGTATACAGTCTGTGCAGAGGTCTGCTTGGCTCAAGCAATGGCTTAAGTTCCTTATGACTTCGGTAAATAAAATTACCCCTCAATTATTATTATTATTATTTAGTTAATGCCTCGACAACTAAAATCATTGACATGGTACAGTCAGGTACCTAGTGTAGTGTGTTTGTGTGTCTAGAGTAATTGTCTTGATACTTAGCAAAGTCGACGTCATTGTCTTTGCTAAGAGAGGCTAATTGTATCCGAACGTCTGCGGTCCCTCCGGTGAGTACCGATCGCATAAGGATAGAAATTATTTTCATTCATTAATTTTTAATAAACAAAAATTTCCCCACCCAGATGGGATTCGAACTCACGACCTTTAGGTTTAAAGGTAGGCGCTCTTACCACTGAGCCACAGAGGGGGTTGACCCCTCAATTATTAAATGCAATATTTGAGGAAAGATTAAATTTTTGCCTATATTTTTAATTATTTATAGATGAGGAGCCCAGAAACTATTTTGTTCCTGATTTGAATGTGTAGGATCCAAACGAATGTGCACAAATTAAACAGAACTTAAAAGAGCTTTTAGAAGACCATGTCAAATTCGGAAAATAAAAACGAGATAATTCCAAGTAACGTTCAAGATATTTATTTGTAAAGATGACAATTTGGTTGAACGAGCTCTTTAACAGAAAACGACAGCGATCGAAAAATATAATTTCTACTACATCTGGTGTTACTACCCCCTCTGTGGCTCAGTGGTAAGAGCGCCTGCCTTTAAACCTAAAGGTCGTCAGTTCGAATCCCACCTGGGTGGAAATTTTCGTTTATTAAAAAAAAATTAATAAATGAAAATAATTTCTATCCATGTGTGATCGGTACACACCGGAGGGACCGCAGACGTTCGGATACAATTAGCGTCTCTTAGCAAAGACAATGACGTCGACTTTGCTAAGTATCAAGACAATTACTCTACACACACACACACACACTACACCTCAAATTGTAAGATTGGCGAATGGATTTAGTGTCCGCAGTCATTTAAACACAAACAAACAACAACAATACTTCCAAAGTAAGTAAATCGAGCAGTATAGTTGATGCTGCAGTTAGATGCGATTCGACGATCAATATTAGAGGGAAGAACAACACAAAAATGATACCTGCACGAGATAAATATTTGGGAAATGGAAGAAATGCTCAGAAAAGAACCAAGACAAAAGAGTGGTACTGTATTTAGATTCACGTTTGGGTCCTGGATAAGAAATCACCACAGACACCTTTTTTACTATTTTGGAGTTAATATTTTGGAAAATACTTTAAATAAGTGATTGATCCAGTCTCTTCTTGACAGATAAAACTTTTACGATATGAAGACCACGAACAGGTATATAATAGAATAGGTGTATGCCATTGTATTATAATTTTTGTCATTGTCTTCTTCTGTAAATTCTTCACATATATACTGAGATGATATAAGTTTGTGATCAATATTTCTATCTTGCTCAAAAGTTGTGTAAAATCTTCAATAATTTAAATATCACTTAATCGGGTGCCATTTTTATAATACCGTCATTTGCGTTTTTTTTTTGGTAACATTTTTACATTGTTATTATTGTTTTTCTTTTTTGCATCGCCCTATTCTTATTGGACGCTGGCAATCAATCTAGTTCACAAAATGGCTTCACGGCTCTCCTAACTAATTCCAGTTGTTCTGATTCACTGTCTTTAGTTATTTAGCTACGAAATATGTAATCTACCTGGTCCTCTTTTCCTGTCCTTCTTCCTGCATAATAAGTTGAAAGATACGGTATTTTTCTTTTCGCAGTGTGTGACGAAAGTTTGTTTTAACGTTAAAAGTTTTTGTCTTAATATTTACATCTTAATGGTGTACGTATAGTGGCCAATACATTTGTAACAATCTTCTATAGAACCACATTTCGAAAGCTATTATTTTTTAATGACCGCCTCTGATAAGGTCCAAGCTTCCATGCCATACAAAAAAGTTAGAAACGCATATGAGCATATGAGCTCTTTTAATCTAATATGTAAATGTAACTCCATAAACGCTTGATATAGGTTGAACACAGCTCATTGAAGCTCACATTCGAAATTTTGTAATATAGTCAGATCATTAGTAAAGAGGATTGTTTTGATTTGTGTATTTAGATTAATTTGTATATCTACAGGTATTATTTTAATTAACTCTCTTTAATAAATATATAGTTAAATATAAGGTTTCAAATATCGCAAACCTTTATTTTATTTGATTATATTGTTTATGCCTTTCTCCACCACTGTAATTTTCAAAAGTATGAAGTAGGAAATCCACGTAAATGATTGCTGCATCTGGAACGACAAACCGTCCAAAAGATGATAATAGGAAACCTGTCAGAACTGTTTACAGTTTCATACTGCTTTTAAAAGAAATTCTAAAATATGTAGGTAGATTTTATCGTAATATTTTATATAATGTTTTCGAATTGAGTATGAATGAAAATTATACAATATTGAATTACGTAAATTAGTTTTTATTAATATTATTTGAGTAATAAATAGGTAATCTATATAAACCACCACACATAAACCATATAGATTAATACACATCTTCAATACAACAATCAAGAAATACGATATGATAATATCAACAGGAAAAACCAAATGTATAAAAACATCTAAATATCAACTACGAATCAAAATCAAAATTAATGGCAAAATAATAAAGCAGGAAGCAAGGTTTAGAAATCTGGGAATAGATATAACTAGTTACGGAGATGTTGAAGAAGAAGTACGAAAAAAAATTTGAAAGCAAGTAAAGCGGCGGGATCTCTTAGTGATACAATCTGGAAGAACCTAAGACAAAACACAAAAACAAGAATCTATAAAGCAGCAATTAGACCTATATTAACATACACGGCGGAGACAAGACCTGACACATCTAAAACGAAACAACTACTAGAAACAACAGAGATAAAAATACTCCGACAAATATCAGGGAAAAGTCTGTAGTCTGAAAGCAGTAAAAACATAAGAAGAGCATGCAATATAGAAGACATAATGGATGGGTGACAAAACGGAAATAGAATAGGAACAAACACATTAGTAGAATTGCAAAGTATGAGATAGTACGAATAGCACGAGATAAGTCACCAAATGGACGACGAAGTATTGGTAAACCAAGAAAAAGATTGTGCGATAATTTAATCAATTTATGGGGCTAATATTAAAAAAGAAACACAGACTTTAAAGCATACGTACAAGAAGGAAGAAGAAGACATTAACCTTATATAAACTTTAATAAACTAATTTAATAAACCAAAATAAAAATATTCATAATAGTTGGAATCTGTACAAAAAGAGCTTAAGTTTGGAAAAAGTTGTCTTCATTAATAGATTTTTGTTAAAATATCAGTATCTCCAGAAAACTGAAAATATTTTCCAGAGTATTTTAACATTATATCTAATGGTATTGAACAAATTTGAATTTTATTTATTTTCTTCTGCTTTTGTTGTTATTGAACACTAGACAAGACAAAGGTATTTAAACAATCGTAAAATAGTTTCGATTATTTGCTGCCTTTTCTCATTTTACAAAGGTATTTATTTAACTTAAACAAGACCCCTGACGTATAATAAAAATCTAATTAGTAATTTGACATCTGTAATTAAAATAAAAAAAATGACTATTATTATTCGTGACTTGAATGCGAAAATTGGTAAAGGGAAAAGCGGTGAATTAATTGGTGATTTTGGTCTAGGGAAGAGAAATTAAATGGGGAGAAAGAATAAAATTATTTATAGAGGAACAAGAACTATTTGCAATACTAAGTATGTTCTTTAAACTACCAAAAAGACGTTTATATACTTGGGTCTCTCCGCAAGATCAACCAGGAAACATAATAAGGAATCTATTTGATTACATAATGGTGAACAAGAGATTCCGTAATGGATGCCTATCAGTTAAAAGTTACATTGGTGCTGACGTATCGTCAGATCATTTTTATTTTATTGGTAAATTTAGGTTTAGATTTAAAATGGTTACAAAAAAGAATAGTAACAAAAATGTGATATGAGAAGACATATTAACACTAACATATTAGACATAAGATAGAAGACAAAAAATTAAGAAAACAAAGGAGACAGTTGCACGAATTCTTTCAGAAAAGCTAAGTACCATGAAGCAACCATATTATTATCCAGAAGAATCACTCAAGAATGTAAGTAAAACCTTTAACAAGTTCAGAGAAGAACATCTAATGGGAAATAAAAAGAAGAGAAAAAGTTGGATGAATGACAATATACTGTAACTCATGTAAAAAAAAAAAGAAAAGCAAATAATAACAAAAGAATGTTCAAAAATATTCAGAGACAATAAATAAAAATAAAAATCAAAACACGAAAAGCCCAAGAAAATTGGTTAAAAACACAGTGTGAGGAGATAGAATTGTTGAAACAAAAACATCATACATTTAATTTACATAAAAAGGTAAAACAAGCAGCTGGTCTTTAAAAATCCAACACAGCTAGCAAACTGCAAGATAAACAGGAAACATCATCACAGATAAAAATCGAGAAATATGCATATGGGCAATAAATACATACAATAACTCTTTGATGATAATAGGTCCGAACAACTTTCATTCTGCATATGTAATGACAACTTAAGAATCACATCAGATGAAGTGAAAAAACAATATCACTACTAAAAGGTAACAAGGCTCTTGGACTTAACAATGCATATGATAAAATCTTACCGACGGTAGGTACTCAATGACTAACAAAAATATTCAATGATATATATTTAAACGGAGTAATACCAAAATCATGGATGATGTCAACGTTTATTGCTCTATTAAAGAAAACAAAATCGATATCCTGCTTAATGAGCCCATTTTAAAGTTTTTTCTAAAAATCATACATTAAAGGATATATAGACTATGCGAAGAAAAATCAGCGGTACACAGTTTGGTTTTCAGAATGCAGTGGGTGCGAGAGTGTCTCTCTTTAGCATACAAGTGCTAACTTCATCGATGTAGAGATGTGAATTACGATATTTATGCATGCTTCATTGCTTACCACAAAGCATTTGATGGAGTAAAACATGACAAGCTGATGGAGATATTAACAAATATTGAAATAAACACCTGTGATCTAAGAATAATTAGCAATATCAAAATCAAACATGGGGTCCGACACGAATGTATACTATCACCCTTGCTGTTTAACATATACTCTGAGCAAATCTTTCAAGAAGTAGTAGAAGATGTTGAAACAGGAATTCGAATTAACGGAGAATGTATCAATGAAATCAGATACGTGGATGACATGGTTGTATTCGCTGACATTATACAGCCCTCCAGGAGTTAATGAATATAATCACAGAAGTGAGTTAGGGATATGGACTTTCACTGAACATTAAGAAAACAAAATGTATGATGATCTCTAAGAAGAAACATCAAATTGTAAGAATCAGTGTGAATGATCAACCAATGGAAAGAGTAAAAACATACACCTACCTTGGTACGAACGTCAATAAAAACTGGGACCATTCCCTGGAAATAAAATCTAGAATAGAGAAAATAAGATCTGCATTTCAAAAAATGGCTAAGCTATTTAAATGCCAAGATTTATCAGTACCCAAAAAGATTAGGTTTCTACAATGTTATATCTTTCCTATACTGTTGTACAGAGTTAGTCGTGGACTCTTATAGACGCTACCTCTAAGAAAATTAAGGCTTTCGAAATGTGGTTTTATGGTAGAATCCTGAAGATATCCTATACCGACGACATTACTAACCAAGACGTTTTATTAAGAATTCAAAAAAGGAAAGAGTTGTTAACCATAATAAAAGCAGCCAAAATTGAATACCACGGTCATATTATGAGAAACAGCGAAATATCTGGCTTGCTGCAATGAATTCTTCAAGGAAAAGTAGAAGGCAAACGAGAACCAGGGAAGTGAAGAATTTCTACTTTTTTTTTTAATTAAATTTATTTAATAATTTTAAATCTACTTTTTTAACTGAAAAATCTACGTACGTGGTTCTACGTACAACAACCCCAAATCTCAGAGCTCCACTTTGCAAAATACAGATCAGCATGATGGTCACCAACATCCGAAACGGATAGGCACTATAAGAAAAAGAATTAAAATTATCCAGATATCTTAATTATCAAATTCAATATTTTTTTTTTATTTTATGTTAAAATTTTATTAAATTTTGGAGTCTATTTCAAAATCATATAGTATAAATAAAATATGAATGATGAATAATATGAATTCAAAATAATATTTAATATGAAAATATCTTCAGTAACAGATTGCAAACTACGACAAAATAATTTCAGAGGACGATCTATACAATAACAAAAAACGATTAATAAACAATAACGGAATTATCACCTACCCTAATAGAGCCGATAATTAAAAAACACCAATAATATCGCACAGTCGGGATTGCACGTTTATTTTTCGGGAATTACGTCATGCCGGGATTATTACTGGAATTAAATGTTTATCCTGTTGGAGGAGACAACACATACAGATTTTGGGTCGGATATTTGGATGATGTGGTTCAGGTTTACCCTCGTTTCGCGAGACTGGAAAGGGTTTCGGGGGCTGTTGGGGTTTTGTGGCGTGACGTTGGTTTGCCGTCCAAATTGATTTACCAGTTTTATCTCCACCTCCTCATTCGATGAAAAGAGATAATAGGAAATTTGCCTGGATCAGATTAGACGATTGATAAGAGGATTAGGAATGTATCTCAGAACTAGTTTGGTAATAATTGGAACTAGAATTTCAGCTGGATATTGTAACTTGAAAATAAAACGAGTTTCAATATTTTCGGTATTTTTTAGTCATTAGTTAACTATGCAATGTGTAAAACAGTATATGCATAGCAATTTAAATATCGTTATTCATACGGATTTAATAGACCAGGAGCTTGAAAATTTGCATAGATTTACAAGATATAGGTAGATGAAAAATTCCTCAAACCACCAAAAATTAGGAAAAGATCTTAGATGACAAAGAAGATTCTAGATATGATGGAAGAGAGGCGAAAGGTCAATGATCAAGACAAAACATTATATAAAAGAATTGACAAAGAGATCAAAAAAGCAATCAGAATGGCCAAGGACACACAGCTGAGAAAAAAAAGCGGAAATACAGCTATTATAATAGAAACACGATTCATTCAATATGCACAAAAATGTTAAAGAAGCTCAGAAGAATTGAATATCGAGGCAGAGAACCCAGGTTCCACACTACTAAGTGTGGAAAAAAACTAGACACTTGAAAGAAATATGTGGAAGTAACATTTGCTTATGAAAGACAGATTGCCACGAAAGACATAGAATGCCAAACAGAACCTCCAATTACCATTGAAGAAGTCACGGCAGTCATTAGAAAAACTAAAGATGGTAAAGCTGTAGGACCTGAACATAAGAGAATATATAAAAAATGTGAAGAGCAAGTGGCATGGACACAGTTTGGATTACGCGATACCTTAGGCACACGAGAAGCTCTATTCGCTATACAAATGCTTATCCAGATATGCAGTGATGTCGCCTGTGATGTATATATTTATTTTATCGACTATAAAAAGGCATTTGATAGAGTAAAACATGACAAGCTCATATCCATCTTGAAAGCAGCGGGTTTGGATGATAAAGACTTGCGAATTTATATATTTTTATATTACAACCAAACTGCCAACATTACATTAAAATCGATGACCAGTTGACAGAGAAATTTTCCATAGATAGGGGAGTGAGAAGTAGTAGTACTATTTCGTATAGCAACCAACAAAATCATCATAGTCAAAATGATCGCCAACGTTTGGAACGGACAAGCACCCTAAGAAGAAGAAGAAGTGGAGTCAAACAAGAATGCATTCTGTCTTTACTGCTATTTAACATGTACTCGAAGCGTATCTTTGAGCAAGCACTTGGACAACTACAGGAAGGCGTCTTAGTTAACGGGATGGGTCTAAACAACATTAGATATGCTGACGACGCAGTAGTATTTGCAACTAGCCTACGTGGTTTACAAGCAATAATGTCGCGCATATCAGATATATGTCGAAAATATGGGCTGGATCCATATCAGCGCATATTAGATATATGTCGAAAATATGAAAACAAAGTACATGGTAGTTAGTAAGCGGGAAATATTAAATACACATATTTTGGTAAACCAACAGCCAATTGACAGGGTAAATAGCTACACATGTCTTGGTACTAACATAATCAGTCAATGGAACCACTCTACTGAAATGCAAATGTACTACAATGCATAGAGAAGCAAGATCAGCGTTCGTAAAAATGAAGTCTCTTTTCAGAAGTCACGATTTACCACTTAGTACCAAAATCTCTATCATGAGATGCTATGTATTTTCTGCAATATTACACGGAGTAGGGGCATGGACGCTCCTTGAAGCTTATTTAGTAAAGCTCGAGGCCTTCGAGATGTGGTGCTACAGGCGAATCTTACGAATTTCATGGGTGGATCGTGTGACTAATATTGAGGTCCTACGTAGAATTGGCAAGAAATGCGAGATCACTAACACAATCAGAGGGCAAATTAGAATATATTGGCCATGTTATAAGAAATGAACACAGATATGCATTATTGGAACTAATTTTTCAGGACAAGGTATTTGGGAAGAGGGGACCAGAGAGAAGAAGAATATCTTGGCTTCAAAACCTAAGAAAGTGGTTCAATATGTCTACAACCGGACTATTCCGAACAGCTGCAAGTAAAGTTTGGATAGCTATGGTGATTGCCAAAATACGGAACGGATAGGCACCGTAAGAAGAAGAAGTTAACTATGCAGGTAGTTAAATTTATAAAGCTTTCTACAAATCATAATCTGAAAGTCTCTATTATTCTAAAGAGACACATTTTTTTAGAAAAACCTTGAAGAATTCTAAAACTGGTTTTACAGATGCATTATACAGACTGGAGAATACACTAGATGACCAGGATCAGACAGAAAAAGGTGCAGACATTAGCACGATAAACGTGTTTTAAGGATTTCCACATTACGGAACCGCTCTTTAACGTCAAAGGTTCTCGTTAATCGTTTGTAAGAAGCTCGAGAAACATACTTGAAGCTTACTCGAAGAGCATGGAAGTGGTTTACGTACTCATAAGCCAGTAGCATGCCCTATATTAACATCAACTTATCGAGCTAACATCCAGGCGAACGCAAAAGTGACGTGAATGAAGCACAATTTGCACCTTACTATATTTCACCCAGAATGCTGTTTGGTGGCGGAGGTATTATGATATATGCGGGTATTTCGTTCAACGGGCGCACTGAATAAATTTTCATCGAACATGGAACGCTAACAGCAGACATATACATACAACAGTGTCTGGAGGATAATGATGTTCCCTATATTCCTTTCGTTGGATACAATTTCTTATGTATGGATGGACTACCTAAATACTGTCAGAATTCTCGTTTTGGGTAGGTCTCTCCTGCTTGTAGTTCTGACATGAATCCATTAGAAAATTTATAAGACATTTTATGGAAAAGGATTAAAAAGAGGTAACCAAGGCATTGCCAGAAACGATTCAAGAGCTGAAACTAACGTTGAATGAAAAATGGGAACATATACTGCAAGAACAGATTCAGCAATTTATTGCAAATATTACTAGGCATATTGAAAACCTCCGCAGATATAGGAAAGGCGGCAATACCCGATACTAAACCTAAAGAACAGCTAACTGTGGGCAATTAGAAATTTATTTCTTTTTTCGTTTAACCTTTAATGTTAATGAAAAATGTTAATTTTTTGCGTTACTTATTACATTCTTTTGGGTTAGTTATTTTTTCTTTTATTACTTTTTTAGTATTTTAAATTTTTTTGACCAGGAATGTTTAAATATGAGATTTTGATTTGAGATTCAGGAGGTTTTTATAGTAGTCTTTGCCCCTAGACCAAAACGAAACAGGTTAATATTTGCCAAAATAATAGATGTATTTTTTGTTTGTTAGCGTGAGCGTTCATCAGACTACGTTACATTTTTTAGTCAATTCAAGTTGTCGCCCTGTATAAAAACTCACCAAGTCTAAAATATATATAATTCTACACTGATGTATTATACAGTGGTACTTGGCTATAGCGTTATTGAAGGATCCAGTAAAAAAATGACGATATATAAGAGTGACCTCTTATAAAAGAGGTAGAAAAAAATGAAGTGAAATTTTAATGAGGCAAAATTTTATTACAGCCTTATTAATAATTACAGTTGCATGTAGGATAAAAAAAATTAAGAAATAAAAACATATAATGTATACGAAACTTACTTAGTTATTTTCTTCTACACAACCCCTTTCGAAAAATAAACTTTTTTTGCAGTTTCATATTCTAAGCTGCTTCTTTGGTAGTTGTAGATGCCTCCCTGAACTGGTAAATTCGAAATGTGGCCACAGCAGCTCTCGTTGCTTCTTGGATTGTAGGACAATCAACGCCGTCTTCTTTTTCTTCTTCATTATCTTCATCAACATCGATTACCACATTTAACACTTGTTCCACAATTTCTTTATCGCTTAAAACTTGAAATGTTTCTACCTGGCCGTCTATTGAAATGTAGGAGTCAAAATCAGTTCCAAACTTTGCGTTAAATTACATTTTTGTATTCATTCTGACAAAGGCAATTCGTCATCCTCGTCAACATCGTGATCATTGGGAGAAACTACAGTCAATTTAGCTTGCCAAAAGCACTTACAAATTGTCACTTACGTAACAGCACTCCACGAATTGTCTAAAAATTGAACTGCATTAAGGATGGTAATGTTCAAAATTTCCCTACTCTTGATACAAAGTCCTTTTCAAAAGCTGTTTCTGTTAATGGCGCTTTAAACTTTTTATGACTCCTTCTATAGGCTGCAAGACACTTGGCTGGTAAGAAAGTTAGGTTGATATTGGTCAAATTAAGCTTGAGATGGCTGCACAGTTGTCGACTAAAAAATATTTTTTTTTTCAAGAGAGTTCCTTGAAGATAGCAGAAGTCATCCACGCTTTTTGTTGGTTGTGTAGTTTACAGGCAGTGTTTTTATGTTTTTAAAACATCTAGGATGTAAAGTTTTCCCAATACCCAAAAGCTTTCTTTTCTCTGTACCTGTCATGTTTGCATAAACAAAAGCCGTGACTCTTTGTTTTGAAATTTTTGATTTTTGAAATTTAATATTTTGTCTTGCGTTAATTTGTAAAATTATATGTACCATTTTTCAAATTAAAACACTTACACGTCACGATTTCTACAAAGTGACGTCACTTGTATTTAAAATTTCCAGAACATCAACCTTAGAGAACATCAAATTTTCCTAACACAGCTAATAATACGAAACCCATACGGAACTGCTCGATCTTTCATGGGCGTCACCATGGTGGAATAATCAGAAAAATGTAATCATCATTATATTGGAAATTTTAGAATTATATTGATTAAATAACCAAAAACATTTGTTATTATTAATAATATAAATTTTATTAAATAACTCTTAAATCTAATATTCCACAAAATAATAATATATTAGACAATCGTACGCAACTGATACAAAAATACATACAATTTTATTCAGAGGGTGGCAAAAGTGTATAAAGTGTTGCCGCTTTTTTGGAGTAGGAATTTTGTTTATGTTTTGGTTTGATCATAATATAATATATATTAATAAATTGTACATAGTAAATTTAGATTAATAGCTTTAAAAACTAATCATTGTTGTGTATTGTGATTGTGATATGCCAAAACAAATAAATAGTCCGTAGAAAGCTGATAAGCTTTCATATAAGATAGATTATTTTGAACAAAAAATAATGGCGGGACGTTTTTACTATTAAAGCTTTAAAAGAGAGTAAGTTTAAAATTTAGAATATATAATTTTGTATTAAAATGCTTTCCTATGTATTTTACTGTGTTGCAGTAGTCATAAAACTAAGTGTATTAACTGTTAATTTATTAGTTTGACAAGTAGTTGACATTTTAAAAATTCCTCACTTACTAAACTATTCTGATGTTTTGGCAACACTGTGCGGTTCTGACGACGTAAATCTTGAATGACGTGCAAGCTTTTTTATATTAAAAATGTATATATTCCTTTATTATAAAGAAATAAAGGAATATATATTCTATATATTCCTTTATTCCTTTATATTTGTAAAATTAACGCAAGACATGGACATTTTCATCGCCATTGAAGATATCTTTATTCTTGTATGGTAACCTTAGTTGTGGCCATGTGTTTTGTAACCAATCACCCGTCAGATTATCGTCTACACATTTTGCCTCTCTAAAATTGTCGAGAAGGAAATTGTGTGGCGGTCCTTAAGCCATTCTAGCCAGCTATTAGAGCATGTGAAATCTTCACCAAATAGTTTTCCGAACTCTGTAGCTTTCTCCTTTGCACTTTCTAACCTCTTTAACATTTTTTCCCTCCTTATTAAAGTCTTATAAAATGTTGTGCTTGTTTTTTAGGATTGAGCCGACAGTCGAATTAATAAGTCCAAATTGTCGACATACATCAGCAATTTTTCGACCACTTTCAAATGCTCTTATAACAAGCACTTTATCTTTAATAGGCTAAGCCTTCCTTTGAGTACTACAACTTGCCATTATAAAAAAATAAAAATTGAATTACTAAATTAAAATCTAAGAACAAAACGAGCCGAACACAATTTTACGGTAGCGAAAATTTCTTAAACTGACTGCTCTGAAATAGAAAATTTGACTGTTAGGATGGCACTGATAAATGAGAAATCATAGAACTGTCAAGGTCATATAGCTGTATACAGAAGGGATAATCGGGCTAATATTCTTGAAAGGAACAATGCCGCAAAGCCAGAAACGCATTGCACTTTATTCTTCATAAAATAAAAAACGACAACCTACTGTAAAATTTTATGACGCTATAGACGAGGCTTACTTTATTTTTAGCCGATAAAACTGACCAATTAAAAATTGAGATTAGAATAGAGATGATCTAACTACCGAGTTCCATATCTAAGTCCCACTGTATAATATCTATTTAGTTATATTATCAAATATTATGACTAATTTTTCACACACGGTGACAAGTATAAGAACAGGAAGTGGTTTTTATAATAAGTGGGCACACTTTCGTTCTTAAACGCAACAGTATGATTTAAAGTCTAAATAAATATATCGAATAATATGTTCACTTTACAGTTTATCACATTAATTGCTTTTATAAGTGTTGTGAACAGTGAAAAATGTATCACAGGTTCAATGGTGCCGAAACATTATACGGTTACAGTCACACCGTACAGCAATAACTCAGTGTCATATGTTCTTTTAAATAATACACTGAGGTGCAATATAAACTTACAAACATTACAGGATATATCCAATACATCTTCGGCGATTTCTATTTGTATTAAAAACCCACAACTTAAACAAAATGCTTACGTAAAGTATATGGTCTTGGACAATTCACTGGTGTTCGAATCTAAATTTTCCTGCGTATATTCCGAGGAATCTTGCTTAAACACAAAAACGAATGCTTTCTATTACTGGAACAATGTTAAGTGTTCAAGTCTCAAAGTGACACACCCTTTATATTGTGGACCTGTTGAAGAGTGGACGATAAAACATGACCCTCTCGTTAAATTTATAAAAATCACGATGGGCAATGAAGTGTACATTTTAAGTTTAATTAGAGAAGTATACGTTTGTGACAGGAACTTTTGGATTACAAACTATGAGGATATTTTCGTATTTGAAAATACTATAAACGACAGTGCCTACAACAAATCGTGTGGAAAAATAGACCTAAAGCAGATAAAAGCTTTAACAAACTTCAAGAATAATGTTCCATTTTGTGAAACTGACTTGAATTTGACATTTTACCTTCTTGTTCTTCTTGTACTGATTGTGGTGGTAAAATTATTGGGTGGTATGTTGGCAAACTGTTGTGTTTTGATGAGTACTAAAACCCTGCGATGTAAGAATATTTGTAGTATCTTTTCACACACGTTGACAATCAAAACATTGATGGATAAGAAATCTGAGTGTGGAAAGGTTTTCCGCAGGCCTAAACTAACCGTAGAAAACGACATTTACAACAATAAGATTGGTGCTTAATTAATAGTTTAATATACAGTGTAAGTAATTAGCAAAAAATAAATACGCAAAATATATCAATACAGTATACCACAAAACTTTATTTTGTTTTGAAAATGTTTTGTCAAAGATTTTATTGGGAATAAAGTATAAACGTACAGAATGTTCTATTTTTTTATGTATATATATATATATATATATATATATATATATATATATATATATTACATTTACAATTTTATCACTAAATTGCATGAATATTAAAAGTCATTTTCTGTATTGACATGAGCCACCGAAGAAATGAGCTTTTTTTTCGTGAAACTCGTCCGGCCACGCAAACAACAGATGTTTTGAATAATATGAACCTCTGTAATAAAGACCTATAGGTTTTGTGTAGTAAATTTTTTTGGACTTACTTAATTATTAACAAATGAAAGTTAAAAAACGGAAATTTTCACTTCGTCTGTTAGCAAAAAGTGAAACATTTAAAACAAATTTGGGAGTAAGAAACTTATAAGTCATATAATAAAATCCTTCAAAATGGCGTTTTTTAAATGTTTCTATCGTTATCTGTTGCTTAGAAAGTTGCAAAATAAGTCAAAAATTTAGATTTTTTATAAGCGTTGATAACCACTAATAACTTTTTAAAAAATAAACTTATAACCTTTGTACTACATGTAATGTTGCATCTTGTGATACTCAAAAGTATGATCAAAATTTCAAATAGAAAATAGTTTAAAAGTTTTTAATTTGTTTATCACAAATTCAATTTTTTTTGCGACAACATAAGTCAGAAAGTTATGTTGTCAGTAGTAATATCCCTAGGACATTGATAACAGACGAGATAATTTCATGACAATCGAAAGCTCGTTCCTTGGCAACGAGCTTGAGAAATTTGTCATGAAATTATGAGACATTCATCAATGTCCGAGGGATATTCGGCGGACAATTTTTCGAAAAAAAAAAATCATAACTCAACATAACGAAACATTTATTTATTAAAAGTACAGTTAGTGAAAGTACAGTTATTAAAATTTAAGTTAACATTAGATTCGTTGCTGTTCTCTACTATAGAAGATCTATTACCACGCATAATATTTATAATCTTGTTCTTGATCGAGATTCAAGTATGGTTTCATAGAAATTTTTCGTTTTTCACGTTTTCAAAACGTGACATTTTGAAATTTATTTGGATGATGTTGTCAAACGCGATAGTGTTGTCATAGGGATTGAAAATTGCACTGAATGCAATTATCAGTCTAATGTTGACATGATTGGGTGAAATTGTTCCACATGTTCGACACAAAATGACGAAATTATTCTATTTATATTATCTAAGAATCTATATAAGAATTCTTAGCTATACAGACAATACAGTGTTGCTAGCAGCTAGTATGCATGGGATTTAAAGGATGATGGGTAACTTCGTAGAAACATGTAAAAAATACGGCCTAAAACTAAATTGAAAGAAAACAAAAATAATGATCACTAGTAGAAACACCAACATAAGAGTCCTAATTACAATAGGTGGTACACCGTTAGAAAGAGTGAAAAAATATGCTATTTAGGCTGGAATATTAAGGATACTTGGGATCATAGCTACGAAATAAAAACTCGTATTGAAAAAACCAGCTCTTTCAACAGCCTTAGGAAGTTTATCTGCAACTTATTTTTAAGTATAATATTACGCATAAGAATTCTTAGATGTTACGTCTTTAGTGTCCTCTTAAAACGATTCTTCTTCTTCTTTGGGTGCGGTGTCCGTATTCAGACGTTGGCCGTCATCATGTTTACAATTTCCTGAAACCTTTCTCTGTCGGCTGCTGCGCGAAATAATTCTTCTACTGTGGGAACCACACCATTATCTAATATTACGCAGCCATGAAAGGTTTCTTTCGACCAATCCATCTCTTTCCTCCCACTTTTCCTTGTATTATAAGCGAAGTAAATGGTATTTAGGTCCTCTAATTATATGGCCGAAGTATTCTGTTTTTTCCTCCTCTTTCTGGTGTTTATGAGCAGACGTTCTGAATTGATCCCTAAAACCATTTGAGGCATGTTAATGTGTTGCTAACCGGACGTATGTTGAGGGTCTCATATATACATCACACAAGTAACATAACTATTCTCCAGAGCAAGGAAAGACAAAGAAATTATTAATAAAGAACAGAAAATTGGATTACTTTGGCCACATCATACTTAATAATAAATACCGACTTCTACAGTTGATTCTACAAGGCAATATTGAGGGTAAGAGAGGCTTTGGACGTAAACATATATTCTAGCTGGCCAAAGTTAGAAAGTGGTCTGATCTTACGTAAACTGATCTATTTCAAACTGGCTATAAATAGAATAAGATGGGTAATGTGGTCGCCAACATCTCTAGAAGATAGGCACATTTATAAGAAGACCCATGCATCATAGGTGGTATATTTTAACCCTTTTAAAAATATCTACTCTATGTTAATAGAGTTTAAGAATAAATCATCTTATCCATGGTTTGTTCGTTGACTTCACTATAAACATCTCTTCAGCAATTTTCTTTTAAATATTCGCAGCAACTCCTCCTCTTTCGTCGTCATTACCCTTGCCTTCAATCCATGAGTGAACACTATCATTTTGTTGCTATTGACATATTTCTTGGTTTTAGCTAACTAAGCCATAGTAGCAGCGATTATCCACGCATATTCGATTTCTTATTTGCTGGACGTATTATTATTGCTGTCCAATAGTTTCACAAGTAACACAATTATATCATTGTTTAAAAGTATTTTTGATATTCTTCTACATAAATAAAGACAATTTATGTCACAGGACACATTTTTAAAAACATTGTATAATTTACTACAAAGCAATAAAAATCTGCTTGAATTCTCGGTTTACCACCCTATATAAGCTATATTTTTTATGATTTATCATATAAGAACTTACAGACAAGAATAGCTTGTTACTATCGTATGTTCTATATTCCAGTTTTACTATATTTTCTTAAATCCTTTCCCAGTTGGAAGATTCGTACGTGAACTCTTAAGACTCTATGTGAATAAGAGACCTCTTGAGACTTTCCAGCAGAAAACCATATTTTTCCTGGCGCTCTCTCCTCCTCACATAATTACCTACACTTTCCAGCTCTAAAGCAATTACATTTCCACTTGAAAACACATTGAAAGAATTCCCTCAGGGCTTTTCACTTGCGCTACATCAACAAAAAAAATGCCTTCGTTAACAAAAAGTTTTCGGCGATTTTCCGGATGAGTGCAGTAAAGTGTTGAAAAATAGAAGGAAAGCGACCTGGATTAGGCACATATATCAAATATAATGATGTTAAATTGTAATAAGTATAGGTTTAATACAGAAAAAATGTAGTATAGTATACTTGACCGTTCAAGAACTAGTTTTATATAATAATCTCCGTCAAGCATTTAGAAAGGAGCCAAGATATATAAAATAGCCAAACAGAGCAAAAATAGCAAACTATATGGGCATACATAAAGTAAACTTAAATTTATTTTTCGTTACAAAACTGACAAAATAGTGTTAATCCAATTCCAATTTTTGAAAACAAATGACGGTATTATATTTTGATTCCGATACAGAGCAGCAGTATTTTTTTTCCAATTTTTTGATTTGACAGTATTAACCTCCTAAGACCCAGAGTATTTTTTTAAATATTTTCAAACTATTTTGAGTTTTTACCCTTTTATTTGATTGCTACTAAAGAGCAAAAATGAACTTTATCATGCATCTGTCTTTTCTGCATCTATTTTCTTTATCAGCATAGTCCACTAAATGTTTAGCCTTGTAAAGACGTTTAACTTCGGTATGTATGGGTGGAATTTCGAATTTTCTGTTTTTATGTTTTGGCTCCAGGTCTTCGTATTCGCTACATGTCTCAAAAATCGGAAGAATGATTGTTGTCCAAATTCATTTGTTTCTCCCATTTCTAATTTGAAATATTCTCAGTTAAGGATGTTTTTTGGCTGGTACGTTTTTTGTACGTGCTCGTGCCGGACAGACTGCCAAAATTCGCCAACAAGGTCAACTTCACCCATGAATTGATTGTAATTCTTGATCACCTCAGGTCAATTAAACCATTTACGTATTTTTTATACGTTTTGACCATCTTCTGCATTGATCAAACAGTAAAAACGTAACAGTTTTATATGTCTAATCAGCGAGTTATGCAATGCTTCTATCACCTCAAACCTTCGTTTACAGATGTACCTCTTGGATTTTTCATGAACTGTTTTTCTGGAGAACAGATACAATTCCGATGGACTCTCTTATTTACAATCGTGCCTGTTGCGTTAAAAACCTCTTTCGACTAATACATCAGCAAGATTAATTGTCGTAAAATAGCGATTAAAGTACATGTGATGACCAGGAACAAGACTTTCATACAAACTAAGAATTTTTGATTCACCCAAGCCATATTTCTGTGCTGTAAGCTCTGAGAACCTTGAGTCATCCTGATATACTATCATATTTCATACTAACCCATTGGCAAGTACAAAAATCTTGTGTATTATTGACGAACTCCGCAATGACCGGTGAAAACTATTATCATTTCATTGATACTTATATCATCAGATCTTATTTGAGCATGAAAACCATTTAATATACTGTTGAACAGAGGTAAGACTTTTCTTTCAAATTTTGTTAACTCTTATTTGATCATCGATTTCATTATCAAAAACAACCTTTAGTGATGTTCTGATTATAAAAAATCGGCATTGGGACACCATACTTTCTCGACCAATACATTTTAATTTACGGGAGCTCTATAGCACTCATAACGACTAAGACACCAATAAATTCTTTTAATATTTTATTTGTCAATTTTCCGCGCTGCTCCTTTTCTTTTAAGTTGTGCTCTATTTGTTGATACAGTCATGGTTTTCAATATGCGGTTATCAATATATTGCTTAAAAAATTTTTTTGAGTCCAATCTGACAAAACTGATAATCTACATCTTTACACCTTGGATGGTAAAGGGGTCTTTCTATGGGAGAGAAATTACCGGTCCATGCATCAGTAAAAACTGGTAGTGGTACTGGAGTTCCAATACGGCGATCTCCGCAACGTCTTACTCTTGTTCTGGCACCACGACTGCAACCTACTCTGATAGATCTACGAGACGTACATGTTTCTTGTGTTAGTGACGATGAGAGTGATAATACTGACTCCAAGAGAATCTCTGAGATTTCTTCTGGGTATCCTAGTTATCTTAAGAATTTATGTAGTCAGAATTATGGTTATCTGATCTTGTCGGTACAAATAAGGGGTCTCCTTTATCGGAAAGGTTTAGATTCGATTCGTAAAGAAGCTCTTCAAGTTCTTGTTGAGTTAGTTCAGTAACAAATGAACCTTTTGTTACATTGTTGAAGATCGTTCAAAATTGTTAGTATACATATAAGACCCTATGTAATACCTATATGACATAAAATAAAATTAACAATAAAGGTTGAGGCCTCACACAATACATATAAAAATATGTATAAAAAGTATAGAATGACATAAATATTTATAAATACTTACGTCGTACATATATCAGTTACTATACAGGTCCCAAACACTAAGAAAGTAAAGTAGTTTTCTTTGATATTAGTTGATAAGTTTTAGAATAAGTTACGTAAGATGCGTCACTAGAAATGTTACTATGTTTTAATAAATATATAAATATATATATATATATAATATATAGATATAGATAAATATATATATATGTATATATATATATATATATAATTATATATATATATATATATATATATATATATGTATATAATATATATATATAATAATAATAATTATATATATATATATATATATATATCTATGGCACTAGCCCCTGGAGTTTCTCTCTCTTCAAGTGCCATCTTCGTTCCGAAGATGGCGATCATCAGGGCTATACGTATTTTCGAAACTGCTGACCGAAACAATTCGTTGTTGCTACAACTATACCATTCCCGTAGATTCTTTAGCCAGGAGTTTCGTCTTCTTCCTATGGACCTTTTTCCTGCTATTTTCCCTTGCATAATTATTCGAAGCAGTTCATATCTTTCGCCTCTTGTAATGTGGCCCAAGTATTGCAGTTTTCGTTTTTTGATTGTAAATATGACTTCCTTTTCTTTGTTCATTCTTCTCAAGACCTCGACATTTGTGACTCTCTCGGTCCATGATATTCTCAGGATTCTGCGATACATCCACAGTTCAAATGCCTCTAATTTTTTGGTATCAATCTTTTTTAACGTCCATGACTCCATTCCGTAAAACAGCACAGAAAGTACGTAACATCTCATCAGGCGAAGTTTCATTTCAAGGCTCAAATCTCTTCCGCAGAACACTCTCTTCATTTTAGTGAATATGGATCTGGCTTTTTCTATTCTTATTTTGATTTCCGCTGAGCTATCGTTGTCTTCATTTATAAAAGTGCCTAAATATTTGTATTTGCTAACTCGATCGATAATTTCATTGTGTAAATATAAATTTTGGACATTTTGTGTTGATTTCGATATTACCATAAATTTCGTTTTCTTTATGTTCAAAGATAGTCCATATTCTTCGCTGCAGTCTGCTATCTTATTCACCAATGTCTGTAGCTCTTCAAGTGTTTCTGCGATCAGAACGGTGTCGTCGGCAAATCTCAGATTGTTTAATCTAACACCATTTATTTTAATACCTACGGATTGCTCAGAGAGTGTTCTATTCATTACGTCTTCGGAATAGAGATTAAACAGGGTTGGTGACAGTATACACCCTTGTCTCACACCTCGCTTTATTTCAATTTCTTCAGTGGTATTATTCTCTACTCTCACTACTGCTTTCTGATTGTAGTACATATTTGCTATTAGTCGGATGTCTCGTTTATCTAAATTCTTTTCTGTCAGGAGTCTGATTAGGTGATCATGCCGCACTTTATCAAAGGCCTTGTTGTAATCTATGAAACACATGAATACATCTTGATTTATGTCAAGACATCTTTGAGACATAACGTTCAGTGCAAACAACGCCTCTCTTGTTCCGAGTCCATTTCGGAATCCAAACTGGGTATTATTGATGTCCATTTCCAGTTTTGTGTGTACTCTAGAGTGTATAATTTTCAGGAATATTTTCAGTACATGGCTCATCAGACTGATTGTACGGTAATCACTACATTGTTTGGCATTTATCTTTTTTGGTATAATAACAAAGGTGGATAAAAGCCATTCTTGTGGTATTTTTCCTGATGTATAAATGCTATTGAAAAGTTCAACTAAAATGCGAATCGAGTCTTTTTCTATTAGTTTAAGGATTTCCGTTGGTATTTCATCTGGACCTGGGGCTTTACCATTTTTCATTCTTTTTAGTGCGTACATTACTTCCTCTTCCGTTATTTCTGGACCTTCGTCTCCTTGTATGTTACTTAGCTCAGATTGTTGTCTATCATCTGCAAAGAGTTCTTCAATATAGTTTTTTCCATGTCTTCAACTGTTCTTCTAGTTCTGTTATTATGTTTCCGTTGACATTATACAGGTATTTGGCTGCTTACGTTTTTGTGTACCTGCAAGTTTTAATTTGATTTATTTTTATTACTTACTCGAAAACAACAACTTAAATAGCTGAATATATCACAAAATGATACATAAAGTAGACTAAAATTAATTTCTTTTCATTTCACAAATGTCACGTTAATTGGTAACTAATTAATAATTTGAGAACAACATAATTATCTGAATACATAATTGAGGCACATTCCAAGTAAACTGAAATTTATTTTATAGTTATATTTGCAATTTCTCTTCGTAATTTTTAAAACAGTTGTTTTCCTATAAGATAAATGTGCAGGTAGACAAGGAACAATAGAGTGGCCCTTAAAATGTTCAGATTTTACACCACTTGATTTTTTCATAATATAAGGTTATTTAAAATAAAATGTTTACATTGATTGACCACAAAATTTACAAAATTTAAAAATAGAATTAAATTGGAAATTCGTAATATACCTACAAAAATTATCAACAACAGTGTAGCTCGTTGGAGAGACTGCGAAGACCAGGTAGATGGCAATTTGAAAATTTAATTTAAGCGAAAAGCAATTTTTGTTTATAAAATAAATATGTTTGATCTATTTTCTGAAAACAGTAAAATTATTTTTGTATCAAATAAATTACATACATACTTCTTGTGTAACTAGTTTAATTTAAATATTTAATTATTTTTGCGACCATGTATAAATAATTATAGTGATGTTTATATTACTGGATACGGAGTTAAATATTCTTTAATGAGGGTCATAAGTAGGTATTTCATAATCCTACCCATCCTGAAACGACTATGCATAATTCATCATCCCATCCTATACAACATCAATGGGCAGCCTTTTATAACATGTTACACAGATTAATAGAAATGTCAAGAAACTATATCGAGATATAATTAAATATCATTAAGCAAATAGCAGTAAACAATGGGTACACGAACAAACAATTAACAAATTTTAAATCAAATACTACATTAGTATTTCCACCAACAGAGACGAAACCCAGTACCTTCTGCTCGATTACATATACAGGCAATATATCAACAAAAATAGCCAAATACATATAAACGAAAGGGATATCACCAGCTTTCAGAACAAACAACAACTTAGGCAAATATATTAAGAACAAGAGCCAAAAACTTACATCGGTCAAACTGGTAGAACTTTTAACAAACGGATAGCAAAACACAAAAGGGCTTTCAATAATAGAAAAACAGTCTCTACGTATTCACTTCACCTTCTCTACCGTAATAATTCTTTTAATGACTTTTTTTAGATATTCTATACCAGAATGAAATTATCGATGTTGCACTAAAAACTTACCCTGTATATGCCAAAAAACCCTTATTTAAAAATAAAAATCGATTTGTTTCGATATTTGTCTCCAAAGTCACCTATTCTGGAAAAAAGCAATTTATACCAATATTATGCACTTCACTGTATTTTACTGTACTGTTAGTTGGAATTATGAATTTACCTCTATCGTTTAATCCTTTGTTCTAAAAGAAAACTAATTTTACTTCAATATTTAATTTAGAAATGAGAACGACAACGTTCGAGTGTATCTCCAGAGTTTGAATTCAATTTTCGTCTTGTCGATGGAGACATGTAAGATACTGGCAATATACGGCAACACTCTTCACACGAACGATAGATTGATTGAATTTTATTATACTACATGAAAAATCATATGGGAAAATGAAAAACGCAAAATTGTTCTATTTTACTGTGTGACGCGAGGTTGTAGAATATTGGTCTCTATTATTTTCTGTGTAGGTGAAGACGACTTCCCTAATTACGTATAGTTTTATCTTAAGATAAAGCAATAGTGATTTTATTTAGAGATGCATGGAATATATATTTCTTCTTCTTTATTTGCTATATATTACAGCCTAAAGGTAGGCATAATCCTATCTTATAGTACAACTTCCCACTGCAGGATCAGTACATTCATAACATAGTTAATCAAACTTAAATTTTTACATATATGTATTTAGAATTATATATGATTTTAATTTAATTAATAGTAATTAATTTTTGACCAAAAATTTTATTTTATTCAGTTATTTTTCAAATAAAATACCCTTTACATGAGATAAAAGGTTGCCTGATAAAAAGTGGCCTCATAAGTTTAGAATGAAAGAACAAAGAAAAGCAAGTCAAATGTTAAGTAATTCTGTTAATTTTATAGTAGCATCCTGATAAGGGTATGCCTTTTAAAGATACAACAACTTCATTGTATAATGTAATTTTTTGTTTTCATTTTTAGTATGTTTTAAGAAAGAGTTAAATAAACTCGAAAGCTTAACAAACCTTAAAGAGTTTTAATTAAAGGTCAGTTTTTTACTACAAAACCGAAAATATTCATATTTTTAAGATTTCTAATTTTATTGATATTGATATTTATTTTAATATTGAATTATTAGGATTTTTTATTTCTAGTTTGAAAACTAAGTAAGAAAATTAATTGCAGGTATTTGGTTAGGATTAAGTTTAAAATAAGAAGTTATTTGTAATGGTAAAAGTGCGGTTGATGAAATAAATGATTTCAAGAACAATTTCACAAAATAGTTGGACACTGTATGTAAATAGCAGTTGGGGTGATTATAAAATTTAATTTTATTTGTAGGCCTTTATGCGTATAACATAGTTAGGACAGAATAAAAGTAATTTATATAAATTGTTTAGAGAAAAAATATAGAAACTTGCTTTAGATGGTTGATATAGGGTAATTCCACATTAGTCAATATGACGAAGAAATTTTGTTGCTAAGCGAGAGCGGCTAATTTGTTGAGTGTATAGAGGTTCTGCCAACAGAAAGAGTGGGATACATCTTAAAATGGAGTTTTTTGTTTGTCGAAAGGGAGATTTTAGGAAATGGTGGGAAAATGCGGCAGGTTTGTTGATGGAAGAAAGAAATAATACAAGTAGTCGATTGTAATATTTTGAAGAGTAAGGTTGTTTGTGTTTCTTAATAAAATTATTAACTAAACGTAAATATTAATTTTCTGTGGGGGTTTTTTTTTATAAGTAATGTAGTAGTGTAAGAGGCCGTGGAATGAGTGATTTGATTTTGCAGCAAAGCACTACAAAAGTAGAGAGCTTAAAAACAATTGTAGATTTTTATTCAATACTAGTTATCTGAGGTAAAACTAGGGAGATCCTTTTGACAAACTACTGGATTTTGGAGCAATTAGAAGCAGAACCAGATTGGCAGAGTTTTTTTTTTGTTTTGTCCGAAAATACTTTGTTTGGGCCAAGTTCTACCCAGAAGAAGAGGTCACTTAACAAGGAGAAACCAGATTTCAGAAGAAGAAGACGATCTAATTTGCAATTTCAACTTACATTTCCCAAAAAAGACAAATAGTTATCGACGTGATTAGAGAAACAACTTTCTTTTGTTCGCACAATTTGTCAAACATGGGAGTGATATATGATTTGTATGTTTTGATTTTCTCATAAATAATGTGTCATAATTTTGAAACTATTAAAAAGTTTTAAACATTTTATAGCAGGTATATGAATTTTTAATATATATATATATATATATATATAATATATATAATATATATATATATATATATATATATATATATATATATATATATATATATATATACATATTTGCTATGATATTTTGTTTGTGTATTGTTTTACGAGCAATAAGTATTTTTGAATAACATATATAATAACATATATAGAGTTTTTGTCGCGGTTCTCAAAGAATTAGTCTGTAATCACTTTTAAAATTATCTTTATTATAATTATTATGAAACACACACACATATAATACTATAATAATATATTATTATACTTCTTTTTCCCACAAACGCGGAAGGAACAAAATAAATTAAGGAATCCATCGGAAGTAAGTTTTTTAAGAAATCTGAAGACAAAATATGTATGTAAATTTTAAGATAGAAAGTTTGTATATTTGTAAATAGATAGATAGTACCGAAATTTTATGACTTATCAAGAACTAAGCCATTCTACAACGAGTATATTGACAACCATTTGTACACTTATAGAAAATAAGCTGTTACCTGAAGGATTAGTCCGGTATTGTGTTGTATAAATCTTCTATTATGACTAAGGGCAAAAATCTTGAAATGTATAAAAATTATTTGTTTACAAGGAAATGACCATTGTTAAAAGATTAAAGTTCCTTGCTTGAAAACGGTAATTAGCATTCCAACAAGTGTGGTAAACAAATTTGGATTTTTGTGATGAGACGATCTTTTTGGAAGGGGAAATCGACAGACCGAGGGTTGATAGAGTTTTTTGTTGGTTCGAGAAGACAGTGATGTTTGAGTGATCGAAAAGAAAGGTTGCGTCTCGACAGGCGGTGTGTTCGTGAGTTGGAGGCCGGCATTGTTAAGTGGATAAAGTTACCAGTCTTGTTAGCAGAATTGTGGAAGAAGTAGATTGCAAGTCGATGTAAAGAAATCCTTGAATCTAAAGTGTGCAGTTTCTGGAATACGTGTTAAATAGTTGTGGCACCAGGTGAGAAAAGAGATCCTTGGGTCACGAAGAAGTTATATGAATGTTTGAAGAAGTGATTTTCGTGTGTTAATGTTGGAGAATTGAGTCAGGAGGTTAAATTAAGTCAGTTAAATTGGCTGAAGGAGCAGATACTGAAACAAGAAGCCGAGGCGCAAGGTGGAAGAACACATTGCTGTGAAGGTGGACAATTCTTTGTGTGGTCCTAAAACAATCCAGGGAAGAAAGGTCAGATATTTTCCTTTTTCAAGTTGAAAGGTGTGTAAATCTTAAATGCGATTTGTTTACCTCATTGTTGTTACCAGTTTAAAGCATGATTAGAACCTTTTTACATTTATCAAATGTTTTTAAAGTTTTGTTTCCATAATAAAATAGATTTTTTAAATATAAGGAAGATAAAAGTTTATAAAGGTATCCAAATTTAAATTAGTTTCAAATTGTTTTGTCTCAAGAAGAAAATAAGAATTAAAATTTTCTTTTTGTATTAATTTCATTACATGCATATTCGCTGATTGAAAAGATAACGGCAAATTTAATAATTGTTTTTTTTTATAAAATAAAAAATATCTGTATTTTATGTATTATACTTTTTATTATTATCCTTTGTTTTTCCTATCCCGATAAATACAACTAGAAAACTTTGAACTCACTGAACATAAGAAATATCAGAAGTTTATTTTTTAGGACATTGATAACGAGAAAGTATATTTTTGTGATTGTTTCAAGTAAATAAATTAAAATCAAAAATACAAAATCATAACAAATAGAAATATATATATATATATATAATATATATATATATATATATAAATAATAATATATCTAATTTAGACAATATTTAAATATAAATGTAAAACAACCTATCTTTAAAATGAAATTCTTATTACAACAATTAAATTATACTAACAAAATTTGGTACCTTTCAGTCACTGAATGCCTAAATGAAATTGTTTTTCAAAATAAAGGTTTTAATCACCACTAAATGTCTCCGTTATCAACCTCTGGGTATCCTTCTTTTTTGAAATCGCTTTGCCAAATAGACCACAATGTTTCAATTATCAGCTTCCACCATTTCAAAGTATTCTTCTTCCCAATTACATTTATAAATAGTTAAAATATTCTTCCTTCTTTATTGCTTGCTTGTTTATTCTTCTTGCTAAGAATCGTTTTTTTTTTCCTTCCAATCTCCAATCTCCATATAAATAATATAATTTTTAATCTTGACCTTTTACTCCAATATTCTCCAATACTAAAATAATCTTCTATACTGTGACAACACTCTCCAATACCACAATACTATAATACTACTACTGTTTTTAATGCTGAATACCTTTTATGCTCCAAGCATCGAGCAAAAAGACAAAAGAGGGAATGTAAAGGTAGTGGGGGCAAATATATTGTTAGACAGGAAGTGCGATCTTTAGAGGCCACATTAAACAAGGAAAGAGAGTCTCTCTCCTTGTTTGACATCAAATTTAGTTGGGTTATGTTATTGTTTGTCCCAAATGTCACATGAAATCTTATTTATATTGAAGTTTTTTAACAATTGTGTCGCATTTTAGACTCTTATCATTAATGATTAATTAAAACTTTCTCGTCTAAGACACATTCTGAAAAATATTATATAGCTACTGTTGATAAGTGTCGGAAAATTTAAATTTGGCGCATTCGCATTTCCGGTTATGTCCGCCATCAGAGGCCACTTTTTTGGTCTCCTTTTCATAAGGATTAAATTCCCTCTTTTGTCTTATTGCTCGATGGCTCCAAGTCACCGCGTATTTATATATATTTCAATGTTCACGAATATTCTCGAAAGAAAATAGGTTCGAATTCTTCTATTTCGTAGATATTTCAATGTTCGCGAATATTCTCACATGAAAAGAGGTTAAATTCTTTCTATTGACGTCTTATTTTAAACACTAGATAATTCCTTACTTTTCTATTGAGAATTTTATGGAAATTTAGACTTTTCAGATCAGAATGTAAACATATATATAAATTAAACCTCTTAAATTAGTAAATAACAATATTTTAATCCATAATTATTATTTCAAATGTCCACTTTCTATTCAATTTCACCTGAATTCACTGTCCCATATCACTCTTATTCACAAAAGTCGGAAAAACCAAACTTACTTCAGTGTATCTTTGGTTGCCTATATAGATGGCATAAACATAAAGCACATTGCAAAATAAAAACTTTTTAAACAAATTATTATGCTACTTTCTTAAGGATACCCTCCTATAAATACTTTTTATAATATTCTCTAGTATATAACTTATAAATTATTTCTTTAATCTCCATTTAAGTTCTTTCTTGGTTTCTAAATATTTTGATTTCCTTCCTTCATCCGATATTTAATATTATATCTCAATATATATATATATATATATATATAATATATATATATATATATATATATATATATATATATATATATATATATATATATACAAATAATGTATGTATGTATAATAATTAGTCAAGATTTCATTCAAAATATTTGGTATTTGATTCAACAACTATCGGTCCGTAAACGATCAAGTCCATTAGCAATGTCCAGCGGCGCTCGCGCTGACCGGGAATTAAATTAAACAAAGAAGGAATTTTCGAGGGCTCTACGAAATGAGTGTGAGACGTGGAATTTGAGCGGCATTTGCATGTTATTAAAAGTTTTCAGCGGACGGTTTTCAGTCGCAACGAGGGGACGATGACGATTTTAATACCCGTATTTACGGTTTGCAAAAAAGGGAAGCAGGAGCCAATTGTGCGAAATGGCTTGATGGCTTTCGTAGTTAAGTAGAGGAGAGATGAACGATTTACCGAAAGTATATTGTTTTTGAGACAGGATTTACAATTAAGCCGCTTATAAAGGAAGTTGGAGAAATTTGCATTTTGTACGGTATGAATTTTGATAAAAGTGTGTCAACTAAAAAAAATATTTTGTCTCTTAGCGGTGTACCGTTAAATTTTTACTCTAGAGTAAAACAATAACGTTACATTTTTACCCTAGCGTAACATTTTAATATTATAATTTTACTCCAGATTAAACTTTTAACGTTAAATTTTTATTGTGTGTTAAAAATTTTGAAAAAAATTGAAATCTACTAAGCATTTTTGTGTTGTTAAACGTGGTTGTCTTCAATTGAATGAATTGAATAGATTAACGAAATGTTTTGTTTACTACTTCTGGTTACTAATAAACAAAACCAATTTATACTAGCGAGCTCTTCATGGAATGCAGCAATATTTTTAAATACCGTATTGCAGGCGTAGAATATTTCAAAAGCATTTTGCTAAATGTATATTTGTTAATTACCAGCTTAATTAGAAAACCCCTCAGCCGCCTCCCTAACCCAAGATGATAAACACCGCACTATGTAGGTCCTACAGTAAAGTACTAAATTATTGGAGTTTTTACTTAAATACTAATCATTAAGATATTTTAAATGAGAGCAGATGCGTAATTGAGTCTCAGTGATAAGAAAGAAAGGTCCAAAAATTGTTCTCTATTTGTTTCACTATTCGTCATTTCCACAAATCACGGGAGGAACTAAACAAGCACCTCAATATCTTTCTTTATCATCGGATAGATAAACTTTTCCAGTGGTAATTACACCGAATTAGAGAGTAAAAATTGTATACATATATATATATATATATATATATATATATATATATATATATATATATTATATATATATATATATATATATATATATATGAAAGGGGTTCCTACAGCTGTCGCTGTCTCCCTTCTCTCAACCGTTTTCTCCATTCTTCTTTGTCCTCCTATTCTCCGTTTTCCAATTCTCTTCTTTCCATGGCTTCATCTACCTCATCTCTGGAAGATCTTTTTGGTCTGCCTCTTTTGCGTTTTGCTATGGGGTTATTTTTGCTATCCATTGGTTTGGGTCTGTTCGTCTGACATATCTGTACCACATTAATTTTTTTTTTAATGTAATTTAATGTGTCTTTCTTTATCTCCATTCGTCTTTTAATTTCGTCGTTAGTTATTTTGTCCATTCTGGAAACTCTGCAGCTTCTTCTCCAGTAGTCCATTCCTCTGGCGTTTATTTTGTTTCTGCTGCTTTTGTTTAAGACTCAATTTTCTGCTCCATATGTTAGAATGCTGCGAATCATCGTGTTGTAAATTTTTTTTGTTATTTTTTGTTATCTGTCTATCACATAAGATTGGATTCAGTTGTCTTATAGAGTTTCTGGTTTGACCCACTCGATTTTTGATTTTTTCTTCTGTAGTACCTACCTTTATTTGATATAAAGAACCCCAGGTATTTAAATTTATCGGTCCCTTTTATTTCACGCCCGTCATCCACTTTCAGGTTTTTTGTTGATTCTTGTGTTGTGTTCAGATATTCTGTTTTGTTAATGTTTATTTCCAGGCCATTTATATTATATTCTTTTTCTAGTTTTCGAACCATATAACTTAGATCTTAACGGATAAAAATTTTAACGGAGTAAAAAATTAACGTACTATTCATTCTCCGGAGTCACTTTGATACATTTTTCGGGTATTTGATATTTTATTTCTTTTTATAGTTTTCTTAATGAAACTTCAAACCGTTAATTAATTTTAGGTTTTCATCATTATTTATATGAAGAGCCAAAATGCCGCGAGTTTATAAACGAAAGTTGGGATTAAGAAGCTACAAAAACTTCTCTGACGAAACTCTCGAACATGCTCTGTTTCAAATAGTAAACGGAAACTTGTCTGTTAAAGCCGCTTAAGAGAAAGATTCAAAATTCTGTATGGTACTTTATATAATAAAGTCCTGGTAACGACTGGGTAACCCATTTTTATTATTTTTTTTTTTTAGAGAGGGATAGTCACCAAATCTCTGAACGACTTGCTTTTACTAGAGCTCGGGCAGGTGTCACAAAAGAAACGGTAGAATCATATTTCAATAATTTAAGGACAACTCTCTCAAATTGCCCTTCATCGCACGTTTTTAATTATGATGAAACCAAAGTTAGTGATGATCTGTGAAAAGAAGATTGCTGTATAGAACATATGTGGAATCAGTGGACATCAGGGGGTCCATAGGGCTCTCCTTGTTGTGATAGTGAATATTGCGCAAGAGGAGCTAGATATAATCGAACAAAAAATAGGTGGATGGAGGTAACTTGTTTTACAGACTGGTTTGAGACCATATTATTATTACATGCAAGACGGCTGGAAGGTAAAAAAGTTATGATCGGTTACAACTTGGCCTCTCACTTTTCAGATAATATATTATAACTGTGTGTATTGCACAATATTGAATTTGAATGCCTTTCCAGTAATTCAACACACATATACCAGCCTTTGGAAGTATCCTTTTTTAAACCCATGAAAGTTCCTTGGCGAAAGATTTTGACGGAATTTAAATTGCGACACCCAAAGATTGCTGGTGTACCTAAAGATCAATTTCCGTCGTTATTAAAAAAATGCTTGGAATTAATGGGTCTGACAATTGCAAAAACAGCACAAACGTGAAGACTGTGAAGAAAGTGCAATAAGAGATTTTTGAAGAATGGGTTCGAGGCTTGTGGCATGGTTCCTTTCGATCCAAATACGGTCTTAAGTAAAATTGCACCAATCAAACATGATGTTAATTATGGAGAACCTCTGATTGAAGACAGCCTCACAGACCATTTGATGAAAAAGAAGTCCGAGATAGAAGTTACTAAACGTCGAAGTAAACAAACTTAATATCCAACCCGGCAAAAGTGTAAGTCGACATGTAGCTGCGGATGACAGTTCCTCCGATAGCAAATTAAACAGCTATACCAGTGAAAGCGTAAATTAAATTGAAAATGAAGATTCTGTGGAAAACCAATCATATGAAGATGAGATGAATACAAAACCATCTCTTGCTGAATTGAATGTTGGAATTTATGTGCTTATAAAAATTATGTTAGGTAAACGAAAATGTATAACTTACGTATATGCCGGAAGGATAATTTTTTAGTTTTTGGAAGTTTTTAATGCTACTTTCGCTGATAATTTAGCAATTCTGAAGGCCCCATCGGTTGAAACAAATAAAACAGCAACGATATGCATATTTCCTAGCAGAGTTGATGTTAAAGAAAAATAACTTATTTTGTTTGTCTTTCATAATACATTCTTTTGACTTTTTTTACTATTTTATATTGTTTTACTAATTTGCTAAAATGTTTTTTACTTCATTAAAGTATTAGCTACTTCTAAAATCATTTCTTATATACTAATTATTGTGTCTGTAGCAGCTATCAAAGTCACCACCCAAATAAAAATTGAAATATCTAAAAATTGGATTGATCGATTAAAAACTCTGTTGACATTGATATCACTACAGCTTTTATGTATCGGCTAATTTTTTTCAAAATGGGGTATCAAAGTGACTCCACATCAATGGGTGACTTTGATATACACATTTTTATTTTTTTTTTCTCTGTCAAAGAGAGACATCGAATAAATAGGAAGGGCAAACTAGAAATAATAAGTAAAAGACCTAAAGAATTAGACACATTCAATCAATATCTTAAAAACCAACTGTCTGCATGACCAACAATGTTCTTATATGTATTATTAGGATCTGCCTTTTCTTACTTTTTATCTATTTAATTACTTTAAATAATTATTTAATTAATTATCTAAGTGTTGCAAATCATATAAAAAACAATCTCAGTGTGCCATTTTATAAAAATAATAAATCAGCTTAGGTTATACCATTGATTATAAACCACCACCGTGGGTGGTTTATAATCAATCGTTATAATTATATTTTCTGGTGGCTTCCAGTATCTCTTAAATTGTTCCTTCTCGGAATAAAATAAGAAAAGAAAATAAATAGAAATAACATAAATAAACAAATATATTGACAGAACAGCAAGAGATACTTAGAAGATGGACATAACATTTTAAGGAAAAGCTTGGGGTGAATAGGACGGAGATGAACCCTGATATACCGTTAGACCAAGCAGACAACAGAGAAAAGAGTCCACCAACAATAGCAGAGATTAGAACAGCAGTGGACAAATTAAAGAACAATAAATCACCGGGATCGGATCAAATATCATCGGAGCTACTGAAAGAAGGAGGAGACGCATTACTTAAAGCCATACACCTTAAAAAACCCATAAAAAAGGAAACCAGTTAGAATGTGAAAACTACCGTGGAATCACGCTGTTGAATGCGGCATACAAAATAATGTCCAACGTAATGTATGAAAGACTTAGACCGTACGCTGAAAAAATAGTTGGCAAATACCAATGTGGCTTCTGTAGGCAGAAGTCAACAATAGACCAGATATTTGTTCTGCGACAGATCCTTAAAAAAACAAGTGAATATAACATCGACACACATCATCTCTTCATAGACTTCGAAAGCGCATATGACAATATAAACCGAGAATTCCTAACAAAAGCAATGAAAGAATTTAATATACCAACACAGCTAATAGAATTGATAAAAGAAACACTAAAAGTAGAAAGTAAAATCCGGATACAAAACGAATTAACGGAAACAATAGATGTGAAGAAGGGACTACGCCAGGGAGACGCTCTATCATGCATATTATTCAACATCATACTTGAAAAAATAAGAGACACAACAGTTAATACCCGAGGAACAATAATTAATAAAAGCGTGCAAGTACTAGCATTTGCAGATGATGTTGACATAATCGCAAGATCAAGAAGAGAAATGATAGAGGCATTCACTCAAATAGAACGAGCTGCAAAAAATAGTGGTCTTAAAATCAATCAGACAAAAACAAAATATATGCCTGCAAATAAAAACGCACAAATAAGGCAGCTGCCAAATTTAACAATAGGAGAATACAACATTGAGGCGGTAAAAAACTTTACATACTTAGGATCCCTAGTTACGTCTGATAACAACGTTGCAGAGGAAGTGAAGAGGAGAATATTTATTGCCAATAAATGTTACCATGGCTTAATTAGGCAACTAAGATCAGATAACGTCTCCAGAAAAACAAAATGCCAAATATACAAAACCTTAATAAGACCGGTACTCACATACGGTTCAGAAACCTGGACACTCTCTAAAAGGGAGGAAACGTTATTAGCCACCTTTGAAAGAAAAATTTTGCGACACATATATAAGGGCACAAGAGAAAACGGGATTTGGCGGAGAAGGTATAACTTTGGAAGGCTACGTTGGATTGGACATTTGGAAAGAATGGAAGAAGGCGAAATACCAAACAAAATATTCAAACAAGTGCAAGTAGGAAAAAGAACAAGAGGAAAACCGAAGCTGAGATACGTAGAACAAATAGAAAATGATATAACAACATTAAAAATTAAAAACTGGAAAAAAAAGCACGAAACAGGTCAGAATGGAGAAGAATCCTTGAACAGGCCAAGACCCAAAAAGGGTTGTCAAGCCATTGATGATGATGATAAGTAAACAAATTACTAATACCTTTTATTATCAAAAGAAATATTATAAATATCGAAATATTGCAATCTTTGTTCATATGATTTTGTACAAAAAAATTCTGAATATTATAAAAGAAACCTTTTAAATTTATTTACGCAATATTTATAATTATCCTTTGAAGTTAAAAAAAAAACTTAGAGTATAGGGTCTTTCATTTGAAACATACAAAAAAAATTTTTGTTCTGTCATAAAAATTATTTTGCTGACCTTTTAACTCACACACAACGATGTCTTCTTTCGACCAGAACAGCTCCCCTTGTTGATTATGTTAAGCTACCAATCAAAGCCTTCTCTGTTCTAAGTGTCAACCTATCAGCATACCATCAACTCTTTCTCCAAAAACACGAGCAGACCTCTTTTACTAGTACTCGTTCAACAGACTCCAAAATTCTCTCCTCTCTTTAATATACTAACTATCTCTCATTCGGACTTTATAGAATCCAGGAGGTATTCATTTTCTCAGCTTTGATCTATCTCTTGTTCCACCTTTCCACTCACTTCTAATTATTAAACTACTGGCACTTGCTTCTAAATTGACTACACAAAACTTCAACTGCTTCTCTCCTATGACCAACACATAATAATCTAATCATGAATGTGTTGCTTGTGTGAGTCCATTTCAAATAGGTAAAGAAATAATAAATAAGACTTACTCACAATCAATTTAATTTAACTATCTGACTACCGGTTTCGCTTTCTACAATATGCAAAGCATCCTCAGGTCTCGATACAAAGTTAAACAAATGCTGAAATAATAAAACCCATATTAGGGTATTGTCCAATAACGATAAACAAAGTAGATGTTGTAAATTACAATAATTATGCCAATATTACATGTCTGTGGTTTTATTTAAATGAGTAAGTTGAATAAAAGGTATAAAAATTTTAAAAGTTTAAACAGCCAAGGTAAGGCCCACAAATTATTATAAAATAGTATCTTCGATTGTAATAAATTAACAAATGAGCAAATAAATAAATAAAATAAACATTACTTACATGCCGGTACTCTATTAATTGATGGATGGTAGAACATGGTTGAAACTACTATATATTGTTGAATGGAGAACTCAATTCTATTATTGCAGTTGTTTGACAGTAAACGGGAAGTTCTTGAGGAGATAGATTTGATCCAATGAAGAAGAGATATGTGTGTGATTGTTTGTTAAATGAAAGTAATGTAATATATCATTGTGTTATTAAAAGCTATTTATACTTATTCGAGAGATATATTTTTGAAATGTGTGTTATTTATTGAGTAATTAATGCTCGAATAAGTATAAATAGCTTTTAATAACACAATGATATATTACATTACTTTCATTTAACAAACAATCACACACATATCTCTTCTTCATTGGATCAAATCTATCTTCCCGTTTACTGTCAAACAACTGCAATAATAGAATTGAGTTCTCCATTCAACAATATATAGTAGTTTCAACCATGTTCTACCATCCATCAATTAATAGAGTACCGGCATGTAAGTAATGTTTATTTTATTTATTTATTTGCTCATTTGTTAATTTATTACAATCGAAGAGAGTATTTTATAACAATTTGTGGGCCTTACCTTGGCTGTTTAAACTTTTAAAATTTTTATACCTTTTATTCAACTTACTCATTTAAATAAAACCACAGACATGTAATATTGGCATAATTATTGTAATTTACAACATCTACTTTGTTTATCGTTATTGGACAACACCCTAATATGGGTTTTATTATTTCAGCATTTGTTTAACTTTGTATCGAGACCTGAGGATGCTGTGCATATTGTAGAAAGCGAAACCGGTCGCCAGATAGTTAAATTAAATTAATTGTAAGTCTTATTTATTATTTCTTTACCTACATAATAATCTTTTTCACTCCAAACTTTCAAAACATTCACTCTCTTTTCCCATTCCAAACTCGCTAACCAATCCGGTTAGTGATTTCTATATCCCCCTCTTCATTTATATCAGAAAAACATAAGCACCGCTTTCAAACAACTTTCTTTGAAAATGATAACGGTTTTTTGTGACTTTCTTCTAAATATAATAACTAGGTACCTGGCGGCTTTTGACCTTTTCAGCGAAAGAAACACAAAGGCTTTTAAAATATTATATCTACAAATACCGGGAAGCAATTATTGTCTATTCACTTTTAAGTATTTACTAATGTTTTTCAGTCCTTCAGGGTAAATCTCATTGTGGATAAACCCACTGCTTCAACTTATAACAAATATTTACAAATCGATGTACAGGGCGTTGGAAATTTATGTGCCTGCGTTCTATAAAAAAATAAAAATTTTATTCTATCTTTGATAAAATGAATTATAACAGTATATATGGACAAAGTAATCATGTATTTTACGCAATTGCTTATAATTTCTCACTCCACCCCATAGTCATTTGTTCAATAATTATTTGTGTGTATTCTCTTTATTTTCTATTTAGTTTAATTAGTAATGATAATTTCAGTTTAATTAATAATGGCAATTACCGTATTTAATCAACTAGTTATAGCTCTGCAATACGCAATGAGCAATTTTGACTAAAATCTATATTTGAATGGTGTTCGCGATTGCCAACAATGACGCTATAAAAAGCTCGACTTTTTCATGCTAATCTGCCCTTATTCGATATGCCCCGATCGATGCAGATTGCTCATTTGTCCAATTCCGCTTCGGCAGGTTTCAAACTTAATTGACCATGACCCCTTTCCCTGGTTGTTCAATACAAAAAAGTTTATATATGCGATGCCCCTGCATGTTAAACCACAATCATATTTCATTTAAATGTGTTACACGACTAGCATGGTTATTTTTCTTAAATTATTACGAATTAATATACCGACAAGCACATAATAAATGACCTCTTTATAATGTTAAACTGTTTTCATTTCAAATAACTTTTTATACAATTTACTATTCCTATTGGAAAAAGGTTACAATTGTACTTTACAATAAGTTTATTTGACGTTTGTTTAAATCATTTTCGCCATATAATAGGAAACTCCTTTCTACGCGTGATTTCCCAGCAACAAAATTATGACAGATCCATCACGAAGGTATCTGGTAATTCTATTGTTGTGAGTTTGACAAACGTCATTGATGCGTAATCAATTTTGGGCAGATATAACGAATCCAGACGAAAAATCAAGATATGGATGCCAGTCAGGTGAAGAAATCAAGAAATTGGTTTCGAAACATGTCCCATTGAACATGCAGAGGTTCAGAAGCTCTATTAGGACCCAATTTTCGGAGTTTCTACGAGTAAAAAATTTTACGCTTGAAAGATGTACTACTATAACGGAACTAGAGAAAATTTTAGAGGATTATGCCTTTAACATAAAAAAGGCAATGGCGAAGACTATAAAAAGTCGTCTGCAAAGTCAATGTGGACTACTACAGCAAAAATGCTACAAGAAAAATATTTTACGGAGTACAGCATAAAAATTGACCCTTTCACAGATATTTCTTTCAATATGCAAGATTAGCCAGAGATTCCAAACTGAGGCAGCTTCAAAGTGTTCAAGAAAAAAGAAAACTCAGTTCAAAAGCGTTATCCACCGAAGAACTATTGAAAATCATCCAAAGCTACGACGAGAAAACCCCTGATGAGCACAAAAATGTTTTTTTCACCTTTGCCCATTTGAACTTACTTGGAGAGGCAATGAGACCGTAAACTGCAAGATTCACGTTTTCCAGAAGTAATTTGATGTTATGAGAGAAATTACGGGCCGAATTTAATACAACAGAGTCAAGTCTATGTTAAAGAATATTTTTGAAATTATTGGAAAAAGGGGACCAAAGATTTTATCAGACAGACTACTTCTTACCGTTTACCCCAACTGGAAGGATGGATTTTGGTTCAAAAACTGTCCCATTGGTATCAGCACCGTCTAAGTGGACCAAAGTGTCAGCTGAAAAAATTGAAATGAATACAAAAAACATAAAAAAACAAAGCATTCTTATCGATCTTCAGCTGTCAGCCTTGTTCAAGCAAAATGTATCTAAACAGGAGTTAATTAAATAAACGGGTCACTTAAATAGAAATCTCTAAAACCATATGTGCAGCTGGATTCCAGTCACTACCAGAAATTGATCAAAAATCTCAGAACAACGCTTTAAACCGGACCTTTGAATTCCCAAATGCTACATTATACATCAATAATACACAAAATCATGCTTTGGCAAAAAAGAGTAAACTTTTGGGCACCATCAGTGGCAATACCAAGGAAACCGTCTAAAATAATTTAAAAAAAATTAGCGAAATCGTTAATTTGTTCACGAGAAAAACAACTATCAAAATGAGCACAATTTTTGGTGGTGCAAAACTTTTACGGTTTTTTTCAAGATTAACCAAGTTTAATAATAAAAATGTAGGGAAATTATAAATGTAAATGCACTTAGAACACTGGATCAAGTGGACTCGTTTAACTAAAATGTCTTGCCTGGGTAAGGATTAAATAGTATACTAAAAGCACATGTTCAAGTAAACCAGTAGTATGTGAAATAATATTTAAACAAATCCTGATGTGAAAACAGTGTCGAAAAAGATGTCGAATTATAAATCTTAGTTCTTAAGAAACACCCCTTAATTTAATAAATTATTAGCAAGAAAAGGTTTTTTTATTATCGTCAATTTTATCTTTACTTCAAAACTGTACAACTATCCACTGTATCACCCTGTAAAATAGAACATACATTCCGTTGTGCCCTTTCTGGCTGCTCGATTCCCTTTCCCACATCTTGAGGGATTATCGTTTCAAGACATGGCTTTTCGCCCCGGCTTGGGATAGTCTCTGGATAAGATGAATATGTCCCAGTAGGACGGTTTTCCCGATATCCTACGTTGCCTTGAAAAAGTGAAATCCAATTTGACATTATTTTTTGGTGAATGGTGAACAATGCAAAGTCAATAAGGCTCCCTCTTTCTTACAACTTCAAAGTTTATCTTGAGACTCCTTATTCTTATCGCTGACGAGTTTCCTAACTTGGACTTTTATTTAAGAGAAACATTTTCCGGCTTATCTACTACTTTATTACATGACGGGTTTGGGATTATGTCACGGGTTTAGGCTATTTCTAAATAGTATTTCTATATACTTTTCAATAGGAGTGTTTAGACATACTCATATGCTTATGTATCTTTGAGAATTATTTGTAGAAAATTGTTATCTCAATTTTCTACTTAATTAAAATGAAAATGAAACTGAACCTCTAAACATCATACAAACAAGTTGAATTTTATCGAAAATGTCAATTTTAGGATGCTAAATTCCCGGTCCTAAAACGACGAGAAAAAATAGATTTATCAGGAATCTATAGGCCATAGAAAAAATTGATTAAAATAGAAATGGAGCTAAGATAATTTTAGATAAAAACGTTTATTAACAACAATTGAAGCGATCGGCGATTTTTAATCAATGCTCAATAAAATTTGTTTCAGCTCGACAGTAAAAATTTAATATCTTTTGATCACAGTGTCCTAATGTATGTTCAGAATGCATGTTCAAAAGCTACAGCATAAAATTTTAGTTTTAAGTTTTGGCAACAAATGTAAGGCATTTTAAATATGCTTAAAAAAAGTTGGATTTAAACTTTCACATTACAAACGATCTAATACGTTTAAAACTACTCTTATTTAATTACAAAACCGTCTTCTTTGATGGATTTCCTGTGGCGTGGAATCGTTTGCAATATAAAAGTTTAAATTCTGCGTTTTTAGTATATTTCAAATGCCTCATATTTGTTGCCAAATTAAATTTTATTTAACATTTATCTCGCGCGCTGAATTAACATTCAAAATCACCGGTTGCTTCAAGCCTTGTTTCTGAAAGAAGGTTCATTCTACACAAAAATTGCTAATAGGTAAGCATTTTTGTTTAAAATTATCTGAGCTACATTTTTATGTAGGTGTCCTACATAAAATCCTCCTTTTTTGGGTTCCAAAATTGATATCCTCGTAAAATTCAGCTTGTTTGTTTGATTTTTTGGGTTCATATCTCTGACAGCTGGGCTACAAGGCTTTAAATGATATGGAGCAGTGGCGGCTTGTCCCATGACACGAGTAAAGTGACGCTTCACCACCTAAAATTTAAAAGAATGTACTTTTTCTCTTTATAGTTTCATGTTTCATAAAGCCTTATTTGTCTTTTTTTTATTGCGCCGATTTCTTTCCTCCAATAAATGTATATTTGTTAATAAACGTTAAAAGACTTACAAAAGTTTAAATTTTAAAAATTATTACTTTTGCAAAACTTTTGCAAAATTTACTTTATTTACTAAATTAAGAATTTTCAATTTTACTTTAAAAGGAGGATTTTGTACTTAACAATATGTAATAAAAATTTTAAAACGATTCAATTAATAGTTTTGAAAGAATTTAATTTGTTTATCCATTGAGGAAATTAGCAATTCTCTGCTACAAGACATAACGCTATAAGACAATAAATAATAAAACTTGATTGGAAAAAAATGATTCTACGATGATTAAATGAAAAAAGAAGTTATTCTTTAAAAAGAGCTGTGAAAATACGCGTATGTGCGGTAGCATTTCCCGTAGCATCAGATCATTTTTAATGTGCAAAAGTTTAAATTCAGTATTTTTTTAAATGCCTCATATTTGTTACCAAAATCTAAAATGAAAATTTCATAATAATTATTTTTTATAATAATTATACTAAAAAATTAAAAATAATTTTTTCTACAGATTCTTGGGAAATCGATGGATTTCGTTTTCCTTCCCTACGAGTTGGGGTTTAGGTGAGAGCCCAGGGGTAGGAGTGGCCAACTTTTTTGTATCTTTATGGGGGATTCAAAATTGACATTCTCATTCAAATTTAACTGTTGTTTTGTTTGTTTAGCATTTTCGCCACCGACGATTGAATTATTTGAACAATGTTTAAAGTTAATTACCCTTTGTTGCAAAATATCAGCTTTTTAAGCTAATAAATGAATTTAACACCTTTCTTGTATTGCCACTTAAGTTTTAAATTGATTTTTATTCAAAAGTATTTGTATTTCTACGCAAGTTTCAAAAAAAGTTGTTCTTTTTCAAGTTGACATAAGTTTGTTCAACTTGCAATTAAAAATTATGTTATTGTTTAACAATAAAATGTATTTTTATTATTTTAATAGAATAAGAGAATTCTTTAGGTATAATATTATTCTCGTAATATCTTCTTATACAAGAAAATAGAAAGGTGCAATTTTTTCGAAGGTCAAAGGAAAGTCAGGACGAGCTGCATTTTTTCATGCAAATACAAATTATCATGAAAAAGAAAATTTTTAGAGAATATTTATAATTCTAAAATTATTACGTTTACAAAAATAAGATAAAACATAAGTTTGAAAAAAGTTTACGTATTATGGTTAGATTTTATCTCAGTTCATCTTATAAAACGTCTATCAAACTTACCTTTATCTTGTCGAAAAAGCACCTGTAACAAAAAAAAAAATAGTTTATTTAATTTAAAATATAAGAATTCTGAAAAAATACTTTTTTGATGACATGTAGTAAGTACCTTAAAATATAGGGTGGTATCTTAAATATCTGTCATAGTACATTTCAAAAACAACTCAATTTATTAAATTATGATACATATTGCAAAGATCTTTGACGTCAGTCTTATTGTTGATGAAATTTGGATCTTTTTTATGTGAAACATATCCAATATGCATCTTGTGTTGTAACTTTGTTCTTTTTCCAAAATCTGTAGATTTTCAAAATCAAAAGAATGGCTATTTTCTAGAGAATGTTTAACTAGGGCTGTTGTGTTTAAGACATTGGTTTGTACACTATGTTTGTGAGCAACCATTCTTCTATGTAGGTATTGGTGTTTTTCCAATAAATGTTGAATTGCAGTATTTAAAATTTATTTTATAAATAACTTTTGATTGATGGTCTGATTTACTACATCGTAAATACACAAGAGCTGACGAAAATTTAGCTGACGATCTAAATATAAAATATGTGATAACAGATTAAGAATCAGAAATCGAGTTTAATCATAGATTAGTAATTGCAAAACTACAGTTTTGCAGTTACTAATTGATTCATTGATTACTAAATTGATTAATATGACAAAAGCAGATAAAGAAAATGAATATAGTAAAATAGCAATTTATAAGCTGAATGACACAGAAGGAACAAATACCAAAAAGAAACACAAGTTCGTGTTTCTAGAACATTTTTAATGAAGGACAACATATGCCCTTGAACATCCCATTCTTGAAGTGTTTTAAGTATAAGATGTCTCTATGTTGTGTCAAACGTTTTTCTTATGACAAAAAATACGGCAATAAATTTTTGGTTGTGCAGAAGGGATTCATGTATACTTGATTTAAGTGTTATTAGATTGTCTGTTGTGGATCTACCCGTACAAAATCCATTTTGTCTGATACTTATTAGGTTATTGTTTTGAGGTGCTATTTAAGACGATAATTAAGAACTTTTTTTAAAGTTTGAAGGTACAACACAAGTGATATTAAACGATAGGAATTTGGATCGTTTTTTTGTTTATTATATTTAAGGATTGGAATTATAGTTGCTTGCGACCATAGATCATTAAAATTTTATGATAAAAAATATTCTCGGTATAAATCAAAAAAATAGTTCAAAACAAATTATTATTGTGGTTTGAAAAGTCAAAATCACAATCATAGTTAGAGTTTAGAATTTCATCCACACAAACGCATCAGTCGTCAAACCATTAGCAGCCGGTAGCGACCATCGTATAAACAAAGCCAAAATCTACTAATAATCCATTTATTTACCCTGCATATACACTGAACATTGCTACAATTATTTTTGGGTGCTTTATTTAACTTTCACATCGAGCCAATTTCTAAAATTTGCACGGCACCGTCGACCGAACGAAACCCGGAATAAGCCACACCACGTACAAATCTGCACAAATTACGCGAAAGCCAAATTATCTCCAGATACACACATCCACCTTGAATGTAACCCTACAACATATAAAGGCTCTAATTTAACACCATTCAAGCCCAAACGCAGTTACACAAACATTGCAGAACGTGAGCTGGATGATACACTCGACATTTATTTTCTAATTCGCTATTCCTCTATTCATTTAGGGGTTTTCATGATCGGTTTATTTGGTTAGAGAAGTGGAATACAAACCGAAATAAATCAAATATTGTTCCAAAAATATATGTTGTTTCTAGTCGTTAATCTGATACTATTTTTAGAATAGTCATGAACTGATCTAGCAGTTTTTCACGGATGCATACAACAAGGTTGACGAAAGGTCATATTTAATCATAACAAAAAGTATCTTTTACTAGAAATTCAATCTTAAACAATGCCAGAAAAAAATCATCATGGTAAAGATGAATGATGAGCAACTAAAGTTTTCTAGACTGGAAAATTCAAGCTGGCTGAAAAAAATTGCAAGCAAAAATGTACATAAAATAGGTTTATAAAAGTTATCTGTCATAATAGAGTTATTTTTTGAATGGTACATCTGTCCTTTTTAAATCCTCCCTGGTGTTCACCAACCTGCTTGTTTAAGTGACTTTTCAGTCTACTTTTTATGATTCTGGCGAGAAGATATTAAGCAAGTGGAGAAAATGAAATTTTTAGGAGTCTGGATTATAAAAAATCTGAATCCGAAATCAAAAATTTGCTCAAGAATAGTGCAATCAAGAGCAGCTTTTTTGAAGATACGGAAATGTTTCTGAGTACCCAAAGACTTAATCTGCAAATCCGATATGGGATGGTAAAATGTTGCAGTTGCAGTTGCAGTTGCAGTTTTCTCATTAAGTCAACATTAACAATCCAGGCTTCGATATTCTAAAGAAGAATAGAGTGTATAGTATTCTTTTGAATTATGTTCTTCAAGATTATTTTCCGTTTCTGGTATCTATAATTTAATAAATCATTATTTCATCTTAGCTTGGTGCAGTTTCCTATGTTCTTTCAATGAAACAATACGCAAAAGACAAAAAAAAGTAAACCCAGGTATACAAAAAAAATAAATAATAGGTTTTCTTCTTATAGGTAATCACAGGGTGAACTACAAAAAAAATTACGATTTTCTTATATTTTTTTAATATAAAACGTGTATATTTTGTTAAAAATATTTCATTTATGATACCCTTTTATTTTATAAAACATTTTATAAACCTAAATTAATTACTTTTCAAGATATCTTAAGTTTTCTTCAAATTTCAAGAAAATCCACTAAGAAACATGGATCGCTCTAGATGGTAGAACATGCAACCGAATCGACCACGTCCTAGTGGAAAACAAGCAATGCAAAATAAATAATAGATGATAAAAATTATTGAAGGAGCAGACACGGATTCCGATCACATACTGAGAATATCGTATAAAATTATCACATCGGGAAACTAAGGAACAAGGGCATCGCTGACAACTTCCAGGCAAATTTGACAGCAAAACTGCTTCAAAGCAAAAATCAAAGTGACATCAAAATGGAATGGGGAAAAATAGAAGTAACTATGAAGAAAGCGGTTAAAAAGCGGTAAGGACAAGTAAAGAAGGGAAGAGATAAAGAATTATCTGTTAAACTGCTAACTACTAAAATATATGGACAAACTAAGTGCTGAAAATGGGAATGAATATAAAGCAGAGAAAAGAGACGCAAAAAAATAGTGTGAGAGGAAGAAAAGGGAGCATATGGATAAAAAGCTTCAAGAGATTGAAGAATATTACATTAATAAAAAGGTGAGATACTCCTACTAGGCGGCGAAAAGGAACAGTGACCGTGGAGCATGAAAACATAATCAATACAAGAGTAAAGAAGGACATATAATAGGAAATAAGCAAAGAAAGCTAGATAGTAAGAGCATTTCAGACAGCTGCTTAATTTAGAACCAGATAAAAATGATTAGGAGCAACTGAAAATGGCAGGTGAAGTCAACGACACAACGAAAACAATGGAGACTTCCAACGTAGAAGAAATAACAGAAATCATTATATATAGCATGAAAACAATAAAAAGTGCAGGCAGTAATGGTATTCCTGCAGAACTAATCAAGCATGGGGAACAAGCACTTGGATATGTAGCCTGCCAACAAAAATCTGAGGACAAAAGGAAATGCCGGAATATGGAGAGAGGCAATAGTATATCCCACTCATAAGAAGCGAGATAAAGCAGTATACGAAAACTACAGGGATGTTACATATAAGATACTCGTCTTCTTCTTCTTCTAGTGCCGTCTCCAATAATGCAGGTTGGTTTATAGCCATTGCAAATTCGTCTCTATCTTCTGATTTTCTTAAGAGCGTCTGTATGTACTCGGTCCAGTCACGAATGTTTTTCAGCCAAGATATTTGTCGTCTACCAGGACCTCTTTTTCCTTCGATTTTGCCCTTCATAATCAACTATAACAACTCGTAATTATCATTTTTAAGTATGTGCCCCAAATATGCTGTCTTTCGCCTTTTAATGGTGGTCAAAAGGTCACTGTCTCTTCCCATTCTGTGCAACACCATTTCGTTCGTAATATTATCGGTCCATGATATCTTCAAAATTCTCCTAAAAAATCTCAAAACCTTGCAATACTCTTGAAAATAGCAAAAGAAATATGAGGAGTTAAGTACTACAATGAACAAAATGATGTAATGAGGACATAAAACAAATATTAGGAGAGAGAAAGAACCACGTCAAATATGTATGGACAAAAATAACGTGCTAGACGAAACAAAGTATCATAAACTTGATAACAGGGACAAAGTTAAACAGATTGATAACAAAGGCGAAGACCAAAAATTCTTTAACAACAAAAATCAAAGCATTAATATAATAATGTATTTGTATACGCCTGTACTCTTTCACTATACTTCACAAATTTAAACTTAAAATGACAATAATATTTAAAAGTAATAGTAAAAATGAAAAATAATGCGTTACTACTGTCTAAGAATGTATTACTTTATTAACTCAACTACTAAAAAACAAAAACTGTAAATACAGACCAATCCTTCAAAATGCTCGCGTCCAATAAATTTTTGTGAATGGCCAGGTTGTACATGTTTTACAGATTGTGTCAAATCAAATCTAAAAATAAAAAGGAAATACTTAAAAATCAATTAGTGACAAACAAGTTCCGCCTTCCCACTAACGAATTAAAGCAACAGTACTCCTGGTGGGATGATCCTATTTGTACCGCCTTTATTATTGATTGCAAGATAAAACTATACTTATACCTAGTTAACCACATAGGTAAAACTGATATGAATTTTTGTATGATTTTAACTAACTAGTAATCACACTAATGATTAATATAAATATTCGTATTATATTCGTCAATAGTTTCTGTTAAACTTAACTGGGAAACTATAACGTATTTGTAAAATAAATAATTATTTATGAATTCCTTCTTTATATACAGGGTGTTTATTCGAATATATCGAAATAAAAATGATCTTGTTAAATACTCTATATAGTAGTGTGAAACTTCATATTATAAAAACAGTGATTATAAAAGGAATATAAATATGAGAAAATATTTAGGGTGTTCTATTTAAAAATGGTATGTTTGCTTTAATACGCAGTTATTAATCACTCGGTAGAATTCAATTCTGGAAAATATCATTGCCCATATTTTTTCTACTTTTTTTTGATAATATGTCTTCTTCTTCTTGTGCCACTCCTATTGGAGATTGGAAATCATCAAGGTTATCCTGGTATCCTGGATTCCGTTTTCCTTCTATTTTTCCTTGCATTATATTTTGAAGTAATGCGTATTTATGTCATCTCATCAGGTGACCCAGATATTTGAGTTTTCTTCGGTTGATCATTGACAAAATTTCTGGGTCTTTTCCTATCGTTCGTATAACTTCAAAGTTGGTAACTCTTTCAGCCCAACTTATCTTCGCATTCGACGGTAGCACCACATCTCGAAACTTTCAATATTTTTTATGTTGTTCTGTTTGAGACTCCAGGCCTCTACACCGTATTATAGGATCTTAAAATATGTAGCCCCTTAGAATTCTTAATCGTAGAGAGATGCTTATATCTCTGTTGCAGAAGAATTTCCTCATCTTTATGAAGGTGGCCCTGGCAATTTCGATACGTCTTTTTATTTTATTGTTTTGGTCTCCAGTTTCGTTTATTGAAGTTCTCAACTATTTGTAACTTAACACTTTTTTAATTTGAATGCCGTTTATACTAATATCTGCTGGTTGTGTCATGTTTCATATGTCAAGACCATATACTTGGTTTTTTTGATATTGATATTTATGCCATAATTGTTGCAGGCAATATTTACATTTCTAAGCAATCGTTGTAATTCTTCTACTTTCTTGCAACTAGTACAGTGTCGTCTGCGTATCGAATGTTATTTACAACCTCTCCATTGATTACGATTCCTTCGTTTGCTTGGAAAAGGGTTTCCTGTCAGATGCTTTCACTATTAACATTAAATAGTAGCGGTGATAATCTGTACCAAATACCAAAAAATATTGGAATTATCGACCAATGTACCACTTAAAACCGATCCTATATTTGTTGTCATTCAGCTTATATGATCGTTTTATTCTACTTTTCTAATTCTTACCCAATTCTTGATGTGCATCTCCACCTAGAATCGACGTCATATATCTGTATTTCCAGCTCTGTCCCATAGTGTCTTACCATTAATTTTTTCAAGTGTTTTCATCTTTGCTGTTTCTAGCATCCTTTTTTTCCTCTCTGTGTTCTGAGGCTGAGATCTTGTCTCTGCCGCGTATGTCAGTATTGGTCTGATGACTATTTTGTAAATTCTGTTTTTCATTTCTTTTCCGATATTTTTATTTCTCTATATTGTTTCATTCAGGAAGCCTGCGGCTCTGTTTGATCTATGGACTTGATCTTCTAGTTCAGTTTCGAACTTTCCATAGCTAGATAATATGATGTGTAGCCTAGATATTTAAACTCCATAACTGGTTCTATTATCTGACCTTCCAGCTCCAATTTACATCTTAGTAAATTTGCTGTTGTAACCATGCATTTTGTCTTTTTGGGCAAATTAATATTGGGTGCAGCATACGTTGCAAATCATCTTCACTTTGAGAGAGTAGTATTGCTTCGTCTGCATAGCAGATTATTTTATTTTTCTCTCATTTAGTACCCTTTTTAAGTTCATACTTTTTTTTATTATTTCATCCATAATCAGGTTAAAAAATAGAGGACTCAGGGAATCTCACTGTCTTATCCCATTGCCAGCTTCAATAGAGTCGGTTAGTTCTTCTTCTACTTTTACTTTTATTGTGTTGTTTTTGTAATTATTTTTTGATAGTTTGATCGTTTTGATTATTTCTAGAGGTATCTCTCTTTTGCGTACAGTAAATGGATAACGTATTTTAATTTGACCCGGTCAAATGCATTCTTAAGGTCCACGAAACATAGATATGCCGGTCTGTTGTTTTCTAATTATTTCTCTTGCACTTGCGTCGTTGTAAATATAGCGTCCGTGGCATGATCTTCCCGACCTAAAACCTTGTTGTTTTTCTGCTAGTGTTATAATTTCATTCAGTTTATTTGTTATCACTTTGGTTGTTATTTTTAGTGTTGTGTTTATTAAATTAATTCCTATAATTTTCCGAGAACAATTTGCCTCTCTTATTGAAGAGAGATATTAGAAGGCTTGTCCTCCATTCTTAAGGAATTCTGTTTTGTTCTATGTTGGATTAGTTTTAATAGTTGTTAGGTTACAGCTGGTCCTCCGTACTTTAGAAGTTCGTTCGATATTCAGTTTTATTTTTTAATTTTCTTAATGCTTCCTTTACTTCTTTCTCCTCAATATTTATTTCTTCGTTTGTCGTCACCTCTGGTGTTGGTGGTCCATTATCGTCACCTTTAGCAAATAGGGATCGAAAGTAGTCTACCCACGTTTCCTTCTGAATGTGTTTCGTTTCTATTAGTTTGTTCATCTCTTTCCTTAGTCCTCTAATCATTCTCTATATTTATTTTTGTGTTCCGTAGAAAACGTATTCCATCTGATTTGAGACGCTCTGCCACTGTTGCCTTTTTATTTGTCTAACTAAAGTAGTCGTTTCATTTCTGATTCGTTTAAAGTGGTTGTATGCCTGTTGTGTTTGTTGTGTTCTGTATTGTAAAAAGTCTTTTTTCTTTCTCCACATGTTGTCTTGACTTTCTCTCTAAACCATGGTGTTTTCTTTTTTGTTATGTTGGTGTTCGTTACTTTCCTCTCTCCAAGTGATTCTGTTGCTGCGTTAATTATGTTATTTTTGAGTTATTCTCAGCTTTCCTTGATGTGATCGTTTTCTAATATTTTATTCCCACGATCTTCTCTGATATTCTTTTCCTGTATAAGTATTCCGTATTTGGTCCTTCGACTTTGATTTTTGTTTGTGTTGGCGCTGCTCTCTTGTATGGGAACTATTTCAGGATGATTCTTATTTTACATAATACTAGGTTATGATCGCTACCTATATCTGCTGAGTTGACGCATCTTTATTATTTTCGATGGATGTATAATCTGTTGGTTATAACATAATCTATCATAGATCTTTGTCCTTGTCATCACTTCCCCATTATCGTTTTTGATATCCTTGTTATATTTTGCCTTAATTCCAGATATTACTTGATCGAGCGTTAAAATCCCCCAATATTGGTCATAAAATGCTTCCCTTGTTATTTGAGGCTTGTCATTTTCTAGACCGTATACTCCGATGATGTTCAAGACTTTCTTCTCCATTCTTATCTTTGCTGTTACTATTCTTTGTGATATGTAATAAAAACGTACGTATAAATTATTTATATAGTGTATCGACTCTAAAGTAGTCGTTAGAAAGTCCTCTGATGTGCTATTATATAATCATTTCCTTGTTCCATCCTTAGCTGTGCTTTAACCATCGTTATCCATTTATTTGTCTGTATCTTCCTGACCAGTTATTTTGTAACGTTTTCAATTGCGTAAAGAGTAAATCCCACCTCAACAGTTCAGAAGCTTTAAACTTTTTAACTATTTTACAATAACCAGATCTTTAGGTTGACAATAATTGGTTAGTACTTTATACGTGAATTTAAAAAATATTTTGTACTTACAGTCGAGTAGGTTTGTAATTTTATATTCTTATCGTACGTACTTTGTATCACAGAGACAACTCTTATGCCACTTTTAGTCTGAAAAAAGTTCGAAGAATTCCAATATTGGAAAATTCTAGGGAAGGATTTTCAAACACGTTCTACTAGTTACAACCTCTAGAGGTGGAGTCTTATGAAAAAATCTTGAATTTACAATTAAAAATAAGTAATTTAATTTATCAAATAATTAAAAAAAATTTTTATCATTTAAGTTGGACTAAATTGGTTCAGTGATTTCGGAGCTTAGCATAAAGAAATATGGTGAGACAATATATGGTGGACCATATAATATATATATATATATATATATATATATATAATATATATATATATATATATATATATATATATACTCAAAAATGTTTTGCATATTATCTATAACGCCACTGAACGTTTCCAATTTGAAATTTTTTGCACTGATTTTTTTTGTCTACTTAAATAATGTAGTTTACTGCTTGTTTTTTGTTTCTTAATTGTCGCAGAGTTTCTTAGAATTCATATTCTGTTCATCAGTTTTCGAAAACCGGTATTATTCATTTTTTAGTAAACAATATGAATAGGCAAGTGATATCTGAGTTCAACAGAGCTAGAATCGTTACTTTGATTGAGGAAGGCCACACACAAGTTGACGTTGCTGTCCAGGTTGGAGTTATTCAGAGTGATGTGTCTCGGATTGTGAAAAAATATCGAGAGACGAATTCTGTTAGCGATCGTCCAAAAGCGGAAGACCCAGAATTACTACCAATATCCAAGAACGCTTTTTAACGTTAACTGCCCGGAGAAACCCCTCTATGACTGCCCCAGCTATTAGAAGAGAGCTCCAGCAAGCTCATAATATTGTAATTTGCGATCAGACTATTAGAAACAGGTTACATTCGGCAAATTTATTTACACAAGAAGACCATTGTTTGTACCAAAGCTTACGTTAGAGCAGAAAAGGACTAGACTGGAATTGTCCAATGAACATTTACAATGGCATGACAACAGATGGGGAAAGGTCTTATTTTCTGATGAAATCAAAATTAGCGTTTTGTCGGATAATCGCAATCCGATTATCCGACAGAAGCTCCAAGCAATAGTTGACGCACTAAAGCATTGTAAAACCACAAACGAAAAACAAATACTAATATTATCAGATTCATTAAGTTCTTTACAGGCCATTAAACATGTTTATCCTAAACATATCAATCTATTCCTAATTAAAGACGCGTTGAAACTGCTCCAGTTTTTTGTAATGTACTCTCCAATAACTGGTAATGAGCTAGCAGACAAAACAGCGTTTGAATCAATAAACAATGTGATCATTCCGACTACAACAGGTATACCAATATCAGATACTAAAACTTTATTCAAGACTCATGGAAATACAATTTGGTGGGATATATGGGATCACACAAATCTTAAAAGCGTCAAACCAGACATATCTTCAAAAAAGCTTCCTATACCACCAAAACGAAAAGACCAGGTAATTATAAGCAGACTCCGGCTTTAGCATACACGACTTACGCATAGCTACATAATCTCTAAAGATCCATTACTAATATGTCAAAGATGCCAAACACCTTTCACAGTTCATCATATAATAATAGAATGTTCCGAGTACACCTCAGCCAAGGCGATATTCAAGATACCCAACAGCCTGAAAGAAGCACTGGTTACAAAATTCAATGAAGTTCTGTCTTTTTAAATTACTGTAAACTCTATAATAAATTATAATTTAATTTTTGTTACATGTACATACATGTAGGTATATTGTACCATATTGTTTTAAGTCATGACTTTTAAAATGTACTTTATTTTCTCTATTTTTATCATAAACCTACCGCTAAGAACCCCAGTGGTTGATGCGGGTAAATAAAAATAAAAAATATATATCTGATTTTCTTAAAAAACTTTTTACATCTAAACATAAAACGCTGACAAATACTCTAATTGAACAAAAAGTAATCCTATTTCAGTCACCCTCGAAGATAGTGCCTAACAAAAGCCCCATTAATTAAAAAAAGTAAACCTAACAACACTCTACCTAATTCACGAAAAAATATCTCCTTATCTCTATATTTTTTTCTCGAAAAGGGGTTTCCAGATGATAGCGTCCTGTCTCAATTCTGGGATGAGTTGCTTCAGGCCAACTTTTAATGAAGGCAAAATTTAATTGACGTCATATTTTTCCTCGTTTTAACTTTCTTGAAGTTTTCAATGGCCCTCTAACCTTATTCACGCTTAGAGCCAAGGGCCTGTGTGATTATGAGCAGTTTTATTATCGAAATCATTTGCCACCACTTGAAACGGGATTGAATTAGTAATGAATATTGATAATTAAGACCAATTTTGAAGCTCTAATACAGAAATACAGAAATACTCGAAAAACAATAAATATTATATATTCAACATCTCAAAAAATTAAAAGAAACCTCCAATAATAACAAGAAACTTGTAATATATCCATTCTAGCTAACAACAAAGGAAGAATAGTTATAAAAAGTATAAAATTGACCTGAATTGTCACAGACGTCGACGTGGGAAATGGAAGGACTCCCAATCGTAGACATACAGGTAAAACATGCGATACAATGTGCAAATAATTGGACGATAATAAATAAATTCGATCCTGTATGATCTTTAAGAATATTTTTAGTAAGTGGCTCATTAAGCTAATGAGCCTAAATTCGTCGCATTTGCCGGAAGAAAGAAAATATCTTTGCATAATTCAAAAGCTTATTGAAACCAAGAAGCTTTTGAATTACGGATACTAACAGCGTCCGTATACAAAGAGGTGTCCGACAAGGCGGTGTTATGTCTACATACCTATTTAACTTGTACTCTGAATGCATATTCACACAAGTACTAGAAGGGGCTGAAGTTGATGTATAAAATAAACGAAATTGATATATTAACAATATCAGGTATGCAGACAATACCGTTCGGATTTGTATCTTCTCGAGGCTGTGCCCACAAAATAAATTAGTATTAATGCTTACGATGCTGTACCATATATATGATCAAAACAGCATAAAATGTTAAAGTGTTTTATCCAAAAATAATTTACTGTAGGCGTTTATCACACGGCCTGAATCGCGTTGCTGAAACTATAGGGTGCAATTTTCATTTAACGGTGTTTCTTTTTAGAGAATGATTGCTTAATACTCTATTACTGCCCGAACCAGTGTTAACTCGGTGGGACACATGGTTAGATGCAGCTTTATACTATGGTAAATATATCGAAAATTTATAAAGATCTCCATTGGAACTTTAAGGTACTGCCAAAAAAATAATAAAATATTGTCAGAATACTTTTAACAAAAGTAACGTAACTTTTGTGAGTGAAATAATAAAATTTGTGAAGAAACAACAAATATAATTAGTTGAGTAGATCCAAAAATCAACAGTTTTAAGGAAAACGGAAGGTATTGTTGCATAACAACAACATTTAATATTTTTATTTAATTGTGTATGAATCATATTAGCATATCACCTTGTATATTAGTTTTAAGGTTTTTTTTTGAAACTATTCTCTATCCTTCCATTGTTGGATATAGGTCTCCCCCAGTTCTCTCCATCTTTCCCTATCTTGAGCTGTTCTCTGCCATGTGTGATCTCCTTGTTTCCTGATGTCATCTTTCCACCTCATCTGTGGTGTGCCTCTTGATCTCTTTGCATTGTATGCACGCCACTTTCTGATGGCATTGTTCCATTGTCCGTCTTAGAGACGTTTATTGTGTCCAGCCCATTTCCATTTCAGTTTTGCTTCTTGTTCTATCGCGTCTACTGTCTTTGTTCTAGTTCTGGTCCACTGGTTACGTTTTCTATCTCTAAGTGATACATCCAACATTTGTCTCTCCATCGCTCTTTGTGCCTTCCTTATCCTATCCAAATTGGCCTGTGTAAATGTCCATGTCTGTGCTCCGTAGGTGAGCACCGGTATTATACAGGAGTTATATACCTTCCTTCGTAAGTATAGAGGGATTGTTTGATTCTTTAGAACGTAAGAAAGTTTGCCGAACGCTGCCCATCCCATTCTTACTCGTCTCGATATTTCGGCTGTTTGATTTTCTCTGTTAGCTCTGATTGCTTGTCCTAGATAGATATACTCATTTACCTGTTCTATTTTTTCTGTTTTTATTTTTATTGCCTCTTGGTCTTCCGTGTTTGTCATTACTTTTGTTTTGTTGAAATTAATTTTTAGGCCTTTTTGCAGTGATTTTTCATGAAGTTCATTCAGCATTAATTCCAGTTCTTGTCGTTCGGAGGAGATCAGGAGTATCAGGAGCTTTAAGGTTTAGATTTGTAAAATTCTGTTGTATCATTTAATAATCTGTACGTAATTTTATCAATGAAAAGAGAGTTGAAGGTTGTGAAATGTAAACACATCCTTCATATACATCGAGGATCAGAGGGGCGATTTCTTAATTTTAAGAAACTATCATGGGATTAGCGGTATTTAAGGGACGCGTTGAAATCATTGGGAATCGAGAACTGGGAGAGCTCAAAGCTCCTGTGTGCCCTAGCTGCACTTCAGAAAGACTAACACAGTCAGAATATTAATAATTTTACTTAACTCCTGTCAATTGCTGACAAGTTCTCTAGTTTTTTATGCACTATAGAAAAGTGAACTTATTTTTTCAAAACTAAAACTTGTTCCCCAAGGGAAAAACCAGCGACTTACAACTGGTGCGCCAAACAAAGGCATCAGGATAAGGTGTAAGGAAAAACACACCTGCATTTTCGCCCAGGTGTCCCTAGAAAATTTGGTGATATAGTATTAACAAAACTCAAAGATGTATAAATAAAAACGAAGAATTTCAAAAGATGAAATCCTTTCAATTTTAAACTGTAAACACGTTGAAGATGTAATTATGGATCCAGCAGTAGTGGTAAAGTATAATTATGCATTGATAACCAGTGTGGAGGTTGAAAGAATCTTTTCGATTTATAAAAATGCTTTTAGTGACAGAAGCCCAAATTTTACGATAGAACATTTAAATGAGTATTTAGTTATTTCGTGCTTTAAACAAAAATTAGACTATTTTTAACTGATAAAACGTCACAGCAACGCCACGTTTCGTACTGACACAACTCTTTCCTGTCCGTGATTACTCAGCGACAAAATTATGACAGATGCCTCACGAAGGTGTCTGATAATACTATTAGTGTTAGTTTGGCAAATGTCATTAAAGCGTAACCAATTTTAGACAGATATAATAAATCCCATCAAGGGACGAAAAATCAAGATTTTGATGCCCGTTAGGTGAAGAAATCAAAAAATTTGGTTTAGAAAAATGTCCCATTGAACACGCAGAGGTCCAAAAGCTATATTTGGATCTAATTTTTGCAGTTACTACAGGTGAGAAATTTACTCTTGAAAGATGTACTACCATTACGGAAAAAATTGGAAGACACAAAAAAACATAAAATAACAAACTATTGTGCAGTGGTAACAAACAGTGTCAGCCTTTGATCAATTAAGGTGTTTCTAAACAGGAGTTAATTAAATTAACTGGTCTCCACCACAAATGAACCTGGACCTTCAAGTTCCCAAAATGCTACAGGTCAATATTACACAAAATGCTTTGATAGAAAAGAATGAGCAAACTACTGTAGCTTATAATAATTATACATTTAATATTGTTAACAAATAAATAAATGTTTGTAACGATGTGCGGATCATTTAACAGTTTGAACCGTGGGAGTGTCAATATTTGCGCACCCACTTCTACAACGAGATGGCGAAGTGGGATTCGGGGCGGCTATTTAAGGCCTGTGAGTAGCGGAATTAGACAGTCTTGTAGCTAGCGCTCTAGGCTCCCCGACTCGCCGGTGTACTGAACCTGCTAGCCAACCCGGACAGATATATTTCCGTATTGAGGATCACACTCTGTCCTTAACCAAGCAGAACCCATCGGTATTGTGTATTGAACTTTACCGTGGGGCCTGCACAGCCGAATATTTAGTTTACTAGTGCGTTCGGAGCTCCCGCTAAATTGAAGCGGAAGCGAGTATAAGTCTGCGTGCAATTTACTTCACCTATTTCATTTGTTTGTTAACAATAATAAATTTTTCTTTCTTTTATAGACGTTCGCCGGAGAATTCATTCATCGCAGGATCCAAACAGGGACGTAGGATTCATTTTATTTTTAGTTATTGTATATACGCACTATAATTCATTTTATTTTTATTTACTGTATATATGCTAAATTAATAGATTTTATTTTTATTTCAACCTGTGTTTTACTGAGTTTGGCGCCCCGAAAGAGCTACCCGTTACATGTTTCGTTGAAATGGTGCAGCCCATCGGAAGTAGAACACGCATCGGAAAAGCTAGATCCATCTTCAATGTGATAGGGGGTTTCTTCAAGAGTCGCAACTTCTCTCTTGATATAAAAGTAAGAATGCTGCGATGCTACGTCTTCTCTGTCCTTTTTTATGGTGCTGAATCGTGGACCTTCAACAAAGATATGTGCATAAAACTGGAAGCATTTGAGATGTGGCTATATCGAAAAATGCTTAAGATCCCGTGAACTGACCAAGTCATAAATGAGGAGGTCCTCAGAAGAATGAATAAAAACTGAGAGGTACTGACCAGCATCAAATCTCGAAAGTTACAGTTCTTCAGACATATTATGCAAAATGAATCCAGATATGCCCTCCTTCAAGCCATCCTGCAAGGAAAAATATTTGGAAAACCAAGTCCAGGAAGAAGAACATCTTGTTTAAAGAACCTCAGAATCTGGTTCAACACAACATCTGTGCAGCTTTACCGCGCTGCTAGAGCTTGCCTAGATAAAGATTTTCATTTGATTGCCAACATTCGTAACGGATAGGCACATCTAGAAAAAGAAGATCTTCTTCTTCTTCTCGTGCCACTCCTAGCGGAGATTGGAAATCATCATGGCCACTGCGACTTTGTTAGCAGCGCGCCTAAAAAGTTCAATCGAACTACACCCGAACCATTCACGTAGATTACGAAGCCACGATATTTTTCTTCTTCCCACACTTCTTTTGCCCTTAATTTTGCCCTGCATGATGTTTCTTAAAAGTTCGTACTTTTCACCTCTCACAATGTGCCCCAAGTATTCCATCTTTCTAGTTTTTATCTCGTTTAGAATTTCGCATCTTTTGTCTAAAGTTTGGAGTACTTGCGTGTTAGTGACGCGGTCCATCCATGATATTCTGAGAATGCGCCTATAGCACCACATCTCGAAAGCTTCGATGTTTTATATGTTCAACTGTTTTAGTGTCCAAGCCTCAACTCCATATAACAGGGTAGAAAAAACATAACACCGCAGCATTCGTATTCGTAACTTTATATTGATATCACGATTGCAAAAGAGTTTGCGCATTCTATTAAAGACTGATCTAGCGATTTCTATTCTACATCTAATCTCTTTTGTTTGATCAGTATCGTCTGTTTAAAGCCAAGCTCTACTGATAATGGTCTGATAGAACTGAAAACATTTTAAAACATTTTATAACACTTTTGGGTATTTTTATTATTACTTTATTATAGCCATTAGGTACACTAGAAGTTTTACAACGCCTTCCTAGTTTTTTTTACAATATATTGATGTAGGTCAATTAATAACCGTCTAGTTTATGTTTATTATTTTTTCTATTTCTGTAAAAATTGTATACGCATATCACGTTATACGCTGAAATGAAATAGTTCCACTGTGCTTATAATAGCTCGCAAATATATTTGCCTTATCTGCTTAAACGTTCTCTACGATCGAACAATTTCCCCAATAATCATAAATAATACAGAACATTCTCGAACCTAATCTAATCTAATATTATCAAGTGCCACACTCATAACAATACCTGTCACAGAAAGCAGTATACGAGGGGCTGTATAGCCGTGCACTAACTGAACACAAAACCTACTTGGATCAGTACGTGATCCACCGACGGCAATGGAAATTCCCTCCATTCCTTCTCCATAATACGTGGATTTTATGATCTCACAATCCACTTTAATCCGCGTGTTTCCTAACATCCATCCCAGACTACGGGCCCGAATATACCGAAGGTCTGGAACGAAACGAGATCGAGAAAAAGCTGACAGGTGACGCCGGCAAAGGCTGCGACTCAACAAAAAAGTTATACGATTGTATATTATACTTTTAATATAATTTGTCGGCGATAAAAAGATGAGGGTTACGTTTAAGATCGTCTTTACGATTAGGGCTACTCGTGTTGTTGTTGTAAATATATTAACTGTTAAATATACCTACATATATATCAACAAATATATCCCTTAAAATTATTGAAAAAAAAAACGTTCTTGCACTCTAGATCAAAATATTCAATTGCAGTAATTGCTTGGTACTCTCTTTAAATCTACAAATTTTGCCTATAAAATTTGAAGTGTTTAATGGTGTTATGGCTACTAACTTACTGACTACTTTTATTAGACATTGAGAGAAGGAAAAGAAATATTTTTATAGTTTGCTAAAACACTCTTTAACTCTTTCAGGGGCAGAGGTAGGTACTCTTAATAAACCACCAAATAACATAACAAAAATTTGATGTGGTACTCATATTGTACCACCAATTTATTGTCTTTAATATAATCAGTGTAGTGGTTGAAAATTAAAACTACGTCAGTAGCAAATACACGTAAGTACTACCTTTTACTCATAGATGGCAGTATACTTTTAACTAGTTTTCAAACCTCGACTCTACTAATAAAATCAATATACTTATATTATTTAACTTAAGAGACCCAATGTAATTGATGACTCTACGGCCAAATTATTGCATTCCTATAATGGTTATTTACCCTGACTTTACTGTCTTCCAAAAATAAACAAACCCAAACTTAGCATGAGGCCTATCCTATCTTTCATCAATTCAGCAAACTCACCATTAACGGTTGTTCTTTCAATACTAAGAAACCATTGTAATTGCATCCAAGCTTATACCAACGTAAGGTGGGATAACTTCTCTGAGATGCTGCTGAAAATGGTGTTGTCTCCTAATTATTTGGTCTTTAATGAAAAATGTATGTATGTACATTGTTAACAAGCCTTTTAGGCCTATTGCTGGATGGATAATTTCCATCGTTTTCTGTTTTTAGCTATTAGCTTTAGCCTTCAATCTCTGATTCCCATCTCTCTGACATCTTCCATCACTACATCTCTTCATTTCTTTCTTGGTCTTCCTCTCTTTTTTTGCCCTTAGGTACTTTCCAAGCAATATTCTTGACTAGTCTATTACCTTGCATTCCTTCTAGATGCCCGAGCCGTTATCATATAATTATAATGGTACACTTCTGCATTAGTTCGTCGTCCCCATTATCCTCTACTACTTTTCCACCAAATAGTCTGAGAAGTATCTTTCTTCCCATGCTTCCAATCTGTTCTGTATGGTGTTATTCATAGTTTATGTCTTGGTAGCGTTTAGCATTATGGCTCTAATTATAGTTTTGTATACTCTTATTTTTGTATTACAAGGTATATTCTTAATTATTTTGCTCATGGATCCAGCACACCTGTTACTCTTGGTCAGTCTCAGGTTAATTTCAGTTTCTTCCTTAAATGTCTGATCAATAAGAGTACCTAAGTACATATATTCATCCACCTTGAATTCTACAACTAATTCATTCCCCACCTCCAATTTAAAGGATCTCCTCCCCGATGATGTCATCTATATCTCCAATACTTATCGAATTTTTACTTAACGATTTGGTCTCCAATAGGCGTGAACTGTTGGATGTCCACATTCCTTTTGTTAAGAGGTATGTAGACGACCTGTATTTGGCCTTGCCAGCGGAAAAAGGCCAAACTACCTCAGAAATTTTCAATTCCTATGATTTTCACCTACAGTTCACATATGAACTTCAAATAAACAATATTATTTTTTTCCTGGGCAGGCATGTCCATCAATGTTGTGATCAGGTATTAAGGACCTCCTGTTATAGAAAAGGTTTGGCTAGTAATCATTTTTTGAATAATTACTTATGCCATCTTACAAGGTTCAAACACAACCTACTCCAATGTAGGTTTTAGAGTTCACAGGCTGACACATGCTCTTCACAGAATGGATTCCCTCTTAATTCTAAAGGATATTCTGCTACAGAACTCTTTTGTTTGTTACAATAAAACACTGAAAACTTTGTTTTCAAACTTCCACAAAATTTATTTTAAATTCTTATCACTACAGGTGTTTCAGTTGATTGCCTTTCTCAAGTCTTGAGACTCAAGTCTTTCCAAATTTTTAATCGCGGTTTAAATTCTCAACGGCTATTATTTAAGGATTTATAGTATTTCGTTGAACTGGTTAAAATAGACGTCTCAAATGTTTTAGTTAAATTTTATATAGAGAAAAAAAATTAATTAATATATGGTAACAAAGTTACCTCCAAACCAATTATGCGTTTTCCTAGAGAATAATACCCGTACATCCCCTTCTTGGAAGTTTCGTCGGACTAGGAAATCGAGTCATTTACCATTTCGTGACGTCATCGTATAATCATAAATGTTAAATGGCTTCTGGAGCATTCCACAGCAACGTCGGATGAAAAACTGTATCAATCATCTCGCATGGTTTATGATATGTATGTAAGGAGGGTTGGAATAATCAGAATGAGTTATCTTGGATAATTCCTTAAAGCTGGAGCTCGCTGTTCGTATTTATGAGTTTTTTAACGCGTGTGGTGTTTTACATATTAACGTAACCATATTAAGGGAATGAATATTATTCGTCAGTGTATACATACATGAAAAAATATCAAAATATCAAATAGCAAACATCGCCAAGATTTATTTATTTTTAAAATCTTCAATGTAGCTTAAATTCTGCTTTAAGAATAATGTTTTTTCCTTCTGCTTATCTTCTTTGTTTCTTGTATTTTTATATAGTTTTTTTATATGGTGGATATGGTTCCTTTCTTTCTATATTGTTTACCCTTATAATACCGATTCTGAATTTATTTTAGTAATCAACTGCTCTCTTACAATCGTTAGCTTACACCTTTATATTTTTTCCCCAATTAAATAAATGTATCAAAGAAATAAAACAAGATCTGAGATTGGTGAGAGTGCAATATTGAAATAGACTATTAATATTAGAAAAAATAATATTTAACTTAGTATTCGATCTATGTCGAACTCCGTCTATGAAGTCTCCCATTATCCTCCTTGACAAATTAAATCACCATTACCCTTATTTTCGTGTCAATAAACCTTTGCACGATGCAAGTAGATCCGCAGAAATTTCTTCTCAAAACAAGCCCTCGTTTAAAACGGTTACTGCTAGAATCATATATCTCCTGTTGATTCTTAATCTTTAAGAATTAGATACTAATTATACTAAATATTTTCCTTAACTTATAGGCAGTACCGACAAAATCTCTCTGGGGAGCCTATAACCCCTAGAGAGCGCGTCACCAGGTAGCGGATAGGGGAATTCCAGACCCGGTTTACCGGTGGGTAGGAGGGAAATAAAATACCTCCCGTAGACAATCAGGTAATATACCGAATGATTGCCGGTATAAGCGATCCCACCATTTACTGGCCAACGGCTTGGCCAACCAAGGATGGTCAACGGCGTAAGGATGCAGCAGGCAACGGGGAACCACTTCGTTAAAAGACTCAGCGTAAAAAATAGTGCAAGCCCTACTGATCATGGGAATAGGATACCAAGATCCGGCAGAGTGAGAAAAACACAAGACTACAAGGCTCACTTGGTCATAAACATGCGAAATCCTTGTGCAAGAGTGCAGAAACCAGCAACAGTTGCAACGTGGAATGTTAAAAGTTTATTCTCTGCAGGAAAACTGGATAATGTTAAACAAAAAATGAATAGACTTAACATCGTTGTTTTAGGAATCAGCTATGCATAATGGCCTACAATCTGGGAAATGTTCAACACGAAATGATGGCGTATTTTATTACTTCGGAATCGACACCAACACCCATCGTTACGCAGTTGGAATCATCATTTCAAAGTAATGGAAAAATTATCTGATTATCTGTACTCCTTATTGACATGACACTAGTATCGCAATAAACGGTACCCAACTCGAAAAAGTAAGCGAATATAAATACTTGGGAACCCTCATCAATGAAACAGGTGACCAAAATCACGAGATAAAAAGACGTTTTAAAATGGCCAGGTCTACTTTTATAAAAATGAAAAAATTATTTTGTAATCGTGATATTAGTATTGATCTGCGACCTAGAATGTTAAAATGCTATGTATTCAGTACTTTGCTTGACGGTGTTGGGGCATGGACTCTTAAATAGAGGAATATTGAAAATCTTAAAAGCTTTGATAAAATTACAAATGAAGAGGTAATACGCAGAATAAATAACGATCCAGAAGTTATACTGAATATAAAAAAGAGAAAACTTGAATACTTATGCCACCTGATAAGAGAGGATGCAAGGAAAAATCCAAGGCAGAAATCCAGGCCGTAGAAGAATGTCCTGGATGAGAAATTTAAGAGAGTGGTTTGGCTGTACCACTAACGAATTATTTAAAACAGCAGTAAATACAATTAGAATTGCACTAATAATATCCAATCTCCGATAGGAGAGGCACTCAAAGAAGAAGAAGACCGACAAAATATGTAAAAGATAAATATGTAATACATATTTCCATCCTTACCCAGCATCATTCCTTTACAGATCACAAAGTTGATTTTGCAAATTCCAGAACTTTAGTCCTCAGACTTTTCTGTAAATACAAAATTTCTAAAGAACCGTTGAAAGCCACTGAAATTGGAAAACACCCTAATTGTATCAATAAAAATTATGGCATTCGGTTAGCTTCAGCAGGGAAACTTCTCCTCTGTCGCAATAAAAGACCTTTTGATTCATTTTTCAATACAGTTCTTACCCATAAGTATCATCGGGACACCTTCCACGCGAACCTTGCATCAGTAAATCACGTTATCATCGACGGTAAAATCTGCATTCTCTCAACAAAAGCAGCAGTAGTGCAGTAAACAGTGAAAAGTGCGTCAGTGAAGAAAGTCCTGATGAAAACTCCAAGACGGTATTCAAAAGCTCGACGTAGCCAAACCCAACAATAAAACTGACTTAGTTTGGTATAAATACATGTCTAAAAATATAGAGATTTAATTTAAATACTAATAATATCCTAACTTATCACTAATGAGCTGTGTAATATCTGTTTTCCTCAATAAAAGAGTCTTCCGTTAAGTTTTCTTTAATTAAACATACATGACGATTGTAATACAAAACGGACGAGTTATGCCGAAATCTACTCCGAACGAAAATTTCATTAAATTCTACAGCGGAAAATATTCCCATTATATTTTCAGCAATCCTACTGGCTGCGCCTATCTACGGTAATAAATAACAGACCGTATCGTTCGAGATAAGATGTCAAGAAACTATTTTAACGCCGCTATTCTCAGAAGTGTGAATGTTAGACGACAGCTTTTCAAATAGATTAGGAAACAATAGTGCCACGGTGGATATAACCATAATGGGCAAATACCAAAGTTAAACAGCCCATTCAGAGGCGTCTACATGTAAAATGATATAGGAGTGTTATAGAAGTTGGCCAAATAATGATATGGATAAAAATTTGGAAGTCAGTCTTTGACATTGTCATTTATAAAGAATGAATTCCACAGGATTAAAGAAAGACATCAACAAAAGACCCAAAAGGATCCAGAAATTTCACAAGAAGGGATTGATAACATTACAATAATATTTAAAACAACCATCAAAGTAAAGTTTCAAGAAAAAAGTGCATTTATAAAATACCTTTTGGATATTTTATAATTTATATCTGGGAACATTAGGTATTAGAACAAAAGTAAGCATGAATCATATATTAAAACAGGTGATATCATGTATGAATCATACATTAATACAGCTACAAGCTGCGTGAAATTCAAATTTCCCCCAAACAATTCGAGTTCACAAATGCTGTTGGTACTAGAGAGGCTTTATTCTCAGTACTTATTACAGAGATGCAGAGACGTCAACTGCGACATATACGCATGTCTGGTTGATTACGAGAAAGCGTTTGATGGAGTACAGCACGCCAAGATGATGCAAATACTAAAAGAAAAAGAAATTAACAACCAAGATCCGAAAATAATTAGAAATCTTTACTGGAATCAGACAGCAAATCTCAGAGTTGAAGGTGAACACACTGACTATGTGAAAATCATGTGTGGAGTGAGGCAAAGCTGTATTTTGTCTCCTCTAATCTTTCATCTGTACTCTGAAAGAATATTTATCGAAGCCTTGCACGAAACTGAAAAAGGTTCTACTAGACTACTACCATTACTACTACCATTCTACTAAATGGTTACCGGCCAAACAACATCAGATATGCAGATGACACCATAGTATTTGCGGACAACTTAAAAGACCTACAAGTTCTTATAAACAAAATCACGTATTACAGTCAACAATATGGACTCGACATAAACGTTAAGAAGACAAATCTTATGATAAGTAGCAAGAAAAGGATAACACAAGGTCAATTCTACGTCAACCAATCCTTTGTAGAAAGAGTGACGAACTACAACCACCTCGGCACCTCCAATAAATGAAGAAAAGACCAACAACCAGGAGATTAGAGCACGCATCGGAGCCAGATCGAAGCATGATCGAAGCTAGATCCACCTTTGATCGGATGGGGGCCTTCTTCAAGAGTCGCAACTTCTCTCTTCATACAAGAGTAAGAATACTGCGATGCTACGTCTCCTCTGTCCCTTTTTCTGGTGTTGAATCGTGGACCTTGAACGAAGATATATGCAGACAACTGGAAGCATTTGACATGTGGCTATATCGGAGAATAATTAAGATCCCGTGGACTCACCGAGTCACAAATGAGGAGGCCCTCAGAAGAATGAATAAGAACCGTAAGGTACTGACCACCATCAAATCTCGAAAGTTACAATTCTTCGGACATATTATGCGAAATGAATCCAGATATGTCCTCCTTTAAGCCATCCTGCAAGAAAAATTTTTTGGAAAACGAGCTCCAGGAAGAAGAAGAACATTTTGGTTAAAGAACCTCAGAATCTGGTTCAATACAACATTTGTGCAGCTTTTCCGCGCTGCTGCAGATAAGATAAAGATCGCCAAGATGATCGCCAACATTCGTAACGGATAACGTATTAAAAATACAGATTTTGATAAATCTTGGATATGAAAATATGCTTGTTTACACTCTGGCTTAAGGCGTATAATAGGTTTGTCCCAACACAACGAAAAACCATCGTACGGTAAATGGTATTAAACTAGTATAGCATTCGTTTTCTGGTTGTAAATCATTATCTGTTATCAAAACTGTGTCGTCGACGTAGCATATTATCTTTATTTCTTTGTTTCCTATTTTCTACTCTTTTTTATTATTACTTGTTCTACAACCTTGTCGAATATGAGATGTAAATGGGCTCAATGAGCTCACTTGTCTGATTCCAGTTGAAAAACCTTAAAATAATATATAAAGTTAAACCAAGTAGGTGATAAGCTATTTACCGCAAATTACCAAAACAGATTTTTAGCCAATTATAAGTTACCGAAATAACTAACCCAACCATGACAAATTAAAGATATTAAATAACAATTTTTTTTTCAATAAATTAATAAATAAGATCAAATACAGTCAGAGACGAAAATGCCACTGAACTTCTAAAGATTATGTGAACAAGATAAATTTTGTATATTAATTTTGGGACCCCATGCAAAAAAGTTTACTATCTTTACCCGCGGGCTTCCCTTTAAAACCCCCCTTGAAGGGGGGTAAAATTGCAAAAAAAATCGATTTACCAGGAATCTGTACTTCTTCTTCATGTGCTTTGTCTATTCAACATGGCTATTCTGACTTTGTTTACGGCAGATCTGAATAGTTCAGCAGATGACAATCCGAACCATTGCCGTAAGTTTTGGAGCCACGAGTGTCTTTTCCTCCCTGGACTCCTTCTGCTGTCTATTTTCCCTTGAACGATCAGTTGTAGTACTCTATATTTATTATGTCTCATAACGTGACCCAAGCATTCCAACTTTCTTTTTTTTAATACTTATTCCTACCTCTCTCTCTTTACCTATCCGGCTTAGTACCTCTTCGTTGGTCACGTGCTCAGTCCAGGATATACATAATATACGTCGGTAAGCCCACATTTCGAAGGCCTCTCATTGTCCACGCCTCCATTCCATATAACAAAACCGGGAATACATTTCAGAAGTTGAATTTTGAGAGGTAGGGTGAGGCTTTTAGAGGTGAAAATTTGCTTTATGCTAGTGAACAATGCTCTTGCTTTTTCTACTCTTATACGTATTTCCTTTGCTTGATCCCAATTTGAGTTAACTGTTGTTCCCAAGTAGATGTACGAATCCACGTGTTCAATTCTTTCATTATCTAATATTAGTTGCTGTGGTGGTTGTTGGGTTTTGCTTACTAACATCCATTTGGTTTTTGTGATATTTAGTCTGAGTCCGTATTGTGCACTTGTTTTTTATATCTTACTCATTAGGCAACTCAGTTCCTCCATACTACTTGCTAGAATCACAGTCTCATCAGCATACCTTATGTTATTAATTATTTCTCCATTAAGAATCTGTATGTCGTAGTAAAAATGTTTTAAATAATAAATGTAGCTGATATAGTTTTAAACAAAACCATTTATTTGCACTTTTTGTAGAATGAACCATTCTCTCACACACAATGCTTGAAGCGACTACCGATTCGCGGCAATCAATGTTCAATAAAATTTGTATCAGCTCGACGGTCAAAATTCAATATCTTTTAATTCAAGTGTCCTATCGACAAAAATAAACAAACGTGGCGTGATTTTTCATCTTTAATGATTTTTCATGAGATCAATACAATCTATCCCTTTTATTGACTGGCCACTATGAAGTTTCGATTACTAGAGCCTAACCTTCAAAACCTATAGCATGCAATTTAAGTTTAAAGTTCTGGCAACAAATGTGAGACATTTGATATATACGCTTAAAAACGCAGGATTTAAAGTTTTACATAACTAACGATCTAAAACGTTCAAAACTTTATATTTTTCAATTACACTATTACGTTTTTCATACAGACCAACCTTCTGCTACAAACTACACCCAAAATTGTCTTCTTGGAGGCATTTCCCGTAACGTGCGATCGTTTGTTATGTAGAACATCATATTTTGCGTTTTTTATTCATATTTCAAATGCCTCATATTTGTTACCACAACTCAAAATTTAAATTTCATGTCATAGGTTCTCTAAAAATAAAAATTTTACTACAACTAGTCAATGAAAGTGATCAATTTTATTGATCTCACGAGAATCGTAAAAAATGACAGAAATCGCGCCACATTTATTTATTTAACACCATTTGTTTGGTAGTAAGTATTTAGTATTTATTATCATATTTTTACATTTAATATTTTTCTTTTACTGTGCTATATTGTGATCTAATTCAGTGGCTTATGCTAACGACTTTGTTTTAAAATATATTGGTTCCGGTTGTGCAGTAAAATCGCATTGATAAACTGGCTAGTCGATTAAATTTATTCTGTTTTAAGTTCAGGGATCTTGACTTTTTCGTTTGTTATTTTGTGTCGCCAATATATACAAAACGTGTGAAGTATATTACTGTTACGATTGAATTGGATTGTCGCTATTCAGAAGCGCCCTACAATAGGGTTGATTTATGTGATACTCTTGCCCCACGAACCGTTGACCATAAGAACAGCCAGAGGGTTCTGTTTCTGACCATCTCAACACTTCATCTCATCACGAGGCAGCGAACGAAACGCACCCAGTTTTATCGAGTCTCGTCCTATCGAGCCTCGGCGTTCCCGGAAGTCACTTAACGTCGCAACGGGGTACCAAGGCTTCTCCACTCTACGAATACATCAATATTTCAAAAAGTACTTTCGAAAGGAAATCTTTCGCCTTCCTGGTCCCCGCCTTCCTTCTACTTTTCCCTGCAAGATTAGTTGCAGCAGTCCATATCTTTCGCTGTTAACGTTGTTAGAGTCGTCAAGTCTCTGACGACTAGAGAAAATCTTTATATATAATAATGGATTATTTGTTAATATGGATCCTCCATATCCATCAAACAGTAAGTACACTGAGGGTATTAGGAAATTTGAACGCAGAAATAGAATGTAAATAGAATAGAATAAAACTCTATTTCATTTTAAACGTCCATAACCTATGTCATCTTTAGTAATTATATTTTACATCTTTATTTAAGTCATTAGTAGATTTGTTCAATAATTACAAAAATTTTATTGCCCAACTTTCCACGCGACATGTGGATACCTATACATCTTCTAGCGTTGTCAAAATGTGTAGCTTAAAGAGAATGATATAACGTAATTACAGTCTACAAACTGTTCTAAGCACCAACCCCACAACGTGAGGGGTCATCCCTGCACCGTGACGGATATGTATGCAACCCACGCAACAACGTTTCTTAGCAACCGCGTTATTCAATTTTCTACAATGACAGATTACCGAAGTAATTTCGATTGAAAGAAGGGAGAAGTATGGTTACTAATTTGGAGATTGAAAATAACACGAATTTGAGATACGATCACTTTTACAGGGTGAGTTCAAACAATAACTTAACTATTCTTCTGTAGTAAAAAATAAAAAGATGGTCTATCTTTTATTGTCTAATACGCAATAAGAATTTAAACAAAGAATGATAAAGAGCAGCATCAAAAGTAATACATTTTTCGTTATTAAAACAAGAACAAAATTTCTTCATTTTTATTAACACAATACTACCAATATAAAATTTAACTTTCTGTTGAGCAGATGATAAGCAAATATTCTAATTTTATGTTTTGATGAAAATATTTTAGAATCGAATATAACAGAAATATGCTTTATTGTCACTGAAAATTGTAGAATTTTATGGACAACGCTTACAAAAAGTCGAAAAAATAACAATAACAATAATTAGCATTTACTAAAATTACAAAAATCGTCAATATCACAAAAAAAAAGATAATAAAATATAAATCCATTGCAAAATTTAACTAAATTGCAAATTACATAATAAAAACTTACAAACTAATAAGTTTAAGTTGCTGCCATGTGATACCCAAATTTATAAAAATACTTGAGTTACTTATACAGGATGTTTCAAATAGGTATGTCATAAATTAAATCACGCATTCCGTGGACAAGCATAAATTGATTGAATCTAACTTTCCTTAGTACAAAAGTGTACACAAAAAAGTTACAGCCCTTTGAAGTTACAAAATAATTTTTTTTTTTGCATTATCTCCTAAACTACTTGACATTTTGTAATACAAATGGACACGTTACTTTCTTGTTCTGAAAGCATTTTTCATACAACAAAAACAACAAAATGTAGCCCTAAATCCCCCCAAACTTTTGAGTACGTTCAAATAAAATGAATTTTGTAGCATCATTAGTTTAATACATTATTTTTCGTTTTTTCCTAGTTGGCGATAAAATTACAATTAGTTTCTACGGATACAATAATTACAAACAGTTCCATCAATAATAGTCAATAATTTGAAGCTATCTTTTATTGTGTAAATAAGATTAATATTAAAAATTTTGATATTACAATTGCCTGCACATTTCAGGAAATGGCAGATATGCATTTAACTTTGAGTAAGTTGGATCAGATTAAATTATGATTTCCATAAACTATCGGGAATGTCGTAGGTGAATGTCAAGGAAATAGTGCAGCAGCCACAATGCGTTATGCATTAAAATATCCCAATCGAAATACATCCGATAGACCATTATTTCTGACCATTGATCGTTTACAGGAAACGGCTACTTTTCAACCGCAAGTAGCTGGCAATAGTGGTCGTTCAATAATGGATGCAACTGATGAAGATATTTTAGAAATCGTTGAAGAAGTCCCTGGAACAAGTACAAGGGTAATAGCTGCTCAACTAAATGTTCCTCACGTAAGCGTTTGGAGACGTTTGAAGGATCAGCTTCTTAAACCCTATCATTTAACAACGGTTCAAGAGTTATTGGTTGAAGATTATCCTAAAACAATTGGATTTTGCGATTGGTTGTTATGATTTTGTTTACCGACGAGGCTACTTCAGTAGAAATGGAATAACAAACTATCATAACAAGCACATTTGGGCCGGCGAAAATCCTCGCGCTGAAAAAACTACTCATCACCAAAGGACTTTCAAAGTTAATGTTTGGACAGGAATTTTGGATAACAATCTAATAGGCGCAGTATTTCTTCCCAACAATTTAAATGGTGATAAATATTTGCAGTTCTTGTCAAACGATTTACAAGAGTATTTGGAAGAAGTGAATATTGCAATAAGGCAAAATATGTGGTTTGTACAAGATGGCGCATTACAATAATGAAGTCCGGGAATATCTTTGCAGGCAGTATCCTGGTTGGTGGAGTACAACTAGCGGGAGTTATATCCCCTATTGTAACATCTGGAACTAGAGGGTGAGAAAATCTTCACCACTGCACAACACTGTTACCACTGAAATATACTGGTAATGAACCTTAAAGGATGCTTATCCCTGCGAGCGGCTGTAAGGAATACTGGTCCCACTAGTCTGGAGGGCTGGCACGCCTTCGTGGATTTACGAGAAGGTAAGGAACTTCGGAATAGGGGTTAAGGACTTCTAGGTTTCAGGTCCTGTAAAGAGTTTGAGTCTATGGGCTTACTTTAGAAGCCGGATAAATGTATAAGCCAAAATTTGGTACTCTTCTGGTCTCTGTCTGAATCGGTCGAAAGGAACATAAAACCAATTTTAGAGTCTACAAATGTATTGAATATACTATGTGGTTTACAATTAAGTTAACAAACTGTCAGATATAAGTAATAATAACTCGTTCGGTGCGAAGGGAGACGAGAAGAGATCTTAGCAAGAAAGTAAAGGGTGACAATCTGTAATACTATAATTTACTCGGGTTAGTATATAGAATTTTGTTACCTTTCGCGTATTTAGGCTCTAGCTAATGATACGCCCTTCAGTTCCTCCGGAAATCGGATTTCTTTCAGTACCCGACACTTATACGGAACTATACCCCGTCGAAATATAACAATCGTGCGTAATCCGCATCTGGTGATACTCTCGTATTAACCACCCTACCCGAAGACGCCGACTGCCCGACTCCCTGTTTTTCTTGTTTTTATTGAGCTACTATTTTCAATACCGGTTATAGTGCCAAGGTCGTGTTTTCGCTGAGTTGTAAGTCCTATGCGTTATTTGGGTCACGAGCGGTGTTATTTTTACAACAATAGTTTCTGTTTGACGTGCTCTTTCTACGTTTAAACAATTATCAAACAATGCACTAACTAGGTCAATTTCTTTGTGTAATTTAAAATGTATACTTTACTGTATTAATTATCCCTTATTTGGAAGGGTCGTGACGCACCTATTTCTTGGCCACCCAGAAGTCCAGATTTTAACCCCATGGACTTTTGCTTTTGGGGGTTTATGAAAGAGAAAGTGTATTCTGTAACAATAGAGGACGAACAACACTTAAGGGTTAGAATAATTGAAGCTGCAAATCAATTTCCTCAGAAAAATATGATTTTTCAGCGCATTCGGTTTTTCTTATTAAAACGATACCGAATGTGTATTGAAGAAAATTGGAATCATTTTGAACATTTATTGTAATATCATATTTATAGAGATTATAGACAATTTTTGTATTTGTTAATTCATTTGAGCCATTTTTATTAAGTTGTACCTACGTAATTTTTTAAAGGTTAATGAAAAGGGCTGTAACTCAATAACAACTGTTTTTTGAAAAAAGTGATGAGGCAAAAAAAATTTAAAAATGTGTTAAACTAATGATGCCACAAAATTCATTTAATTTGAACGTACTAAAAGTTTGGGGGGAATTAGGGGTGCATACCCCCTTAAAATTTTTCTGTGCGCTTAGATTTTGTTATTCTTTTTACGAAAAATGCTTTCAGAACAAGAAAGTAACGTGTCCATTTTTATTACAAAATGTCAAGCAGTTTGGGGGACAATGCAAAAAAACAATTTTTATTTTGTAACTTCAAAGGGCTGTAACTTTTTTTGTGTACACTTTTGTGCTAAGGTTAGTTGGATTTAATCAATTTATTTTTGTCCTTGGAATGCGTGATTTAATTTATGACATACCTTTTTGAAACACCCTGTACACAAAAGTATTGTAATTTTTTAGTTATTAGTTAAGATACTCTTTTACTGAACAATATGGTCTTTCAGATAGATAGGTTTTTGTCAATTTACGTAACTTTAGGAAAGAAGTTGTAGATTTAAGATGCAAACGGAGATATTTTTCTAATTTTTTTGCCGAATGTAATATAAATTTCTTTACTAACTTAGTGGACGGGATCGGTAAATACACATCAAAGCTTAAATCATGATACTATGACTATAAGACAAGATATTGCGCATGTTTTTGTGACGTCATTGGAGACTTGCACGTTCGAAATGTCAGTTTTTGTATATATCAATAAATAATCTTTAATAAATAGTTTGGAGATATCCTTATGTGTACGAATTAAACCTCTTAACTTATTTTCGTCTAGTAATTTCATCACAGAATGCATGCAAATCTCATTTAACTTTAACAAGAATTCAAATTCTAGTCTCCAATGACGGCATGCGCGAACCCGACCGATTTTGAGCTACGGGAAGATCCTATCTTGTGTTATTCATAGTATCATGGCTTGAATTTCTGGTGAAGTAGTGATGATTAGGTCTAGTTGGAAAATATGTAGGTATTTACGAATTAAGCAAACAGTTTCTAGAATATATAAAGAGGAAAGATTTAAAATTCCATGGTTTTCGAAGTAGCTCCTGCAATGTGTTATTCTACTGAGGAGAATTCTACCAAAAATATACCGCATTGCTCTTTTTTGTAATTTAAAAATAACATCAGATTAGGCAGCTGTATTAGAACCCCAAAAAGACTTTATTGAAGATTAGACTCGAATAAAGAAAAGTGTTAATTTGGAAGATGCTAAATTGATTTTCTTAGAAACAGACCTTATTGCATAGCAGGCTAAGGCTAGATTCTTACTTAACAAATTGATATGAAGGGACCATTTAAGGTTGCTGTCTATAAAAATACCAAGAAATTTTACATAATCAACGATACTGATCTGGCTGTTATAAAGAAGCAAGGCTTGAAGAGCTCCTTTATAGGGATAACGCTACTGTCTTATCCACGTTAAAAGAGAGTAAATTAGAGTCGGACCAGGCTTTTATTTTCAGTAGATTAGAAGTTACAATTGCATGAAGAATTGTAATGTTAGAGTTCTTTCAGGTAATATTGCAAATTAGCAAAAAGAAAAAAATTTCCATCCATTTTTAAGTTAGTTATGTCATTTATAGAGATAAGGAGAAGTAGAGGACCCAGTACTAAACCTTGTGGTACTCCACATACAATGCTTTTACATTTTTTTAGCTGTTTTGATAAGTTTTAGATAGGTTCGTCTGTACTTGAAGATATATTCAGTGACAAAGACGTTGGTAGTAAATTTCTTGATGTATGGTAGTGAGCGCATATTCTTAGCTTATATGCGGATACCTTTGGTAGTCCAGGGTTTGTGATCTTTTGACTTAATTGTAATTAAAGCAAATGCCTTATTGAAAATATAGACAAGTCTATCTAAAAAATTACTGAAATTATAGTCCACGTTCACAAAGGGAAAGTCCCAGCCAGAAGTATATCTCAAATTTTGGAATTTACGAAAGTTTTTGAAGTTTTTGAGGATTGTTTGCTAAGAGTGTTGAACTTGGTATTTACTGCTTCATGATCAGATAGTTCTGCATTAATTATTGCAGTTTTTAACATACTCCAGTAATTTAACGATAGAGTAATAATAATGGATGAATGAGAGTATTTTTTACTGCCTTAATTATTCACTGATTTATTCAATGTACATCTTTATTTAGCTAGACATTTATTTATGTATTACGTTCGTTCCATTTAAATAAATATATTGGATATACAATTTTTTAATATATCTTAATAGATCACGTACGTTTTAGTTTATCATCAATATCCTTCAGACTTTAATAAATCAAATCCACTGAAATGAAAAGGAAAGGTCAAGGAATAACCAAATATGGAGAATACATCCTGATTTATAGCGGAAATGCCAAACAGGAGATAGCACAGTCAGGAGTCGATATTACTACACGATAAATACAAACACGACATCGAAAATAGAAATATATTCGTGAGAGAATTGCAAAAGATGAACAGCACTTTCCAAAACATTATTCCTTTAAGTATATGTTCCTCTAGCAGAGAAATCTCAAAACTTTTATTCAAAGATCAAAAAGGTAATTTAGATAACAGAGAAAAGTAATCCATGTAAAGTTTTGATGGAAAATACTGTCAAAGTGTATAATATTATAAAAGGCGGTAAATGTCTTTCCGTATAAGCAATGACATTGGTTTCTGTATAAAATCTTCTCCCGTTTACTGACCAGCAGCTTTTGGTGAAAAAGTTAGTAAACGGTAGGCTCCCCGTTTTTCTGGAGTTGGAAAACTGGCTGTAAAAGTGAAAGAGCCATGTCAAAGGCATAAAGATGAGGAAGAAAGATTGGGACAAGAAACCTCATTAAAGATCCGGATTGGATAAGTCCTAGTAGAATCAAATAGCTATGCTTGCAGCGAAATTCAATTCTGGAGTAAGCACCTTAATCGGATCTCCGGAAAGTGCAGTTACAAGTATAACAAAAAATTAAAATGAAAAGAAGACATCAGAATAGGCACATGGAACGTAAAAACCATGGCACAGGAAGGTAAAATCCATAATGAAATACAAGAAATAGCACACATAAAATTAAATATTCTGGGAATAAAAAAATGCGTTGGTCAGGTTCAGAAACCGCAAATATCGGGGAATACCGCGTTTACTATTCTGGAACAGATAACGCGGCAAACATGAATTAAGTATCGGCATTATATTGACAAAATAAGTGGCAAAATCTGTGACAACTTAATCTCAATCTCAGCACGAGTGATGCTCATATAATTGAAAGGAATACCAATCGACATCAATATAATTTAAGTGTATACACCTACAATAGAAGAAACAAAAAAAGAGGCAGAAGAACTATACCATAGCATTAATCAAGTCGTGCAATGGTTGAAAAACCAAGACCTAACAATTATCATTGGTGACTTCAGCGACAAAGTTTAGGCCAGCAAAATATCTGCAGTTAATAATAATGAACACCTAGTTTAAGCTACATCCAAGGAAATTGTACACCTAGAAATCTCCACAGGATTCTGTGGGAAGGATTGTAAGAAATTAGATTGATTACATGCTAGTAAATAAAAAGTATAGGAACAGTTGTACATCTGTCAAAATATACCCAGGGGCAGACATAAATTCTGATCATGTACCAATTGTAGTTAGTTTTAAAGTCAGAATGAAGAAGGTTACAAGTAATTCAATGAAGAAATATGATGTAAGAAAACTGAAAGATCCCAATGTTTGAATGAAGGTGAGTGAAAACCTCAATAAAAAGGTGCTAAAATGCAGGAGTTCAGGAACTTTAGAGGAAAGTCTGTACCATTATACAAGAAACAGTGAGAAAAATAAAAGAAAAATACCTAAAGAAACATACACAGAAACGAAAATCGTGAATGATCGATGTAATACTTGAACTTGTGGATTAGATAAAAAAAACAAAGAAAATCTCCAAGAATATAAGAGAATACATACCATCATCAGAGGAAATATAAGAAAAGCCAAAGATAAACAAAAAAACAGATTACTGTCAAGAAATACAGAAGTATCACAGTCGCTATGATGACTTCAATGTTCATCGAAATGTGAAGGAAATAGCTGGAAAGTTCTAAAAACCCAACCCATAGAAAAAATAACAGATGATGAAGGCAATCTTGCCGTAGCCAAAAAAGATAAAAAGAAAGTATGGGAAGAATACTTGGAGAACCTTTTCCACGACCTTTGAACAATACAAGAACCCATAAGATCTGTTTATTTTTATTGTAGTTTTGATTTTAGATTCACTGGCGTCTGTGATTTATTTGTCAGGAAATCTAAAGATTGTCTAGTACCTCCTGTGCTGGTTCATTTAGTATTTCCATCCTCTCCTTGTTAGCAAAAGGGAAAATAAAAACGGAGATTAAAATCGCTTTCAGAAAATGGTCACTTTTGCCTATTACTACAAATAATTTAACTATTGATTAGTAAAAGTTAAAAATGCAAAAACGTCCAAAGACGCAAAGTCCTTAGAATCCTTGAGAATATGCCAACTTCTAAAATATCCCTGGCAACTATTGATTGGTTGAGTCGTGGTATTCAACGTTCTCCAAATTAAACTTATTATCTATCGGCTTTTATAAAGTTGAAGTTAGAGTTGAAACAGAAGTCGGAAGAGTCCTTGTAAAGATGTGACAATTTTCCAGCATTCGCCACGTTAAACTCGGTTGATAACAGAGAAGTAATAGCCCGAATGAACATAAACTTTATTTTAGGTACCTAGTTACATTTGTTATCTCAAAGACAAAAATGTATCTGATTTTTCTCTTGTGTTTTTATATTTTTTCTTCGTTAAAATGTCTTTTTCTTCTCCAACTCCCGTAAGGTACATATTTTTATTCTTTTACATTAACAAAAGGAGGGTGTTATTTTCTAGCTGGCGAAATATCTCGACTTTATTAAATTATATTGTAAAATAAATATTGAAAATATGTGCGAAACATCATCAGCTATTCAGATAGAGGTATTGTTCTGAGAACAAATTACAAACCAATCAAAATAAGTATTATTTAGGTATATGCACCTACAGGTGATGAATAAGATAAGTAGAGTTTGGATTTGAATGCATAAAGAAACGTAGAAAGCATAAATATTTTGTTTTAAGAAGCTTTTTTATTTTTGATATATTCGGCGCAGTGTAAAGTTACATCTAACCGTGTAGGTACTCCACAAGTTAATATTGGTTTAAGTGGTATTGACGTGGTATTCAATCTTTCTTTAAAAAGTATTTTTTATTACCAGCAGGTTATTAGCTTAATAGAGTTATTACCAACAGGCTAGCAAGTAAGTTGGATTTCTATCAGCCAAGAGAGCAAGCAGGTTTTAGAGCAGGATATGGCACGAATGATCATTTACAAGTAATTAAGAACTTAGGACACTAATAGAAAAGTCATTAGTTATGATATTTGTTGACTACGAAAAAGCTTTTGACAGAGTGCCGTATAGATCATCGCTATATAAACATGATAAAATACATCTATCAAAATGGGACAGCAAGCGTGGAACTGGTAGATAAAAAGACCAACGTATTTAAAATAAAACGGGGAGTGCGACAGGGAGACACAATTTTGCCAAAATTGTTTACAACATTATTAGAGCATATGTTTAAGAACGCAAATCTTAGTGAAAAAGGAATTAATGTCAATGGAAAAATGCTTAGTCATTTGAGGTTTGCTGACGATATTGTCCTTTTTGCTGACAGAATCGATAATGCAGTATTGCAACTGGAGAAACTATACCTAGCCTCCCTACAAGTTGGATTAAAAATCAACCACACAAAAAACACAAATCATGACAAATCTTGTATTAAGCGAAAAGATTTCAGTAAATGGCATGCATATTGAAGAAACCACCTCTTATAAGTACTTAGGACATGAGATACGCATAGGAAGATATAATCAAACGTGCGAACTAAGCCGCCGCATAGGACTCACTTGGGTGGCATTCGGCAAGCTGAGCTATGTTCTTAAATCAAAACTGACTATGTGTCTTAAAAGAATAGTCTTTAATCAGTTCGTGTTGCCAGTACTTACATATGGTGCAGAGACATTAACACTAACCAAGAAAGTAAGAAATAAAATTTGTGTTACCCAAAGAGCCATGGAACGATCGATGTTAGGCATTTCTCGTAGGGATCGGATCACGAACAAGGAAATAAAACGGAGAACAGGAGTGACAGACGCCATAGAAAGAATTATGACCCTTAAGTGGAACTGGGCGGGGCACATAGCTAGAATGTCGGATAACAGATGGACATAGCGAATAATACAGTGGAGACCGAGACAAGAAGCACATCGACGTAGAGGTCGTCCACCAACAAGGTGGTCTGATGACATAAAACGGATCGACAAAAAGTTGGATGCAAACAGCACAAAACAGAAATACATGGAAAATACTGAGGGAAACCTATATCCAGCAGTCGATAGATCCGGGTTAAATGATGATGAAAAACAAGTGAAAATTGTAGCAGTATTGTCTCAGCAACGCTATTCAGACTGTGTGCTAGATACGCAGAGTGAATTAGATTTGGATAAAACACTTTAAGATTTGATGCTGTTTTGATCATATTATATGGTGCAACGTCGGAAAGCATTAATACTATTTTATTGGTGAGCACAGCTTTGAGAAGATAAAAATTTGTTGAAGCTTCATTTACATTTACATATACATACTGTATTGTAATTGTTGCTACGAGTTCTTTTTTAAGCAAACTAAATAACCGTTCGTTAAAAATTCTTCAACATTGTTGAAGAATTTTTTAACGCTAAAAAATCATAAAATATAAAATAATAATAATATAACAATAATCATAACGCATAACAATGCATCGTCGAACTATAGGTTGACATCAGGAAAGATGTTTCTCGAAACTGAGGGTTTCCTACTTGTCATTCAGGATCAGGTAATTCCAACTAAAAATTACCTAAAATATATTGTTAAAGATCCTCAAGTCCAAAATAACAAATGCCGATATGGATGCCAAGCCCAAGAAACCATCCAGCATCTTACCGGTGGCTGCCAGGCATTTGTCGGTACCGATTATAAAGAACGCCATGACTCAGTAGGAAAGATTATCCACCAAGAACTAGCTGACAAACTGGGGCTTCTCCAAACCGACCATCTTTCTTATTATCAATATGTCCCTGACAGAATGCTTGAAAATGACAACTACAAGCTATACTGGGACCGCACTGTGCTCACAGACCAACCAGTGGCCCATAATAGACCGGATCTCATACTAGTGAATAAAATTACCAGGCAAACAACACTTAGTGATGTGGCGATACCTAACACTAACAATTTGCGTGTTAAATAAAACGAAAAGATCGCCAAGTATAGAGATCTGGAAATACAAATCAAGAGACAATGGAGAATGGAAAGTACCCAGACAGTACCTTTTGTTCTATCTACTACTGGTGTTATTCCCAAAAACCTCCTAGCGAACATAAAACAGCTGGGTCTAAATGAACATCTTTATAAGGCCATGCAGAAAGCTGTACTCCTCGCGACGTCCAGATGTGTACGAAAATTTCTGGGAAATACTCCAACATACCAAGTCACCTAGGGCTCGATAACACGGAAAGAGTCCCACCAGAGCTCAATCCTTTTGATACCGTAGGTATCTGGGATGAGTGAATTTTCCCCTTAGAGGGAGTGTGAGAGTGTGAGCCGTATGGCTAAATCTGGATCATAACGCTAATTCACTCGCTTTTTCACTCGAGCAATGCTACCTATAACTTGAATATTTAGAATTTATGATTCAGCTAAATTATCTAATCAAATCAAATCGAAGCTCATTAAGTAAAACTAATCTAAGAGGGGCTTTCTGTAAAGTTTTACTTAAATTTGGTTGTGATACCGTATGTCTTCGAGGCGCTGGATGAGGTTGGATGCAAGAACCTTTTCAATGCCTTTGTTTTGTGGCTTTCTTGAAATTTCGAAAGTATCTGACTACCACACACCACATAATGAAAATCAATATAACACTGAATATAGTGACTAGTCCCGATATATTCTGGTCAAACTGCTCTGCCTCAAGTACAATATTTGGCAACTCATCTCCCCGAATGTCTATATTATGTCTGTTAATGTTGTTCTGCTTTATGATTGACCTCGGCATAAGCTCTTGAATGGGACTGACGGGAGTCTTTAAATAACTTCCAATTGCTGATACCAATCAATTACTGGATGTGAGTAATGTTATGTTTCGGGTCTGAGCAACGCATTTTGGTAACAGCTTTATAAAACTCATTTGATTGATTATGTTCAGATCGAGAACCATCTCATATTATAGCTAAATTTATATCGTATGGTGGAATAACTAGCCAGAGGTTCGGTGTGCTCATTTTCAACTAACTGGCTTCCTTTATCGTATATTCTATTATATTGCAGGTGGTGTTGGTAGTTCTATTATATACTTCATTTAAGATACAGTTTGACTGTGTATCCATATTGATGATTCCCATTTGTGAACATGCCAACTCTCCTTTGTTTAATTCTATACACCTTTCTTTATCTTTCTTTATCTTCATATGTCACTTCAAAATAGTGTAAGTTATTGTAATCTACTGCAAGTAGATTCCTTCGGACCAACAACGAGCGCACAACAGCACCTCTCACGGAAGACAACGGAAGAGCTGTGACTCTCAGTAGGTTGTATCTAGTGTTGTCAATTATTGGGAAATAGCCAATAACGACGATGTCTTCTTTTTCATTTTGTACGACTGTATATATTATTGATTGCCTTCTTATATCTACTCCTTGTGAAAAGAACCTTGTAGCATTCGAAGTGATTGACTCTATTTGTCAGGGTTTTATAATATCTATAAAGTGTCCATGATTGTAATGAAGATATAATATTTTTTCGTATTTGTTCGTATTTTCTTTTGCATATTCCATTGCGCGGTTATAAGTCGTTTCCACTTTAAGTCGTATGTACTATTTCCCTAATGTGTCAGCTCTATATGAGATATCACTTAGGCCTTTAGACATTTCCTTAGTTCCGTTTATCAGTGCTCCTTACAACCTATTTAAATGTTCGTTTGTTCTTTCTTCTGTATAGTTAATGGAAGCTATTGTTTATAACATCAGCTTCGTCTAATGTTTTGAATTTTTTATTAGATCCTTCCGATTTTCGTCCAAGGAATCTATGTCCCTGTATACTTCATCATTTAGTCCTAATACTAATGTGGGGACTGTTTCTAGAAGACTCCTCTTCGGCCTTCTTTTATTATGATTTTTTTTTTGTGATTTCTATTAAGTGCATCTTTGCCGTAAATTTTCGAAAAAGTCACTTCGTCTTTGTCTTCTCAAATAGAAGCACGCTAGTCAAAACTCCCTATTTGGTTTCTCAACTAGAAACATGTATGTAAATCCTTTTCACGCTTCTCGAATAGAAGCAGATTTCAATTAACTTTATTTATTAAATAGTTAGGTACCTCAAGTAAATTTAGTATCAGGGCATAAAATATGTAAATACCTGAAATTATCCTTTAATACAGAAGAAAATCGAAAGTTTTTCTGCCAATATTTCGTAAAAGTCGGTCCGACAAATTACAGGGTTGCTGGATATACAACTAAACTTTTTTGCTCTATAAATCGCATGTATTTAGTTTTAAAAACAATTAATATGAACAGTTGTGTATTTTAAGTAATTAGTAATTAATTAATAAGTATATTTGTAACATTTTATTTGAACATTTATGTTTTTATTATCATTCAAAAGGGTGATTTGTTGGCAATTCCGATACTGTTATTTATTTATGTAAATACTAAAATAAAAATATTTCTACCGAAAATCTTATTTTAATTATTCTCTTTTTAATTTTACGCTTTACTACACCCATAATAATCCGCAAGACCTATTGGTCGCTGGTGCTTGGAGAGTTGTATCTATTTTTTATCCACTAAGTGTAGAAAGGTGAGAATATAATTATTTAAAGATTTGTTTTTATATCGTCGAACCAGCTACCTTATTCTTTCCTCTACAATACAGATCAGTACAATATGTAATCTGATCTCTTAAACAAATCAAGAAATTATTAAAGGCAACTTCAATATGGCAAAAAGGAAAAGTTGTGTTTCAAACTAGGTTTTAGCCACGGACATGGAGAACCACTTCTTTAATTCTGCAGAGAAGAAAAAGGGGTCTCATCATTAAGGGTGGTGAAAAAATACAAAATACCTTTTATAAACCTTATTTTAAAAAATCTAAAGCCCAAAATAGTAGTAATAACAATAGTATCATAGAAAACCAGTCTTGAAACCAGATTATTTAGTAATAAATCAGAAAAATCAACTTAGTAATAAAATGATTGCCGCTTATCCAAGTGCCGGCATAGACTCTGACCACCAGCCTCCGATTTCTGATTTTAGTCAAAGTCAAAATATTATCGAAGAATATTATTACCATTGACAAATTAAGAGAACCAACTGACAATACACGATGTTATATATGCAACAACATAAAACATTAAACAATATGAAGAAAGACAGTTAAGATTTGATTTCACGAATTGTGCGTCTGTATATCTGCTTATACGTATTTCATCCTAAAAGGAATCTTCGGAGCGACTATTTACAGACGCTCTGAACCTGAAAACAATCTTTCCTGTCGTAATAAAAGCCTAATTACATCTTTGCCAACGTCTGTTTTGCCTTGCAATTCTTAGAAGACATGGATTAAAGCACAAATCTGAATATGGTTTCGACCTTTAGAAATCTTCGGATTTCGAGTTTCGGGTTTAAAGAATATTTTAAAAAAAAATGCAGACAAGCTAAATAAATTTGAGTAATTGCCAAATGTAACTAAGTAAAGTGCCTTCACGCTCTGCATAACGATGTAAATTTTTGTAGAACAATTATAGTATATTACATAACGAGAGTTGTAAGAAGCTTATTACATGCGAGTAAAAAAGTTGCACGTGAGCCGCGTAGCGGCGAGCGCAGTAAGTTTACAAGCTTGTAATAAGCTTACAACTCAAGTTGTGTACTATACTTTTTCTACCATTATTTTCGTTTATAAAAATAAAAATTAAATTACCACTATAGTTACACTGATAGATTAACAATTTTTAATCTGTCAAAATAACGTCTGTTTATTCGTTTCCATGTTAACTCGACCAACTGACTTACGAGGCTTATGTGATATTACACATTTTTATAAAACTGAAGAGTAATTTTTTTTATTACGTGCTAGTCATTACGTGTCAGTATCTGTTATGATGCATTTACTTAGTATGCAAATAGTAGGTAATATACAATTTACTAGTAAGAGAGTAGAAAAAAGAATTTACTGGCATCCCAAAAATACTACACACTTTAACATATCTAACAATTTTCTATAAGATTGTCGATTTAACACATACTCGATCTTTTCCATCTTATTATATATACTTATTAAACAACAGTTTAAAATTGAGTGTTCTATCAGAGTGTACAATTTCAGTCCAACGCTGATGTAAACGTGTGATAGGAGTATCTTCGGGCTAAATTCGCGGAGACGATTTCGGTGATGCTGACGCAATTCATTTGTACTCGATTCAATTAGTGAGTTTCTAAACTTCATTGTTGCTTCAATCTTCAAGTCGGGATTGCATCCTCCGGTTTAATCTCTGTTTTCAACTTCCAAGTGTTTGGATCAATTATTTTTACGGTAAGGAGATAGAAAAGTTTAAATTAAGTTGAAATTCATATATATATATATATATATATATATATATATATATATATATATATATATATATATATATATATAGTGTGTGAGAGATATCAAAATTTTTAATTCGTTGAAAGAAAGGCCCATCCAATGCCATTTTGTACTAAATGCAACATCGTCGAAATATCCGCAGCGGCTCCGCTGGGTGACACGAATCCTAAATGTCTAATTTGTTTTCCATTACTATGGCACAGAAACCATGCTGAATTTGGCCGATGAATTCTATAAAGTTGGCTTAAAGAGCGGTCGTGGTTTGTAATTAATTGCATAGATCTGCGTCTTAAAAAAAAAGAAAAGGAAGAGTCTAGCGGGGTCAAATCGGACGATAACTTCCACGTTAGATGACTTATACCGCTCTTAGTTAACGCTGATGGCCTGGCCCATGTTGTTCTGACGTCACCAATGTAAAATGTACACAAAAGAGTGACCTTTCCCGGATATCTGGATTGGTGTTGTCCCAAATTCGACAATTATGGTTATTGATGTACCAATTCATACAAACATGTGCCCCATCGCCAAAGATTATTTTTCTATTAAAATGGTAAGTTTTCAATTGTTCCAGAGCCCATTCAGTGGCCACAAGTCTTTGTCTATGGTCGTTTACCTTTAGCTCCTGGGTCAATTGAATTTTGTATGGATGCAATCTGAAGTCACGACGCAAAATTCGTCAAGGTGAGGTTTGTGCCGTTTGTTATTGATATAAAATTGACTGCCTCGGATTCTCCTGCAGACTCTCACAGGCAGCAGCGCTGTTTTCGGTAGATCTTGCGGTTTGTCGATATAAAGGTGTTGATTGATTATTTACTGACCCTAATGGATTCTCGGTAGGATGTTTAGGATAACCGTAAAATAGGCGAGGTGCACAGAACTTTAAATATTGAAATTGAAGATTTTTTTTATACCAACAAGCTGAGGATAATTTTAAATACAATGTAATGAAGAAGAACAATTAGAAGTTCTATTCTAACTTAAATTGTTACAGTTGTAATTTAAAGAAATTTTGTCTCATTCAAAAAGTACTACTTTATTTACAGTTATATTTACTCGTGACATACGTATATGAAGCTCGCACAATGCTCTGCTTTTACACTATTTTCACTTCACTAGCTCAAAGAGATTTCCCTTTTTAAGGCCTTCTTCCTTTATCTTGTGTGTCGAGAAGTTGGATCAACTCGATATTTACATGTTGAAGTAGACGTTGTTTATGTCTGCTAGCACATTTGGCAACTACTTGTTCTACTGTCTCCATCTCCAGTTATCAACTGCAGCTTTTTTCACGTATCAACAACGCTGCTTCTTAGTACCCTATTCTAAAACCTCTGTATTAGCTCAATCTTGTTTTTACTGAAGCATCTCCAGAGCTTTGCGCTGTTCGTAAATATTGGTCTTAGTATTCATTAATAAATAACTAGAAATTTGTTTTCAGTGGATACTTTAAAATTTCTTCCAAGCATCCAGTTCATCTTTTTAAATTGTATGTTGAATTCTTCTCTCTTCTTTTTAATGTAAACTTTCCAGTCTCTTCATCATTATTAGCCATTTTGGGTCCACTGCTGAACATAGACCTCCCGCAAATAATTTCATTTCTTCCGATCTTGAGCACCCTGAACCAGTTGTTCTGGATACGCATAATTCTCGTATTCAAATCTAATTCCAGGTATTTTGCAAATCTGCAACAGGAAACTGAATGTTATCTATTTTAATACGTTGATATTGCTCTCATTTATAGGTGAAATTGAAATGAACTGATTTTGTACCATTAATTTTAATTCTCCATTTTCTTATTAAATAATTGATTTTATTCACTGAGATCTACAGTGCTAATAGGATACCTTGAATGTTGGTGAAAGTATCTATCATATATTCTTCAAGGTCTGGACTATCATTGGTCTGTAATAGGTACAGTCTGTATTAAAATATAATATATGTAACGACATTACATAAAAAAGGCAGCTTCGATAAATGCGACAACTATATAACCATCTCTTTTATCTCACATGCCAGCAAGATAATGTTACACATAATAAATGAGAGACTGAAAACTTTCCTACAAAGAGAAATATTCCAATTACCTACACCTTCGTTTTACCTACCTATTTTCTGAGATTGTATCTCTAATTTTTTTTGTGTAATTTTTTCCTTCTATTAGAGTTAAGAGTTTTCAACAAAAATGTTTATTAGCACTTTTTGCGTAAAATAAACCGTTCTCTTGGAAACAACGCTTGAAGCGACCGGCGATTTTGAATGTCAGTTCCGCACGCGAAATCAATTTTAAATAAAATTTGTAACAACTCGATAGTAAAACATGAATATCTTTTGATCATATCCACAAATAAAAATGTGTTTTAAATGTAAAGAGTGCAGCTTTCGTATACAATTTCTGTATTTTGCCGCAAATAAGTCAGTTTCTATAAAGCTGTTCAATAAATAAACTTTACGCGATTTTTGCAATTTTTTACGCAAATTTCCATTGTTGGTGACCAGTTTTTCAAAACTACTCCTCCTCTATCATTTATTCTTCGTAAGGATGTGGTGACATTATGGTATTTGACGAATGGTTGCTATCCACTCTTCTCTCCTGGGCGCGGTGTGCTGCCTCAGACAGAGAGTAACCGGTAGCGCACTTTATTTGGTCTGATCATCGGAGTGGCGATCGTCTTCGAGTTCTTTTACCATCTACCTTGTCTTCAACCACCAACCTCTCCATGTCTTTCATTCGTCTGGTAATGTGTTCAAAGTACCTTTAAAAACTATAACATGAAAATTCGATTTTGATTTTTGGCAACAAATATGAGGCATTTGGAATATGAGTAAAAACGTAGAATTTAAACTTTTACATTACAAATGATCACACGTCACCGGAAATGTCTCCAAAAAGACAGTTTTGGGTGCAATGTTTAATTTCAGGGTTTTTAAGCATATTTTAAATGCCTCACATTTGTTGCCAAAACTCAAAACTAAAATTTTATGCTATAGGTTTTAAAGATTTGGTTCTACTTTTGTTTAAGCGTTCTCTCTATTCGGATTGCCGAATATAAGACTCTCCGAAATTCTCGCCATTCATCTCTGTTGTTTCTAAGACATTTCCACATTGGTCCTGTAGTTCTTTTAATATCGTCGCTCTTAAAATCTCTTAAATTCCCGAGTTCTTTGTTCCACTGGCTATCCTTAAGACGTTCGTTATGTCCAGCCCATATCCCTTTCAGTTTAGCTGCCTGTTCGAGAGCATCTTTTACTTTTGTTCTATTACGAATGTCTTCATTCTTTTTTGGTCTTTGAGTAAGATACCCAACATCTGTCGTTTCATAGTTCTTCATCATCAGAGTTTTTCTGATCTTCTCCATGTTTATTTTAGTGAATGTCCAGGTTTGAGCTCCATATGTAGGTACAGATAGGATACAGAAATTAAACACTTTAATTCGCAGTCTTTAAGGTATATTTTTATTTTTAAGTACGTATGAGAGTCTTCCTAAGGCTGCCCATCCCATTTTTACACGTCTGCTTATTTCGGTAGTCTGATTTTCTTTGTTTACCTTACATTTTGACCCATATATATATATATATATATATATATATATATATATATATATATATATATAAGAGTAAGAAAAAAGAAGTACTTGTGACTCGTTTGGAAAAAATATAACACTGTTTTTGATGGGTTGGAGTCAATAAAAGGGGCTATTTGTTGACTATTTTTTACTCGAGCTTTCAATTGTGATTACAATTTTTATCAAGAGCTTCTAAAAAATACAAAATGTCTTACAAAGTTGAACTAGAAATAAAAAATTTTTTGTTAACTCACCAAATAAAATTAGTTTTTTATATAAAACTACTGCTTACATAATAAATACAAAAAATATTAATAAAAAAATGTCTTATTCTAAACTTCATCTAAATTTTTCAGAGAAACATTTGTTAGAATAAGACATTTTTTTATTAATATTTTTTGTATTTATTATGTAAGCAGTAGTTTTATATAAAAAACTAATTTTATTTGGTGAGTTAACAAAAAATTTTTTATTTCTAGTTCAACTTTGTAAGACATTTTGTATTTTTTAGAAGCTCTTGATAAAAATTGTAATCACAATTGAAAGCTCGAGTAAAAAATAGTCAACAAATAGCCCCTTTTATTGACTCCAACCCATCAAAAACAGTGTTATATATATATATATATATATATATATATATATATATATATATATATATATATATATATATAAATATATATATATATATTCATCTACGTGTTCTCTCTCTGTCCCTTGGATGTTTATCATAGGTTTGTCATCTTTGTTTGACATTAGTTTAGTTTCGCTGAAATTCATTTTCAGTTCTTTTTTAGGGATTCTGTTTGTAGCTCCTCAATCATCGTATTCAGTGCATTCTACTTGTCGGCTATTAGTACTACATCATCTGCGTATCTAAGATAGTTTAAGTATCTTCCATTAATGGGGATTCCCTCATTTTCCCAGTCTATTGACTTAAAGATATCTTGTAGAGCAGCTGTAAATAATTTTGGAGATATTGTGGCCCTCTGTCTTACGCCTCGGTTGATTTTTACTGGTCTTGTTTCGATTCCATTACCCAACGACACTATCATTTTCTAGTTATGGAAACTCCTTATTGGCCGGTATATGAATGGGAATGGGATGAGATCAATGCATTGTATTGATATAAAAAATGGCAAAAATAGCGCCACGTTTATTTATTTAACACCTTTATAAAAACTGAGTTGATTTGCGGCAAAATACAAAAATTGCATACAAAAGCTGCACTTTTTACCTTTAAACGCATCGTGATTTTATCGACAGGATACTCGGATCAAAAGATATTGAATTTTTACCGTCGAGCTGATACAAATTTTATTGAGCATTGATTTCGCGCCCGTCTGACATTCAAAATCGCCGGTCGCTTCAATTGTTGTTTCTAAGAAAACTACACTGTTTCTGAGTTCATTCTACACAAAAAACACTTATCAAGGTTTTTGTTCAAAATTACCTTAGCTACATTTCTTATTTGAAAGATTTTTTTTCTATGGCGTTTAGATTTTTGATACATCGTTTTCTTTTTTCTGTTTTCCCCTAAATACGTGGGGAGTTTTAGGGGAAAGCCCGGGAGTAAAAATGGTATACTTTTTTAAGTCTTTTTTAGCGTCTTAAAATTGACATTTTTGACAAAATTCAGCTTGTTTGTATGATTTTTAGAGGTTTAGCAGTATTTTCATCTCTGACGGCTGGAGTAATTTGTTTACTTAACTATTTGATAATTTTCCTCTAGAAATGCCTGAAAAATAGGAATTTTAACAAATAAGTAATAGCTTCAATTAACCTTTTGTTTTTTATTGGAGTTTAAATTTATTTTATTCTTCACTACAAATCATTATTTTTTATTTTTCCTATATTCGAGCCAACGCTATGCAATTTTTATACTGAATTATAGATTTACATTTCCAGGATAGCATTTTGTCAGAGATAATTTTTGGTGACGTGTATAAGTTTTTTCTCCATTTGCTTAGACTTTTAACTACATACTGTATATATTATATTATATAATATATATAATATATTTGCAGAGTAAAAATTCTATAAAACATCTAATTGTTTGAATCGCTCGTCGTTATCGCCCACCACTGTGTTCATATTTTTCATGTGTCTAGTTCGTTAAATTCTTTTCTTTTCGGTAACCAATCACACGGCAACGGTCTAGACTTTTAATGAGTCTTTATTTATTCTACACGCACAGTTTCCATTCCGAGTTTTTGGTTTGTTACACTCACAAACACCTCGAGCGATTTTCTGGTCTAGAACAAGACCGAGCGTAGAAAACGGAAATGTTTTTATTTATAAATAAATAAAAATGATAATGAAATAGAATTATAGCACAAATGCGTGAGAAAGACAGGAGTGGATTTAAAAAGTAGTTTACTGTTACTACCACGAGTACCACTACTTCTACTAATAATAAAAATTATACTACAATGATGAGTACCACTAATGCTTGGATCGTTAAATATTATATTGGTTACCATATTCGCTATATCAGTGCTTTATTAAAGTTATATTAAAACATATCCGACTCTAATATCGTCATCGTATTTGTTAGCTATCATATATTTAGTACAGTGTTATCGTCGGTTATCTTCCAGTATTAAATAAGTTTTTCGAAGCTTCTTCCCTTGTCGTTTTATTGCCATTTCTCCTTTTACAAAATGAATATCAAGTACTTGACTTGAATAAACTTCTTTAAGTATTTTTGGAATTTTAAATGCTCTACACATGTCTATTGCCCTTTGTAAGGTTAACTCATGATGCTGCATTATTATTTCTTATAGATTTTTAGTGATTGTTCCTAAAACTAGTCTATTCCTGACCATTAAGTGTAAAATATCTCTAAATTTACAATGTTTTGGCAACTTACATAAGTCACTTAGATAAGTATTAAATAGCTTCTTTTCTCCTTTCATTGTACTTCTATTCCCAAAAAATTTAACAACGGAGAAATTTTTAAACTGCTTTCTTTTCTACCTTGCCACTGGCCCAGAGGGCAATTTCAAATTTGTCTGTTCGAATCACTGAAAGTTTTTAGCCACGCTAACTTCAAATGATAATGGTTGAGGAATTCTAAACTCCATATTGGTCTAATTCTTAGAACTTATTTCGTCTTAATTGAGAAGCAGCAGGTGTCATTGAGTACAAAACTGCTCCATGTAATAGTGGTAAATAATAATAATTGATGTATTACTTTATTGATTGTTTTTATAATACTTCTATCTATCTAATTAGCCTTCTTCGGTCCATCTTTAGACATAGGCCTCCACAATCCTTTTCCATTCTTTCCTGTCTGTCGCTACAGCCATCCACCTAGAGCCCACGTGCTTCTTTATATCATCTGCCCATCTCATTTGGGGCCTTTCTCTACTTTGTTTATATTCCCATGGTCTCCAACTTATAAGAATTTTGTTCCATCGGTCTTCTTTTTGTCTTTTATTGTGTCCGGCAAATCTCCATTTCAATTTTGCAACTTCTTGTCTAACATCCTTCACTTTTGTTTTCTCTCTTATCCACTTGTTTCTCTTTTAATCTATTAGTTTTATGTGCAACATTTGTCTTTCCATTGCTCTTTGGATTTTTATGATTTTGTCCATGTTTGCTTTTGTAAATGTGGTTTTCAAAACCAGCTTGTTCTTTCGACTGGTATCCATCGAATTTTGTCGTCAATCTATTGGTTAAAATTTTTGTTCGGAATTTATACATTACATTGAGGAGTGTTCTAGGACAGTAGTTTTTTATATCTGCTTTGTACCCTTTTTGTGTAGGATAATGGTTACTGATGCCTTCCAGTTGTTTGGGTTTTTTTCTTTTAATAGCTTGTTAAAAAGGGGATGTAAAGTATTAATTACCACTTTTCCACCATATTTCAGCATATCTGCAGTTATTTCATCTTTTCCAGGCGATTTGTTGTTTTTCATCTCTTTCAATGCCTTCTTTATTTCTGATTTGCTTATTTCCGGCTGTAGCTCCGAGTTGACATTTTTTATTTTAACATTAAGCTGGTTTTTAATTTCTTCTGGTGGTTCCTTTTTTGTTTTATATAATTCTGAATAGAAATGATGGATTATATTTATGATGTCATCTTTAACGTCTGTTTCTACTCCATTTACATCTTTTATTTTGTTTATTTTAAACTTACCTAATTTCGGGCTTAAGCATTTCATATTTTTGTTGTTCTGTATTACTTCTTCTATTTTTATTTCTTGTTCTTTTCTCCTATTTTCTTTTATAATTCTGCTTATTGTTTTATTGATTTCTACATATTCTATAGATTTCCTAATCTAATTTCTAAGATTTTATAATACTTATCTATTCCAATTACTTAGCCTTTAAGTCTCATTTTGCCAAAAAGCATCACTTAAAATGATGCAGGTGACCTTGATCACAGGATTGTACATCCATGAGCTATTCAGTCTCCTATAAAAAAATGCCTTTTTTGCCTACTAAAAAAAAGCCCTTCTGAATAAAAAAGATGGAGAAGAAGAGTACCAAAGATACTCAAATCAATATCAAAGTTTAAAAAATGAGAGTAAAAATCTTATATAACAAAAAAAAAACAAACAAAATATAACAAGAACAAAATTTGACAACCAATATAAATGCCACAAAGCAAAATATCTTTTTAACCGAGTTAAAGTTATATTGAAAATATCAAAATCGAGATCATTTAATAATAGCTCAATGTATCTATCCAATGGTTTGTGAATACCATAGGTTGTGCTGTGGAAAGAAATATTGAAAACATTGTGGTAACGTAGAGCTTGATGGGGAACATTAAAGTAAATCTGGCTTAACTGGTTTGAACAATCACTAAATCCATCTCTGATCTTATACATAAATATAGCACCTGACATATCACAATGGTTTTTGATTGGGGATAAAAATAATTGTTGTTCGAAAAGGAAATAATCATGATTTTTAATACTAGTATGAACATGGTCAGCATAATACCTCAAAAATTTATGCTGGACTCTTTCCAACGTATCAATATTGTTCTGAAAATGAAATGACCAAATAACCGAACAGTACTCCAAAATAGTTCTAACTAAGCAACAATACACTAATATTGTTGAATCAATAGAGAAATACTTGCAATTCCTGTAACAAAACCGAAAAGTTTAGATGCTTTTATTGAAATATTGTTTATATTATAGAAAAATTTATAAAACAACATTTTTTATATTTAAGTGGAGTTTGTTCTGATTACACCATCTTTGTAGTCGGTCTGTGAGATAATATATAAGATTGATAGCAAACCAAGTTTGTTGCAGTGGATCTTTTGCTATAAACTCTATGTTATGATTAAGATATTAAGCCTTTACAGAACCAAGAAAGTTGCTTTGCTATAAGATAGCCAAGAGCTAATTCCTAAGCTAAGTCTACAAGCAAATTGTATACAAAGGCTACGATAATTTTTAATGTTGCCTTTCTGGCCATTTTTAAAGATAGGAACAATATAACTTCCTTCTTATTAAGAAGGAAACATAGAGGTTTCCAAATATGTATTAAACAATATAAATAACGGCACTACAAGGGTACAGACACACTTTTTCATTAAACAATTAGGCACTCCATCTGGGCCACCAATAAGCTTATTGGGCAGCTTACTTATGCCATTAAAAATCAGTCATGGTAATCTTAGAAGGACAAATATTTGTATTAAAGTTGCTTTTTAATGGAAGGATAGGTATCTAAAAGTTGCTATTTGGTGAATAAAAAGTTCATAAATAAATTATCTATGTCTTGACCATTTGTTGCTGATTGGACTTGATAAAATAGGGAGTTATGTACGTTATCACTAGATCATTTATCATTAAAGTATTTTCAAAATGATTTTGGATCATTTTTTAGGTTAGTAATACCTTTGATAAAGTAGCTGAAACTAATTTCCGAGACAGCTCTAAGATCAGCAGAAAACCACTTGGGAAAAGTTGAAGTTCTATATTTTCTTAATGACAAAAAGTAAGCAATTCCTGTAGAAAAAACTTCATAGAATAATTTTGCAGCTACATCAATATCATTAACCACACATACCTACCAGTCTATAGAAGCAAGAAAGTTGTTAAGCGCTATGTAATCGCTATTCCGAAAATCATAAAACAAATCATCATAAACCAACTTATTCGTTTCTTTCACATCAAGGTTTAACCAACATTCATAACCCACATGATGGATGTTAGGATCTACAAGGGGATCGCTTGCTTTTAAGATATTTAGCTCCCTAACATAAGAAACACGAAATCTAAAAATACATTACGATTATTGGGAATAATATTATGCTAATACAAAAAAAAACCAACTGTTGGAAAATATTTACAGCTGGAACACCTGCAGGACAATGCACCTTCACAACAAACTCATCTTTCTCCCATGTTTGACAATGCCAGTTGTATACTTCGCGAGGTGATTGTGGAGGTATGTAGACACCACCGACCACAAACATAACTTCATTGAGTTGGCATACGGTATTATATTTGCTCAACGCCATCTTCACAAACACTAATGGTTTGTGATTTTAGCTTGTGGTTAAAAAACACTAGTACACCACTGCCACTCAGCTTTACACTGGTTTTCTGGGTCTATCACATATGTAGATACTTAAACCATCTCATTTAATTTCACAATCAGTTATGTTATCATTCAACTTACACTCCACTAAAATAATTATACATGCAGCAGTAAATATTTTTCAGGATCTCGGAAATTTTTGTATGAATGATAAAACATTTTGATAAAAAACTGTTAATGGAAAGAATACTACTTTTTTTAACTTCATAAACTGTAGTTATATCACAGCGGTATCTTATGCATAGATTTTCATCGCCAGTAGATTTTCTTTCATTTAGTTCCCTTTAGCTGCCTTGTAAGCGTCTTGATACATCTTTGTTTCATACTTACAGACTTTTTAAACAGTTTTCGAAGATTAGTACTAGACTAAAGAACCAGTTTCACCGTATTAGCATTACGTATGTTTGACTAGTCTAGCTTAATTGTAATTAGACACTTTACCAACTAGGACAACATGTGATATGGTGGATTCCTCCTGCTGTATGCCAAGTAAACGAAAGACCTTAGACACCTGGGACGTTTCATAGTGAATGGGAATTTTATATATCATACGATTTTGAGATCTCTCTAATACTTTGTTGTACTGCATAAAAAATAGAATTGAATGTGGTCTGTGAATTGCTATTTTCTTTTAATGCAATCTTTTGTTTGAGACCGGTGATTTCCTTTTCTAGCTTAGAAAATCTTACTAACACAAATATACTAACACTCACGACAGGTAGCGCAAAAGTACATGAGTAGACGTTTCTGCAAAATATTTGCCCGTATTTTTGCATGTGGGCAAGCCAGAACATTTTTTTGCAATGTGGATACTTGAACGGCAACTGTAACCTTAAAATTATATCTTAAACTATTTCAGCAATCCTCGGCGTTTTGCGGTGTATTATTTATGAAATATAAAAAGCATATACTAGTACGCACAACATTATTTTTAATACACTTCCTAAACTTGAAAAGTTTTTTGAAAAATAAAGCAACAAAATTTTGTTTGTTTTAAAAATCTAACCTTCAACCTATTACATAATTAATAGGCTTTGATTATGTAATAATAAAATTAGTTTTGTGTTTATTTCCAAGAGTTGTAAATAAACTTGTTTTTTTTTTTTCGTCAACGACTATATTTTCGCCAAAAAAGTTTTGTTTTTGAAACGTTTCGACAACAATTCACATCATAACTTTAACAACTTCAAAGTTTTTTATTAGCGCTATCCCGATTTCCCAATCTTTGCGTGCCCTATGATCAGTAAAGTTAACAAGAATTATTGTATTTTGCTTTGAAGGGCCATGAAATAGAATTATCGTCCAGTAGAATGAGCAGAATTGGCGAGAAAGCACATACTTGCTCCAAAATGACGTTAGTTTTAAGTCAAGAGTGAAAATCGATTCAGAGCGCAATCAATTTTATTATTCTTTTTATTAAATGATAACAAAAATGAGATTGGCAATGTTATGAAAGATCTAATCTAAGAAATAACTTCGTTTGAGTTTTATGGAATAAGTTGTAACTGTTGAGATTAAATATTTCAAGCTATCGGTTGTTATTTTAAACAGTCATATTGGGGAGATATGGTGTTGATAATTTTTAAATATTAAAATTGTATATACTCGTATAATGAAAAATATTTATCGGAAAACATCAGCCAAATACCGAAGTTATATTACTAATACAATAAATAATAATGACCTGCGACCTAATGTTTTATTTATGATTAGTTCAATCCATTGTTACCAACATATGTATATACTCCACTTGGTTTATATTTATGTCATTGGTAACTTAACCCTCTACCCATCGAGTTAGAATCTATGGAGAAGCTATGAGCATCACGGCGTCAGTAGGTGTGGCTAACGAACATACCAATATGGCGGTGGGATCAGGGCCAGACTCAATAATATTAAAACTATTATACAAAATTATTCAAAAGATTTAATCAAATTAACAAACAAAAAAAACTAATTAACTGACACTTAAAAATTTAGTTCAATTAAAAAAGCTAGAAAAGATATTATTAAAAAAAATTTGAACATAAAACACTATATTTATTTGGTTTCCATATTCCTCTGTTAACAAATTTGATCCATATGTCTCGTCTTTCAGGATCTTTTGAATATCTAAAAATATGCATCACTAAGTATTGATAAAAAATTTATATTTTAAATAAAAAATATGATTATTGAACTAAAACTATTATCAAAAGCTTCTTCTTCTTTGCGTGCGATATCAGAATTATCCGACGTTGGCGATCACTATTGCCAAGGTTTCTCGATCTTCTGCAATATGGAATAATTGTCCTGCATTTGGTATCTGAGTCCATTCACGACTGTTTTTTAACAAAGAATCTTGTTTTCTTTCTACATCTCTACAACCCTCTATTTTGTCCTTAAGGAACAGTTGTAATATTTTATATCGCCTTCCCCTTACTATACGTCCCAGATAAGACATTTATCGATGTTTAATAGTATTTAGCAGTTCTCTTTCTTTGTTGACGCTCCTTAGTTCTTCATTAGTTTTCCTTGCTGTCCAAGGTATTTTCAGCATTCGTCTGAACCCACATAAAAAGCTTACAAATTGTTTATTAGTATCTTTATATTCTGTGTATTCATTACTTATATTTTATTGGAAGTGGATGTTTTAATAGATATTTTTCTATTATATAGGTATACTAACCTGTGGAACGTTATTCCTCAAGATTTTTTATTAACATTGCTTCTGCTACTGCAACTACGTTGAGAACAAGAAACCATTATTACGCACTATCACAATTTAATATTACCGTTTCTATAAAAGTATTATAAAACCAAAAATATTTGAAAAACAATAAACGTAAGCAATTATACACGATCTGTCAAAACGATCATAACAATATGGCCGAAGCGAGGTCGTTTTTAGTCACGTGATGTCCTCTCCATAGATTCTAACTCGATGCATCTACCGCATACGAAACCTTTCCGATCGAAAATTTTGACATCATAGCTATTACTCACTATACTACGCATCTGTATGTTTGGTTGCCTACCAAACAGAAAAAGAAAGATCGATATAATCTCATTCGTTTGTAAGCGTGTAGTGAATGAACGGTACCTTATGTATGACTTCAATTTGAAGCAATCTTTTTTATCGAAATAATTAATGTATTTGTTGGAAAAAAATTTTGGAGAGTGTAAGTATTATTTTTTATTGTATAAATATTTTTATAAATATATAAAGAGGGCACTATAGTTGATGATATTGAGAGAAAACAGCTCATATGGTATGGGCCGGGTGTAAAGCTAGTTCGCGTCCGTAGTAGAACACTACACGTGCACCCTGGGTAACGCTAAATGAACTAGCACAAAAGGCGCCAGACAATCTTGAATCTCCTGGCAATTCAATCATCACAGAAATTTTTTCCAGAAATGACACTTGTAAACGGACCTTATCAGGACCATTTGACCAAAGAACTCGGACCAAGCATACGAGTTTGCCATTTTAACATAGAAGGCATAAGCAGGGCAAAATGTCAAATCCTGCACAGACTTTTAAAAGACAACGAAGTTGACCTAGTAGCACTTCAGGAAACGCACACAGAAAACGAAGGTCAACTAAGCTCAAGAGGAAAAAATCCCCGGCTATGATCTTTTGGGCGCTACCTACGATAGAGCTTACGGAGTGGCAACATATGTCCGTTCAAACATAGAAAATGTACCATTAATCGCCACTTCTACCGAGAACAACATCCACGAGGTAACTGTGAAAATAGGCAATGTCATAATAGCTAACATATACAAACCTCCTACTATTACCTGGCCTGTCCAAGTTCTTAATTCCTATGAACATCCAGCCATATACGTAGGTGATTTCAACAGCCACCATGAGATGTGGAAATACTCAGACACTCACAGAAATGGCACATCCCTTGTGGAATGGGCAGAGGAACATGGTGCCCACCTTCTATTTGACGCCAAAGATAGAGGCACTTTCAGATCTGCGGCCTGGAGGAGAGAATATAACCCTCATCTCTGTTTTGTTACCATTGACAACAAAGGCCAACCGCTAGCAGCATCACGAAGGGTTATGTCTGACTTTCCACATAGTCAACATCGCCCTGTCCTAATCAAGATCGGTATCAGCATTCCGATTATAAGATCGTTCCCACGCCCCAGATGGAACTTCAAGAAAGCTAACTGGTTCTGCTTTCACCAGTAACCTTGACAAATGCCTAGGATGGATTCCACCAAAGGGCCAGAACTACGGGAGACTAACAGGAGCAATAATCACCTCAGCAAAAGCGACAATCCCTAGAGGATACCGCAAAGAATATATCCCTGTTTGGACAGAACAGAGCGAAAAACTGTATGAAGAATATTGCGAAGCATACAATTAAAGTTAAAAAAGACCTCAAAACCATAAAATCTAGTCTTGCACAGTCAACAGAATATTCCAACCCATTTACGCATGAAAAAATATCGCAAGCCCTAAATGAAATGAAAACAGGAAAAGCGCCGGGTTTCGACGCCATTCACGCTGAGTTCCTCAAACATAGCGGCAGAACTAGGCAATGGCTCGCAGAATTCTTTTCTGACATCCTTCAAACGGGAAAAGTCCCCCACTAACTCAAAAATGCAAAAATCGTCGCCATTTTAAAACCAGGGAAAAGTAATAATTCACCGAAAAACTACCGCCCCATCGCACTCTTAAGTATGGTGTACAAATTGTTCGAAAGACTGTTGTATAATAGAATTAGCAAAACCATATTCCAACACTTACCAGTGGAGCAGGCAGGATTTCGGCCAAACCGCAGCTGCACAGACCAGGTACTCGCCCTGACCAATTATGTGGAATCAAACTTTCAAAAGCAATCAAAAACAACCGCTGTCTTCATCGATCTATCTGCTGCTTATGACACTGTGTGGCGACAAGGGGCAATATATAAATTAATGCGAATAATCCCATGCAGAAAGACCACTGAGGTTATTAACGCCATGCTATCCAACAGATGCTTTAAAGTTATATTGGGAGACAAGACTAGTACCCAAAGAAAACTGAATAATGGACTTCCACAAGGATCCGTGCTGGCTCCCATGCTTTTCAGCCTCTACATAGCAGACATGCCAGAAACCACATCAAAAAAGTTTGGATACGCAGACGACTGGACGCTTGCCGCAAGTCATAAAGAATTCGAGTTCACTGAACGCATTCTAACAAACGATTTAAACGCCCTAGGGAATTATTTCCGCAAATGGAGATTGCAACCCAATGCAACTAAGACAGAAGTGTCCTGCTTCCATTTATACAACAAGATGGTCAACTATCAACCTCAAATCAATTTTGGGAATAGACTCCTTAAATATAATAAACACCCAAAATACTTAGGTGTTACACTTGACAGAACGCTGAACTTTAAAGAGCATCTTACTAAGACTGCTGCAAAACTGCGAACTCGTAACAACATCCTGCAAAAGCTCTGCGGCACTACATGGGGCTCCTCAGCACCCACACTTAGATCGACAGCATTAGGACTGGTATACCCCGTAGCGGAATACTGTGCACCACTATGGATAAACAGTCCACATACTCACCGTGTTGATGTCCAACTCAACCAAGCCATGCGAACTATATCGGGCACAATCAAGGCCACGCCCACTTACTGGTTACCAGCTTTGAGTCATATAGCTCCACCACCCATCCGCCGGGAACATGCCTTTGTCAGGGAATTTACAAAAATCAATACTGATCCTGAGCTCCGCTCCCATGTCGGAACTTCCGCCAGAGACATCTCCGTTCAACTCCGTTCCGCCTCTAAAAACAGCAAAAAGGCTAGTAGATCAAAACTTTAATGTAACTGAACGGTGGAGAGAACAATGGGAGAATAACGCTGCACCAGCTAACTGGAACATGCCATGTATTACAAGCAAACCTGAGGGCTTCAACCAACCGAGACGAATTTGGACCACACTCAATAGAATAAGGACGAACTGTGGCAGATGCTCCGACTCACTTTTTAGATGGGGAAAAATACAATCACCAAATTGCGACTGCGGCGCCGAAAGGCAAACAGTAAAACATATGGTAGAGGAATGCCCGATTAGATCCTATAATGGCAACCCTTCAGATTTCCTGGCTGCTACAAAAGAGTCAATCGAATATATTTATAATCTAGATGTTTGTTTGTAGAATAATATTTTTATTTTTACTGTTGTTTGTAATTTATATAATTTATATTTATATATTTGTATTTATATGAACCTGTGATGTAGCCATACGCTAAATAAAATAAATATGGTATGGGCATGTGAGCCGAATGGGGGACTTACTATACTAATGTATAAAGTCTTTAAAGTTATAATGAAAAAAGAATGAAAAAAGAAATTGTAGATGACAATTTCGTAACTAATGCATTTTTGTATGTCAATATTTTATTAAAATATGTTCGCATAATGCATGCGAAAAAACATCTTTCAGTTTACAAAAAACTTCTATATATAGGACTAAACAGTTATTTTAAATTTACTAATGCCTTTTATATGCCTTAATAAAAATCACAATACATAAAAATGTTTTTTATTTCTTGTTTGCAATAATTCATGCAGTAGAGGGTTAAAATCTAGTGTCGCTGTTTACTAATAAGTATTTTGTTTTCTTCATGCTTATCTGCAATCCCCATTTTTTATATTCATCATATAGCCTTTGTCAAAAATTCTATATCATATAAGGTCAGAACTAATACAACTTGATTCAACTAGATGCAGACATAGAAATAAAACTGAGAATAGCAAGGACTAAAACTATTTTTCTGAAAATATTTTCAATTCAATTCGATTTCTTTGCAATAATCTTCTCAGTTTAAAACTAAAATAAGTAATAGTTAAGTGCTAAGAAGAGTCAGCAAAAATGGAGAGTTTTTGAAAACTGTTAAACATCGAAAAATGTCTTATTAGGGACATATAATAGAGGGAAACCGAGAAAATACTACAACTAAACCTTGAAGTTAAAATAGAGGGCCATAACGGTGAAGGAAGAAAACAGGTTTCTTCGTAGAGGTGTAGGAAGAAAAAACAGTCATAAATGGACACATTTATCAAATTCAGGACAATTATTACATGTGGCAGAAGATCGAGAAGTCTTCGCAATCGCGATCGCCAAGGTTGTATAAAGGTACGTTTTTACCGTCTTAGAGCGTCTGTTGCGAACATCGTTGAGCGATCGCCGCTGAGTGATCGTCGCTGAGCGATGACCACGGAGTAAACCTCGTAGATGACAATATAAGGAGCTCCCTAACTTTCGCGTGATTGGTTGGTGGGTGGGTCCCAATTTAAAAATTGGCGGGTTTCATGTTTATTAAAATGACAATTGAGGTATTGTCTATGTGGGTAAACAATTTGGCAATTTGGCGGTTGTTTGGCCACATTTGGCGCTTAAACATCTATGATTAGGCGGTTTTAATACCAATTTGCCAATAAGCAAGTACACAGAAAATTTCAATTTAAATTTTTCTCATTTATTTTTAAAAATCTGTTAAATTGTTTTAAAAATCTGTTCGTTAGAACACCATATTTAATTACCTAAGACTTTGTTTTAGCAAGCAATTATGGATTCTGTCCCATCTACTTCAACAAGTTGTGAAATTAACTCAGGAGCCTGCCATCTTTGCAGCAAAATATTAAAAAATGTGGAATTACGAAATCGTCATATCAAAAGAATACATAACATAGATATGTCGATTAAGAAAATTAATCACATGATTTGTCCCTTATGTGAACAAGAAACTAATTTCAAAAGCCATGAGAACTTACGAAAACATCTAAAGGAGAATCACCAGGTGAGTATTGAATTAATAACTTTTGAATTTTCTAGTTTACAAGAATATGAGACATGGAAAGACATGCAGAAATTTGAGACAAGTTATAGAATAAATAGAGTTGTTCATAAAAATAAACAGAAGACAATATACTATGACTGTAACAGAAGTAACATCAAAGGTAGGTGCAATACTTTGTTACTTGTAATATTTAAAACTTATACTAAGCTATATTTAGGATATAAGCCCAACTATAAAATTAGGACAGAGAAATCTGGTGGATCAATTAAAATTAAAGGAGTGTGTCCCTCCAGGATGATTTGCAAAGTGAGAGATCAAGGACAAGTTTCAGTCAGTTATTGTAAAACACATGCTTGACATCAAGAGGAATTAAGAACCATGCATCTGTCAAAAGCAGAAGAAAAAATGATTGTAGAGAAGTTAACGTCTGGGGTGCCATTTAGAAGAATTTTAGAAGATTTAAGAAAATCAGAAACACCAGAACTAGAAAGGCTTAGCCTATTGACAAGTTACGATCTCTCAAATTTGTCCAGGAAGTATAATACATACAAGAAACGAGATCAAAATGATATGGTAGCAACAGCTTTAAAGGTTCAGGAATGGAATGCTAACAACAAGAATTATGCTTTCTTATTTAAGCAGGAAGGTAAAGACCAATCATTTTTTTATGCCTACTACAATTATAATTAATCCTATTCCAAATTTGACTTGTGTGAATTGTTGTCACTTGACTCATGTAACAAACCTTACTCTTTGCAGAATCAACAAAATCCCTTTTTATGAAACATCCAATATACATTTTTAAATAATATGTCTCTTAAGATTGTATTTATTGGTTTTTTACATTAAAACTAAGTTTGTAATGGAGGTGCTGATTTATGGGGCAAATTTACTAGTTTTTTATTTTCCTAGACAACCCTTTTTGGTTCTTAGTCTGTTTAAGAATACTTCTCCATTCTGATCCATTTCATACTTTGCTCTTCCAGTTTTTGATGTTTTAAATTTTCATGTCTTGCTTTATTTGTTCCTTATAATATCCAGATCCTGGTATTCCTTTTATAGTTAAAATGTATATCTTACTTATCCATATACAATTTTCTGTTACTGGTTTATATATTATGTGGCTCAACATTTGTCTTTCAGAATTAGCCTATTGGCTTTCTTTACTTTTAGTAAGTGTGCATTATTACCAGACCTTTGTTGTTTAGTTAAGCCATGGTAACTCTTATTGGCTATAAATATTCTACCCAATTATTTGTTAACACTAGTATTGCATATAACTAGTTATCCTATATAAAAAATTTTACATTTCAGTGCTTTACTGTCCCATAGTTAGGTGTTGTAATCACTGATTACCTCATGGACGTATAAATGATTACCTGCTGTTTTGCTGCTACCTTTATTTTATTTTAGCTTGATTGGTTTTCAGTTTACTTGTCCATGCAGTTTATTCTATCTGATTAAGTTCGTCTATAATATTTTACATTCTTTTTACTATTATGTTAACATCATTTGCAAAAGCTAGTTGTCTGCCTACTTATTGATTATCATTCCTCATGAATTTACTTTTTCCACATTGCTGCTGCTCCCTTTACATGCTGCTTTTTCTTTCGGTAATTAATTTATATTCTTAGTCAAACCATTAAGTTCTTTGTTTTTTCTGCATGCCTATTACTTCTTTGGATGCATACCTTATGGCATTTTACAGGTTCCCGATTCCTCATTTGTGTTTTCATGCCTTGCATTATTTTATAGTCTGTTGTTGAAGGTTCTTTTGTATTCTTTATTTTTGTTTTCATCTTAGAGCCCTTCTATATGCTACCTTTTCCACAAATCACATATTCTAACATATCATGGGCTCAGTACTATACTAGAAGACTCAAATTTTTGGAATTTTAAGTTATCTTTCTTAAATAACAACTGCTCAAAAATAGGATGAATGATTACGTATTAAAATATACAATAAAATTTCAGTCTCTTACCATTAATTTATCTTTAATTATCTCTTATCTCTAAACTATAAATTAGCAGTAAACTATAAATTTGGTGTTTTATTTTTATTAGGAGAAGACCATGATGTACTTAAAAAAGAAGATTTTGCCTTAGGATTCATGAATTCGGTGATGGAAGACAAATTAAGAGAATTCCCCAGCATAATTTGTATAGATGGTACACACGGCACAAACAAGAGGGGAATGGATTTAACAGTGGTGCTTATTACAGGAATGCAGGATTTCCAGTTGCGTTCTTACTGTGAAACAGATTGGACCAACTAGTTCAAGAGGTTTTTTTAGGTATGTATTATATGAGTAGTGGCAATTTATGACTGGTAAGTAAAAATAATTTTCAAAAACTTTTAGGTGCCCTTAAGAATAGAATGCAGACTTCAATTCATGCGGAACATTTTATGAGTGATGACGATGGAAAATATTATAATGCATGGGTGAAGATTATGGGCAACCAACCAAAAAGGCTTTTATGTACCTGGCACGTCGTGAGAAATTGGAATATCCAGGGGAAGAAGAAGATACAGGATCCAATTTTGAAGAAACAGATGAAAACTGAGATGAAAAGAATTATTAATGAAACAGACGAAGATCGGTTTATGGAGTTGTGTAACAAATATATAATCAAATTACAAGAGGCAAATGAGATAGATTTTTTTAATTATCTGGCAGGGTAAATAAATATATGAAATCATACATTTTAAGTCATCCTTAAGTATATATTTTTTGTAGGTATTACTTTCAGAATGAAGAGAGAATCAAAATGTGGGCCCATTGCTACAGAAGAAACGCAGGAATCAATACAAACATGGCTATAGAATCTCTCAATAATCTACTGAAGACCAACCACCTTAGGAGAAATGCAGCAGTATCAATCGAAAAGTTGTTGGACACCATAGACAAACTAGTGGACACAAAAATGTGGAAGAGGATTATCAACATTCAAAGACCAAATGCGAACAATTACCAAGACAGGATTATAACAAAAGCACACAAATTGGCAGAAACGATGAAAAACAAGGTGGAGGTTAAGAAAAATGTGAAGGTATATGGTCAATTTCAGGTAAAGTCATTTAGAGATCCTAATAAATTATATAATGTAAATATAAAGCAAGTATGTGAAAATGAATGTAAGACATTGTATTGTAGAGTATGTAAAATTTGTATTCATCGCTACCAGTGTGAGTGTTATGAATATGTGGTGAGGAATACCTTGTGTAAGCATGTGCACTTGGTAAGAATGCATGAGGAGCGCGAGGGAACTAACTCTGTTTGAGATGATGCTGCAAGGTGTTTGGCAGAAACTTCAATTATCAAATCAAAGCATCAGGAGGAAATTAATGCGTTTGTCAGAGGAAAGGTAGAACAGACAAATGTGATCCAGGAAAACACCAAACGATGTCTTCAAAAAGAAAACTTCAAAAATGTCATAGACAGCTTAGATGACGTAGATGATGAAATTTATACACAACTACATGACGAATTTATGAGAAATGTTCAAGGAGCAAAGCGTAAGATGAAGGAAAAATATCAGAAAACCACTGAGGATATTACAAAGAAGCGAAAAATGGAAAAGCAGGAATATTTTCCTTCCAATAAAAAAAGAAACTGATTAAAAATTAAATTTGAACCATTCTTGTATTTCACATGTATTTTGTGTTTTTGTATATGTATTGAATTTTTATTGTAGTTTTATAGGCTTATTTACAAGAAAGTTAATTTAACATTGTTATATGTTTACTTTATTAGTAATTATATAGTAAAATTTCATAAAATATATGTATAAATGCTTAGCTTAGGCCTGAATTTTAAAGCTGTGTTAAGTAATGATGCTATAAAGCTATTTGTAGACTTTTATATTAGAATTGTATTTTTAAATCGGGATGTACTGGGCCCTAGGCGAGGTTTAGAGGGGTTTTCCTTCGCCATTGCACCAATAACGGCCTCCCCCTCCTTTGATTTCCCAGATTTTTAATAAATAATAAAGACATTTTAGACATAGCTATTTAGTGTTTTATTTGGTTTGCAATAGTTATTTCCAGTAAACCTCTGCTTCATTTTGTTGACAATGACAATTTTTCATAGCACTCAATTCACAATATATCTTTTTATTATCCTACATTTGTGGTAAAATCTAACAGAATTCAGTGTAATTTAACAATTTAGAGTGAATTTACGTAGTATTATTAAACTTGAGAAAGCACATGATGAACATATCAGAAACCTACTGTGTGTATAACAACTATAATAGTGTTAGAACGATTACAGGTGAAACTGGCAAATTTTGTGTGAAAATGAGTGAAAATCCCATATTTATTCTCATTTCTGCTGGATTAGATAACAACTAACCTCCTGGGTATTAGTAGAAAAGAGTAGCGGAGACAGGTCCTTAAAGAAAAATGATTAATATTAAGTTGGATACAAACAAAATATTTAGAATATTCTTTAAAAGATGAAATTTTAAGACCAGATAGAGTAGTTGGCTTGGATAGACAAGAACTCATAAAAGATGATAATGTTCGGCTTTTAGGATCGGTATTACCGTTTTATCTCTAATATTTTAATTAAATGTAAAGGAAAGAGGCAAATTGACTGATGTGTGATAAAAAAGGTACCAAGAAAACTAAAAGGTAAATTGTATAGGACTGCCTTTAGACCAGCTATGATGTATGGTACTGAATGTAGGGCAGTAAAAAAGGGGATGAACAGAAATTACATGTTTCTGAAAATCCATATACTCATACAAAAAGCGGAGAGGTACTTAGTCCCTGGAAGAGAACAGAAAAGTTTAGAAGAAATTACTTAGAGAAGCCGATTCCACATAGAGAAAGCTAATGAGAATAATAATGGTAATGAATGTTCTAGAAATAAAAATAATAAGAGGAACCTCTAAATCTTAGTAAAAAATTACCTAAACAAAAAAATTAAAACAATAATATCTATATATCTAATAAAAAAAGCATCACTAGCTTTTAATTTCTAATAAAACTTTACTATTCAGCTTAATCCTAAAATGTGAATATCATCCGCTTTGTACCAATACCACAATATATTGCTAATAAATTGTTTATCGTACCCACATAGACTGTGCCACAATGACAATACCTCAATTGTCATTTTAATAAACATGAAACCCGCCAATTTTTAAATTGGGACCCACCCACCAACCAATCACGCGAAAGTTAGGGAGCTCCTTATATTGTCATCTAAACCTCGTGGGGTCTCTTACGGTACAGTTTTGACTGAAGCGTCTGTCGCTGGAGCCGCTAGCGTCGATCGTTGGCAACTGATCCAAGAGCAGACACAGTCACAAACGCAGAGCGACTATAGTGGCTTGTGTATGTAATTTTGAAAGTTTTTTACTTGAGAAATTCTCTCCCGAGACACTGGATATGGAGTACAGTTTGTAGACATCTTTTTCATACCCGGTTTTACTAAACTTAACTGGTGAAATGACATTCCACTCGATATAAATTTTCGACCATGCCGATATTGTAATTCTTAGAAGGAATAAACCTGCCGCCACCTGCCTGCATAATTTGGATATTATTAGTCAGTTGAAAAAAAGCCAATATAAAAGTTGGTCAGTAAATCTCGTAAGCTGAAATCGCTAGCTTGCAAAATACTCGCTTTGCTTATTAATACGATATATTTGTAACTAAGTAGTTCACATCACAATATTATTCATAAATATTATCAAGCCAATCATTCATAGGAATCAGTGTTTCCTAAAACCGCAGTTATAATTTTCATATAAACACTTCATTTATTCAAACCAGCAGTACTGCCGGTAGTTTGCTTTGAACATATAAACAATATTCCGCTAAGCAAGTCTTCTTTTTCTTCTTAAAGTGCCCTCTCCTCAATGGAGGTTGGCTACTACAATTTTAAACTCTTCTCTATCTTCAGCTGTTCTTATTAGCTGTTCAAAATTTAACCCTGTCCATTGTCGGATGTTTCTGAGCCACGATAGTATTTTCCTTCCTAGGCCTCTCTTTCCCTCGATTTTTCCTTTCACTATAAGTTGGGTATATTGGTACTTATTATTTCTCAGTATGTGGCCTAGGTATGATGTTTTTCTAATTTTACTGTGTTAAAACGTTCTGTTTCCTTGCCTATTCTATGCAGCACTTTTTCGTTTCAGGTATGCGATGTCCATGAAATTTTGAGTATTCTCCGGTAGATCCACATTTCAAAGGCCTCTAATTTATTTACGGTTGATGTTTTAAGGGTCCACGTTTTAACTGCATATAGAAGAGTCGATCAGACGTAGCATTTTGATAAACGTAGTCGAATTTCGAGTTTTATTCGAAAATCACAAAGCAGTTTTTTTTATTTTTTCGAAAGATTTTTTGGCCGGTTCTATTTTCGATCTTATTTCCAGATCAGGATTTAGGCTGCTATTGATCCAACATCCCAGGTACTTAAATCTATTGACCTGTTCTAAGATGTGCCCATTTATTGTGCAAGGTTGAGGTACGTTTTGGTTTTTTCGGATTGACATCACTTTGGTTTTTTTAATGTTTATTTTCATACCAAATTTCTCTCAGGTCGAGTTGGTCTTGTCGATGAGTCGTTATAGACCTAAGTAGGAATCCGCAATTAACACTGTATCATCGGCGTATCTGATACTGTTATTATTTACGCCATTCATCTTGACTCTATCCTTGGAATCCTCCAATGCTTCTTTAAATAGAAACTCGGAGTAAAGATTAAACAGCAGAGGCGACAGAACACATCCTTGTCTAAGTCCCCTCCTAATTTCTACTTCTGCGGATGTGGAACCTTCGATCCTAACTCTAGCGTTTTGGTTCCAGTGCAAGTTTTTTAAGAATTTGATGTCTTTATCATCTAAACCGACTTCTTGCAAACGTTCTAATAGTAGGTCGTGTCTTACTCTATCAAATGCTTTTTTGAAGTCTATAAAGCATATAAATATATCTTTCTGTTGGTCGTAGCATTTTTGGGCGAGAACTAGTAAACTGAACAGGGCTTCTCTCGTTTCCATGCCGGCTCCAAACTGATCGTCTCCGATGATTGTTTCGCACTTTCTATAGATACGATTATGTACGATTTTTAGTAAAACTTTTACTGCATGACTCATAAGGCTTATCAGACGGAACTGATTGCAGTGTTGTTTGTTTGGCTTTTTTGGTAGTGGGATGAATATTGACTCCAGCTAATCTTGGGGTATTTTACCTGTGTCATAAATGCGATTGAATAAAAGGACAAATATTTCGATATTTTCTTCGCTGATTAATTTTAACGTTTCTGAGTATATTCCGTCTGGACCTGGGCTTTTATTTGTTTTGAGATGATTAATTGCATTTATGATTTCAGATTTCAGAATTGCTGGCCCTTCGTTGTTTTTTTTCCAATCTTGGTTTTTCTCGTATGTCGTGAAAAAGAATTTTAATATAGTTTTCCCATTCTTTCAGTTTATCTTCCGTTGATTCTAGCAGTTTGCCATCCGTGTTCAGCATGGTGTGAAAAGTCGTTCTCTTGGTAGTCGATGTAAACTCTTTTACCTTTTTATGTAAATTAAAAAAATCGTGCCTTTGTTGCAGTTTTTCTATTTCAACGCATTTTGTTTCCAGCCATTTCTCTTTTGCTTCGGTTATTTTTTTTTCGAATTATTCTATTTAGTCTTTTGTATTCTCCGTCCTTGTCAATTTTTCCTTTAGATTATCTTCGTTTGTTCATTAATTGTAAAATCTCTTCTGTCATCCATTGCTGTTTGTTATTTCTAGGTGTTACTTTTAGATGTTTTTCCGTTACATTGTTCATTTGTTCTTTAATAGTTTTCCACAGAACGTTTATGTCATCGTACTCGCTAATTCTGTTGTGGTCGATATTTCCTAAATTTTTGTTTAATTCTTTAAGACTGCTAAGACTGCTAAGACAAGCAAGTCTACTTGTAATTATATGTAATAGTGAAAATGGCATCAGTGAAAAGTGTAGTGAATATCCCATATCACAGTGTTTTTGGACAGCTATCACAAATTGTTATTTAATCTTGGCATTAAATATAAGTTAGTGTTTAATCTGTTTTTCATTCCAGCCCTTAGCTGGTGGTCCTTTGTCCTTCAATTCTTTAAATGAGTTGTTGTTCAATCACTTAACACAAAATCAAACTGAAGTTCATTTAAATTAAATAACGGTGGACACTATCTCCTAATAAATGGTTGTTTATCAAAATTTTGAAGCAACCTTGTTCTTCTCTTCGTTTAAATATTGCATGTTGCTTTAATCTTAAAACACTTAACATTTGTAACATTTCTTTATCCTTTATTTCTTCTGCTAGCAGGTATTTTAACTGTTTTCTAATTCTAAAACAAATTGTTTTCTTTTAAATCCGTTCATCGCTGTAACAAAATACTTGTTCACTAGACAACGGACAACTCACTAATCAAATTATCGCTTCAGTAAAAATACTCCGCTTGCGATCATCGCTTAGTGATCATTGCTTAGTGACGATCGCTCAACGATGATCGTAATAGACGCGCCACTAAAAACGTATCTCTATTCTGATTTGTCACGTGAAGAAGATATACAGATATCTGATATACAGATCACATGACATTGTTTTATTAACCACACAACATAATGGCCATCGCTGTCACATGTTACACTTACTTACTTACTTACTTACTCCGAGCGTTACAACCCTTCGTTGGTTTTATCCGACTCAACAACATGCCTTCACTGTTTTCTGTCTTGAGCAACCTCCATCCAATTCCCCACGCCCATAGTGGTTGGGTCTCCTGCTACATTATCTCGCCACCGGAGACGAGGGCGTCCGCGTGGTCTCCTTCCAGTTGGGACTTCCTCCCACACCAGTCTTACTGTTCGTTCGTCAGAATATCTTCTGAGGTGTCCTGCCCATTGGAGTCTTCTGGATGTTGGCGTCTGGGTAAAGTTCTTCGAGCTCTTTGTTAGTTCTTATTCTATATTGTCCTGATGCTTTATCCAGCACAGGACCAAAGATCTTCCTTAGGATTTTTCTTTCACAAACACATAGTCTCTCTTCGTTTGCCTTTGTTGTTGTCCACGTTTCGCTTCCATACATCACAACGGGTCGTATGATTGTTTTATAGACCTGTATCTTCGTATGTCGTGTTAGTTGTTTTGATTTTATAAGGTTTTGGAGGGCAAAAAGGCATCTGTTGCCTGCCTGAATCTTGTTGTTTATTTCTTGTGATCCGTTATTGTCTTCAGTTATTGTTGTTCCAAGATACTTGAGTTCTCTAACGCGCTCAAAATTAAAGTCATCGATGGTGATGTTCTGACCGATTCTGTCTCTGCTTTGCTTTTATTGCGGCTCATATACATATATTTCGCCTTGTTTTCGTTGATTTGGAGCCCCATCTTCTCTGCTTCCTTCTCGAACCTCACGAAAGACTCCTTCATCCGTAATCGTGTGTTTCCTATTAGATCGATTGTCTGCAAATGCCAGTAGTAAGTTTGGTCCTTCTTGATGAAATACTGTATTAGGTATTTTGATTCTTACACTTCTGACACGTTACACGTTTCCATCTATAAATTCGTTTCACAGTAGGTGATAATTGTCGTAATTGCCACATTGACATTAAAAATTTCAAACGAAATTGTGAAAGAATAAACAAATAATTAATAAAATGCCTATTACGTTGTATACCATGTCCAAGAAAAAGTGCAACTTGTAACGTGGTACTTTCAGGGTCACTCGATACGCGAGATAATTGATTTATTTATTGTTGCTTTCAAAAATAGACCCCCACCAAGTGTTACAACAGTTAAAAATGCAATTAAACATTTTGGGATATGTAAACAGTTGTAAAAAGTATCATAAAGGTAATGAACCACGTGTTAGACCTGTCGATGAGGAGCGTCAAAACAGGGCTATTCATATTTGTGCTTTTGTGGAAGCTAGTGAACCCTGCAATAGTGTACAAATTGCTAGGGAAGTTAACGTGAATGGTCGAACTGTTCAGCGAGTTCTCAAGAGGAATGGGTATCACTGTTTTAAGATACATACAACCAACACAAGAACTGTTTCCGGAAGATAACTTTAGGCGGATTGAGTTGTGTGAATTTATGTTAGATAAACAGAATGAAAATGTTCACTTTTTAAAAAATATTTTATTTTCTGACAAATTTTTATTTTCGTTACATAAAAACAAAATCCATTCGTCGGAAGGTATTATTCTCGGAAAAATAAGCACCTCAGTGTTGCAGTGCGAACGCAGCATCCGCTAAAGTTAAATGTTTGAACTGGGATGTTAGGCGACCACATTGTCGGACCATTTTTGATCGATGGAAACCTAAACAGGCCAAAACAGTTACAACTTTTACAGAATGAGACAATTCCGGCAGTTGGACACCTTCCCGTTAATTTTCAGGAGGTTTATTTCCAACAGGATGAGTGTTCGGCTCACAACTCTAGAGCAACTATTGACCTCCTCAATCAAATGTTTCATGATCGACTGATAAGTACAAGTGGTACGATTAAATGGCCCGCTAGATCCTGTGACTTAGTGCCTAACGATTTCATTTTTTGATGTTTTCTTAAAGAAAACATTTATAGGCATCATAGAGCCCTATTCCAAAATATGAGAAGAAATCTGTTTGACAGATGTAGTTACTGTTTTGCACAAGAAGGTGGAATATTTGAGACCTTAATTCATTAATCTGCTTTTCTAATTTTTATTTTTTGTTATGTACATTTTACGATAAGCTTTGTCCATAAAATTTGTACAATTTTCAGTGACAATAAAGCATATTACTTATTTATTTGTATAAATATTAAGGCTAAAAAATAACCACTTAGAGTATTATCATAAGTATACTCTAGAGATGGAATTATAAATCTTAATTCCTATGGCCAACAAAACAATATCGGTATCTGTATAAAGATTTACATTATAAAGTGATATAAGGTTCAATGCTTGAATAAATGGATTTTAATCAAATGCCTTTTATTTGATTAAAATTTACAGTAAAATTCCTATGGTCAACAAAACAATATCGGTATCTGTATAAAGATATACATTATAAAGTGATATAAGGTTCAATGCTTGAATAAATGAATTTTAATCAAATGCCTTTTATTTGATTAAAATTTACAGTATACGTTAATATCATTAATAATTTTAATTTTGAAATTTAAAACAAAATGTCAAACCAAATGTAAAATGTAATTCCCATTACAATCAATTGTGGGTTTAATTCCAACAAATTTAACAGTTTCAGAACCTCTCTAAATTAAATCACATAATTTTTTAAAACGACTTTTAAACAATTACACTGTTATTATTTATAACACAAAAGCATTATGCAGTTTCAAATTGCAAAATACCTGCGTCTAATTGCGAATTCTACTTTGAAAAGAAAATATAATTAATTTTCGCCGTTTTCCCGTCTGGCATTTAAAAGTCATAAAGTTTCATTAACAGAAATTACATCCATGACTGCACCATCATCAATGTTTTACATTATGCATTTAGCGTTTTCCAGCGGCTCATAACTACGAAACCACTTTCGACACACAAAAGGGTTTGCTTCCTTTGTTTTTTGTTTGCTTTATTTTATTTTTATACGGGGCTTTTTTACTTCTTGGAAATCAGGCCACACGGTATTCTACTTATGTACATTACGAAAAATATAAGTTAAAGAGAAGGGTAGGTGTTCGAGATTGTTGTAAAAATATTCACTAAAATATTTATCTATTTATTAACTTATTTCCATCTTTATGGATTTAGTAGGTATACCCAGCCAATAATTTTAGAGAACTGACATACATACAATAGATACAACATTTTTTAAATATAGATATAAAGAAATATAAAGTCCGTAAGAGTGTGATAAAGAAAAGGTATCGAGAACTATGGGAGATTTCAACGCAAAATTAGGTAAAAAGAAGAAAATACTAAAACTAAAATAGAGATAGATGGTTATGGCACACGAAACGAAGGTGGAGAAAAATTATATAACTTCTTAGAACAACAAAATTTATATGCCATGAACACACACTTCAAGAAACCAGCAAACCGAAAATGGACGTGGATATCTGCCGATAAAAAGACAAAAAACGAGATCGATTACTACTTGTGTGAGAACAAAGACATTTTTAAAGATATAACTGCTCTCAATCGATTCACAACTGGCAGCGATCATCGCCTTTTAAAGCAATGATTCTTGTTAAACAGGCGAAAACCAGTAGAAACAGGTCACATATTTATTATAATCAGATATATCAAACTAAAATGCGACAGAAGGGAGATGAGTACAGAGAAGTCTTAAAAAAAGAATTTGTAGAACATTATTAACAAGAATATTCTGACATGAATACAATTAATAAATAAATTCAACGAAAGCTCTTGAAAACAGCATTAACTATTGCAAAGAAAACGAAAAATAAATAATATAAAATAAGTGATGGAACAAAACGGTTGATGGAAAAGAGATGCACATTTCTAAGCCAAGGAAAGCGAAACACCGATGATTTCATATAATTGAATAAACAAAAAAAGAAGAGAGTAATGGAAGATTTAAGGATCTACAATGAAAACAAGGTGGAAAAAATAATAGAAAAAAACCGCAGCCTGAAATGCTTAAGATCAAACTTAGGAAAGCCTATAATAATTTCATTAAAGGATAAAGATGGAAAAGAAATAAGAGAAAAGAAGGAAATCCTAAAACTTGAAATCGTAGGCTTCCACGGCCAGAGTCAGAATTATAGTTTATTCGTCTTCCGGCTTTGGACCGTGTCATTTGTGAGTGACCCAAAAGTGGGTTCATCTCGACGTTTCGCTACAATTGTATGTAGCTTCTTCAGGAGAACAAAGAAAAAGAAAACAAAAGACAGGAAGATGGGTAGTTAGCAACGGTAACTCGGGAAATATAATAATATAATAATAATCGGTCCCTTCCCTTTCTCGATGTGTTAGTCACCTCCAAGCCCAATGGCCGATTGGGTCACTCTGTTTATAGAAAAAAGACTCACACGAATCGTTACCTACATGCTTCATCACACCACCATCCTGCCCAAAAGAATTCTGTGATCAACTCTCTCATCCATCGGGTCATTTCGATTTCTGAACCTGACAACCTTAGAGAAGAACTTGGCCATCTGCTAAAAACCCTTGTCACCAACGGTTACTATAAGTCCACAATTCAAAATATTACACACCGACATCTACATACCCCTTTACACCCTAGGACGACAAATTCAGAATCTTCGGGTAATACTCCTGTGGCTTTTCTTCCGTATATTCGAAGTGTCACTGATAGGATTGGCAAAATTCTTCGCAAAGAAGGTATCAGGACTACCTTTCGACCACCCAAGAAAATCTCACAATATCTACCCTCTCTTAAGGACCCATTACCGCCCCTATCTTCCTGTGGTGTCTATTCTATTCCTTGTTCATGTGGATATGTGTATATTGGCGAAACTGGTCGTTCCGTCAAAACTCGGATTCAAGAGCATCAAAGATGCATTCGATCAGGTCTTTTCTCCCATTCTGCAGTTGCAGAACACTGCCAAGAAACCGGTCATTCCATATTGTTCGAAAAAACCCATATTATTTCTAAGAGCCCCTTCTTTTATTCCAGGAAAATCCGCGAATCTCTAGAGATCCGAAAAAATCCACATAATATCAATCGAGAGGAAGGATACTACTTGTCTCCCATCTGGAATCTCCGTCTAGAGCCGCCGTCCGGTCCCGCTACCACGATGCAGCCACATGATTGGCCAGCGCGCGCTTCTTGACGTTCGCGCCACGAAGTGTGCCGATACGTCCCGACACGACAGGTCACCGCGACTATAAATAGAGCGGTAGCGGAGTAATCGTCGGATTCACTCCCCGCCTCTCGACGTGTTAGTGTTCTGAGCTGTTGGACGTGAATCCCTGTCCTGGCATTTGGTTTTCACCTCTGGCTGCGTTAAGTAGTTGAGTTACTGTGACCAAATGCTCATCTTGGTAGTTAGTATTCGCCTCTGGTTGCGTTGAGTAACTGAGTTACCGTTGCTAACTACCCATCTTCCTGTCTTTTGTTTTCTTTTTCTTTGTTCTCCTGAAGAAGCTACATACAATTGTAGCGGAACGTCGAGATGAACCCACTTTTGGGTCACTCAGAAATGACACGGTCCAAACCCGGAAGACGAATAAACTATAATCCTAAAACTTACTCAAACATTTTAGCGTGAATAATATTTCTGAAAGAAAAACCCAGATAACACTGCAAAGGAAGATCTTAAGAGAAAGATAACGAATATCAACTCAGAAATACTCCCTAACATAGAATCCTTCGAAATAAAACAAGCTGTGGCACAACTAAAGAACAATAAGGCTCCGGGCCCAGACGAAATACTTGTAGAAATGTTGAAGGAGGGAAGTGAAGTTATTCTCGAAGAATTGAAAAATTTTTTCAACGAATGTCTTCATATAGGAGAAGTCTCAGATGATTGGAATGAAAGTTTGACAATACTTCTCTTCAAAAAAGGAGATAGGGGAGATTTGAAGAACTATAGCCCAATCTCTCTGCTGTCCCAAATGTACAAATTGTTTATAAGAGTAACAACCAATAGATTAACGCCGAAACTCGATAAGTATCAACCAGTAGAGCAGGCAGAATTCCCAAATGGTTACAGTACAGCGGATCATCTTCTTACAGTCAGAACGCTAATAGAGAAAGTCAATAAATATCACTTGAACTTATACATTGGCTTCGTTGATTATAAAAAGGCATTCGACTCCGTAGAACTTTGGGCAATAGAGAGGGCTATGAACAACTGCAGGATAGAATCCCGATACAGAATGCTCATACATAATATTTACAAGAAAGTTACAATGAAAATACAAATAGATGCGAAAACCAAAGCTATACCAATAAACAGAGGAGTTCGCCAGGAAGATGTTATCCCACCAAAGCTATTCACACTTGAACTAGAAGACGTGTTCAAAGACATCGACTGGGCAGATAAAGGAATAAATGTTAATGGAAGAAAACTGAATCGTTTGAGATACGCTGATAACCTTGTAATATTCCCTACAAGTTTCGAAGAACTACAGACCATGATGACGCAACTATTTCAAGCTTCCGAAAAAGTAGGTCTTAAGATGAACTTGGAAAAAATAACAATAATAAAACAAATACACCGAAAATTAGACAAATAACGTTGAACGACATAAATTTAGAAATAGTAAGTGAATACATCAACCTGGGACAAATAATGAAAGTTAACAAAGAAAATCAAACTGTCAAAGCGTGGGCAGGATTTGAAAAACTGAGTTAGATCTTGAAAAGCACTAAAATACAACAATATTTGAAAACCAGAATTTACGATCAATGTATCCTCTCTATACTCACGTATGGTTCACAGACGTGGACAGTCACCAAGTCTAAGATAAATAAAATAGTAACGGCATAAAAAGCGATGGAAAAATCAATGCTCGGGATAAGACTTATAGACAAAAAACAAACAAATGGATTAGAAGCAAAATCAAAGTAAAAGACGCAGAAAAATATGCTGCCAAATTAAAATGGGGCTTCGCAGGACACAATGTCTAACTAAAAGATAAAAGATGGAACCACGGAAAACAACAATGGAGAGCATGGTTACAAAAAAGAAGCAGAGGAAGACCACAAATGAAATGGGCTGATGACATTAAGAGGATCGGAGGATACAACTGGAAGCAAGTGACGCAAAATAGAAAACATTTTATTGATTTGGGGGAGGCCTATGTCCAAAGTTGGATTACTTAAGGCTGAAGAGAGAGAGATCGAGAGGTTCATCGTTAAGAATATTCAAAAGAAAATATTTTTTAATAATATGTTCTATAGTTAGTAAGAATATCATATTCCCTATACGACAATTTTTCATTATCTTAGAATATTATCCAACCAATAACTTTATCTTCAAATAGTTATCCAATCGTTTTCAAACTTCACTCTCTACTTTTACTAGTCTATATTACCATTTACCTAAAGTTGAATTTTTGCACACGTCTGCTGTGAAATTATTACTTCTTCCTAACTTTTTAATAAAATATTCATTCTCACCTAAAGAATTCTCTCGCTCGGTTTATTCACCGCCAGTTAAATTAAAAATAGATCATCATTTAAATAGTTTGACTGCGCTCTGTCGTAAGTTCTCGTAAATAATTTATTATGGCAGTGAATCGGCGCATTCTGGTAGGATCTTCACACAATTAATTCGCGCAGACGGTATAAATACCGGAGATCGTTTGAGTTGGATGTTGACAGGTTGACTTTATTAAATATTTTGTATGAAGACTATCTTTTTGTCTAACAGAGCAGCTTAAATAGACGGCACTGTGATTTAGTAGTATTAACAATAAAAATAGATATCATTTTTAAATTTTTATTATTACTTAATATTCTGAAAGTAAGAAAACTCCTGACGTGAATATAGCATATTATTATGTTTAAGTTTTATCTCATGTAGACTCAAACTCGGTTATCAGCTAAATTTGTAGTTTTATTATTTAATAGTGAATGAAATCCTTTGAATCAGAAATCTTGTTCTTGCAGTTCCTATCCGTTTAGGATGATGACGACCATGATGGTAATCTGTATTTTGCAAACTGCGTCTCTGAAAAGATTTGTGGTTGTTGTGTTGAACCAAATACGTAGATTTTTCAGCCAGAAAATTCTTCGCCTTCCTGGTCTGCGTTTTCCTTCTACTTTTCCTTGAAGAATTAATTGTAGCAAAACATATATATCGTTGTTCCTCATGATGTGACCGAGGTATTTATTTTGGTTGTTTTTATTGTGGTTAACAACTCTTTTTCTTTTTGCATTTTTAATAAAACGTCATGGTTAGTAACGTGGTCGGTATATTCAGGATTCTGCTATAAAACCACATTTTGAAAGCCTTAATTTTCTTACAGGTATTATCTGTGAGATTCCACGGCTCAACTCCGTACAACAGTAGAGGAAAGATATAACATCGTAATAACCTGATTTTTATGGGTACTGATCATGGCATTTGAATAGTTGAGCCATTTTTTGAAATGCAGATCTTGCTTTCTTTATCCTAGATTTTATTTCTAGGGCAGGGTCCCAGTTTTCATTGACGTTCGTACCAAGGTAGGTATATGTTTTTACTCTCTCTGTTGATTGACCATTCACATTGATTCTTTTAATGTGCTGTTCCTTGTTAGAGATCATCATACATTTTGTTTTCTTAATGTTCAGTGAAATTTCACATTTCTGACTCACTTCTGTGATTCTATTCATTCATTCCTGAGGGCTTCATAACTATCATCGAATACTACCGTGTCATCCACGTATCTGATGTTATTGATACATTCTACGTTAATTCGAATGCTGGCTTCAACATCTTCTACTGCTTCTTGAAAGATTTCCTCAGAGTAGAGGAAATCTCTTATAGGAAAGATCCTTTGTTTCCTCATCTCTTAGTCTTCTCATATCTATTGTTAGTACTATTATTTTTTGTAATCTTTTTAAATCTAAACCTAAATTACTACTAATAACTACCAATAACAGGAATATGATCTGACGATACATCAGCACCAGGGTAACTTTTAACTGATGGGCATCCATTACGAAATCTCTTATTAATCATTATGTAATCAATTTTATTCCGTATTATGTTTTCTGGTTGATCTTGCGGAGAGACCCAAGTTTTAGCTATTAAGTAATTTTTATTGCGGACCTGATTATGAGCAGAACATAAAGTTACTATGAAACAGACTGTGAGTAAGTATTTTCTTAAATTTCAACACGACGGTATATAACGCTGAACATAATACATCATTATAAAATACCAGTTTAGTCTCTACATCAGTCGATCATCATTAAATCTCAAAAAGCTACTAACTGGATAATGTACCAAATAAATACTAACTTTTGATAAGATATTTCTGCTAGTGCTGTATGTACAGGTTATAAAAATCGAATCAACTGCGTAATATTTGTAACATAAAGATACAAAGTTGTTTTTCATAATATACTTTTTTTGTGCTCATAAAACAACCTCATATATCTTGAAAAAAGTTTTAAAAACTTTCCGCTTTGGTTATTATATATAAATAAACCGACTAAATCAAGGTACACAACTTTAAAAAGTTGCGAAAGAATTTATATAAGTTGTAAAGTTGGTATCAAACATAGATAGACAAAATGAAAAAATGATACATCAAAAAGTTAAGAAGTTTCTTGAGAGATATGAGTGTGACGTGAAGTGGAAAAATGGGAATATATCTTTCGTCTTGTGTTACAAAGTAAGAGGTTATTTAATCATATGGGTGTTTCTACGAAAACGTCGTTTTGTATCTGAACAAAAATAGTCCTACATTAACTTCTGAGAGTTATTGGTAAGGGAAACAATACAATTTACAAATTATTACAAGGTGTACAATTATAATAGCCTATTTTAAATATTGTAACGTTTAATACCTTTAATATAGTCCAAGAACTTTATTAAACTGAAAGTTAAGTAGTTCTTTGATATTGGTATCCAGACCGTTTTGTCATGTGTTGTTGATGTATGATTGACATGTAACTTATCGCACTTTCCCTCTTGTCGTTTCCTAATTACCGTGGAGTGTGATTTTTTCCAATATTCCTAATAATTTGTCTCCATTATTCTCTATATTAAGGAATTAAAACAGCCAGATCAAACTCAACTTATTTCAGATAATCCCCAGTGTTTTCAAACTAATGTGAACCAATTCTGTAACACAACCTACTAGATATCGTCAAGGTAATACACATTCAGTTTAAGACTTGACAATCACTAGTAAGGAAGAACTTCTTAGTGAAATGCATTGTCTATTATCAATAGGTATTTTGGACCATGTAGTTCTCCAGACACAAGCTCAATTGTATATTACTGGTGCAACAAATGAAAAAATAGTGAAAGAATTTAGTAAAATATTAAAACACTGAAAACTTTGTTTTCAAACTTCCACAAAATTTATTTTAAATCTTATCACTACAGCTGTTTCGGCTGATTGCCTTTCTCAAGTGATCTATTTTTGGCTTGGGTTTACAAATTTATAGTTTCTAATGAAATAGGTTGAGGAGGGGAGAACTGTTTGTCTCAAGTTGGTCATTCAGAATTATATCTGTTTTTTAATTTGTTGATTTCCATAGATTCTAACAAAGATAGCTTAAGGCCTTTATTTTGAATGTGAAGAATTTTAAATTTTTCATTAAAAGAATGATTATGATCTAGAAGGTGAAGTGCGTATGTCGAATCTGTTTTTCTATTCTTAAAAGCCCTTTTATGTTCTGCTATTCGTTTATCAAAGTTTCTACCAGTTTGACCGATGTAAGTTTTTGGGCAATCGCCATATTGAAGTTTTTACACACCACTATTTAAGTGTTTTTTATTTTGGCTCTTGTTATTTTTAATATATTTGCCTAGGTTGTTATGTGTTCGGAAAGCTGGTGTTATTCCTTTCTTTTTTATGTGTTTGGAAATTTTTGTTGTTATTTTGCCTGTATATGTAATCGAGCAGAAGGTACTGGGTTTTTTCTCTGGTGGTGGAAATACTAATTTCAGGGCTTTCCTGTGTAGTTTTTGATTTAACATTTTATTAATTGTTTGTTCGTTGTATCCGTTGTTTACTGCTATTTGCTTAATTATATTTAATTCTGTCTCAAAGTTGTATTGTGACATCGGAATTTCTATTAATCTATGTAACATGCATAAGCTGCCAGTTTATGTTGTGTTGGATGGGATGATGAAGTGTGTATAGTCGTGTCAGTATGGGTAGGTTTATGAAATATGGAGAAGTCATGTTTGTTTTGAAGTCTGCTAATTTTTAAATCTAAAAAATTTATGGAATGATTTTGTTCTGTTTCTATTGTAAATTCAATATGACTATGAAGTGAATTAATATACGATAAAAATTGTCGAGTTACCTGTTAGTACCTGTGAAACATACCAGTACGTCGTCTACGATCTACGCTAGATAGATAGATAGATAGGAGGTTTAAAGGTGTAAAGGAGTTTATATAGTCTGCTCTATAACAGAGCCCAAAGATAATATGAACACACTTTCTTTGTTGTGCAAACACTTTATCAATATGACAAGAGTGACCCCAGGAGAGAATAACATATGCCAGAAGAGAGAATGAAAATTACTATGATCAGCTGTTAAAATAGTGTCCCTGAAAGTCACTTGTGCAAGGTTCCCGAAGAGGAAAAGTTGTCGGGAAAGCTTTTTTGTTAGATTAACTATATGTTGGTCCCAGGTTAATCCTGCATCTAAATATATCCCCAGAAACTTCGCCCCAGTTACGGCGAAGTTTAAGTTTTTTTCAGATGTTTGATAATCAAGGGTGTCGAATTCAGAAAGGTGACAGCTTGCATAGAAAGTAGTGTAATCAACAAATAAAACAGTGTTAACTGTTTCATTTTGAGAGTACATAAGATCATTTATATAGATAAGAAATAATACTGGACCCAAAACCGAGCCTGAGAACCACCAAACAACAGAGATTTTTTTTTGAGAATCCCAATGGTTGAAGTGAACACATTGATCACGATTTGATAAATATGAATTAATTAGTTAAATAGCATCACTATGAAAATTATGATAAGGTACTTTACTAAGCAGAATACCATGTGTGGCACAATTGAAAGTCATAGTAAGATCTAAAAACGATGCAAGAGTATCAAGATATTTTTCAAACTTTCCAAAATATTGTTAGTGAAATGATCAGTAGCTAAAGTTGTTGTTTTATTTTTTCTGAATCCGTATTGGTTTATGGCAAACAGTTTATTAGATTTAAAATGTGGATTATTTTTTTTTTTAATTCTTTCATAAACTTTTAATAAGATGGGCAACAAAGAAATGGGTCGATAATTGTTATAATCATCAATAGAGCCTTTATTATTAAACATAGGTACTACCTTTGCAGTTTTGAAAACTTGAAGATAAGTATTACAAGATATTGATTGGTTTATTAAAGTTATTAGAGGTTAAACAATTATATTTCTAATTGTTTTAATAATTTTTGTGTTAAATCCATCAAGATCTTTGCTTCTACTATTTTTTATCTCTGTAATAGCTAAGTTTTTGAGGTTTGTGGTAATCTTTTTCGCGGTCCCATAATTTACAATTTTATCAAAATTCAGCTTATTCATCTCGTTCTTGGAGGTCAAATCTCTGACGACTGGACTATTTAAGAATTTTGCAATTTAAAAGAGAAAGTGGTTAATTGAAGAACCTATAAGTATGAGAAAGGTCCAAAAAACCAAAACACAAGTACTCAAAGTTAAAATTAAATTTCTTACTAATGTTAATGTTAATGAAATAAAAAAATATGTCAATATGTTAATGTGTTTATTAAGATTTATATCGATGTTTTCTTTAGGCTATAGCAATTTTTTCTGGAACATTATTGCTCTAAAATATGTTTTGATTATTTTTGTAAAATTCTAAGCTTAAATTAGTATTTATTTTGATCTTTCTGTAACGCTTGTAATCTGTCTTTATTCGTAGTTTTATTTCTGTCAAATTTGAGACCATATTAGTTTTATTCTACAAACCACAATAAACTTTTCTTTTTTCGTTCGCTGAGAATATCAAAAAGTCCAATTAGAATAAAACCCAGTATGTCAATTAAGAAGATTGCTCGTCGGCAGATCAAAATTGATGGTCAGGTGACCGTAGCCGTAAACATCAAGTTATCATTGTCATCAATCTTGGTTCTATTTTGTTTTTCCTTTAGGCGGTGGCTGGAAGGGGGCGAGGAAGTGGCTCTTTTATAAGATACATTTATCACTCTCCGGTTTTGTGATAAATAGCCAAGGGCTACTGGGATGTATATATACGGTTGGACGAAAGTCCAAAAAATCAATATTGTCGGCCAATATACGATGAATTATTAGTTTTATTAAAAAAACAAAGAGGCTGTTTAAGATGCATGTATGTATAGTATCAGTCTTAATAATGTTTTTTAATGGTCCAACATTGGTAAACATTGTAATCAACAATTTTTTAAAAGTAGTAATGTAAAACATTTGAAATGACACAATCATAATCATAATCATCATAATCACAATCGGTCATATCATTGGCCTCAAACAGTTTTGTTATACTTCAATATTTATGTATTAAGACTGTTATTTATCTTACGGCTGTTCTTTTTTGATCTTAAGGCTGTTCGTGGTCTTTTTCTGTCTAAAACGCTAAGGTTGGACTGGTTGGCCAAGAGAGACCAGTCAATCTGTGAAAAAGATTATTGATTTCACATAAAAATCTTATACAGATATTTAAAGATTCTAAAACAAGGGTTCCCAAACTTTTTTGAACCACGTCCCCTTTTGTTGAAAAAATGAAAGTTTCCTGCACCCCACACCCCTGAACAATAAATTGTATGGGCCTAGGAACAAAACAAAAATAAATAAGTATTACATAGAAATAGAAAACAAAACATTTATTTATACTGCCATAAGATACAACAATAATCAGTTTTTATAAAATTCAATAATTATTAATAAAAAAATATAGATTAGGTCGATTAGTGAGATGGATGTGCTTGCATTTTCTTTACTAGTATGCCTATTCGTGGCTGAATTTTAGTATAAGCACAACGCAGGTCACCAGCAGCATCAAGTTTATTTCGATACTTTGTTTTAATTGCAACAAATGTTGAAAAGGCTTTTTCGTACAAATAGGTGCCTAAAAATTGCAAATATAAACGAAGAGCTTTTCGTGATACACTAGAATATACTTTGAAATATCTTAACCAAAATGAAGGTTTTTCCATTATATCAAAGTTGTATTTAGCAGAGAAATCATGTTTTATTTGCAAGGCATCTTCTTGTAGTGATTCAGGCAGGGAGTATATGTTGACATGGAATGGTTAATTGACATTCTGAGAATACAATCGTCACAAGTGTTCGGAAAGTATTTCTGGAACTCTTTAATTAGGCTGTCCAAATGGTTTGATATTTGGATTTTCAAATTTGATCCTTCATAAATGTCGTTGAAGAGTGGTTCTTCTAAGATTTACTCTTCTTCTTCTAGTGCCGTCTCCATTAATAAAGGTTGGCTATAACCATTGCAAATGTATGTCTATCTTCTGCTTTTCTTAAGAGCGTCTATATGTTTAATCCGGTCCAGTCGCGAATGTTTTTCATCTAGGATATTTGTCGTCTACTTGGACTCCTTTTTCCTTCGATTTTACCCTTCACAGTCAGCTGCAACAATTCATACTTATCAAATCTAAGTATGTGCCCTAAATATGCTGTCGTTCGCCTTTTAATGGTGGTCAAAAGTTCTCTGTCGTTTCCCATTCTGTGCAACACCATTTCGTTCGTAATATGATCGGTCCATGTTATCTTCAAAATTCTCCTAAAAAGCCACATCTCAAAAGCTTCCAGTTTTCTCATTAAGTCAACATTAACAGTTCAGGCTTCCACACCATCAAGAAGAATATGGTGGATATAACATTTTAACGTCCAATATCGGATTTGCAGATTGAGTCTTTGGTTACTCAGAAATTTCCTCATCTTCAAAAAGGCTGCTCTTGATTGCTCTATTCTTTAGCGAATTTCTGATTTCAGATTTAAATCTTCCGTAATCCAGACTTTTAAGTATTTCATTTTATCCACTTGCTCAATATCTCCATTTTTCATCTGGATCCTTGTAATGACTTTGCCCCTCTTACTGATAACCATGATTTTTGTTTTCTTTATATTTATCGTTCAACCAAACTGTTCCCCAGTATCACAAATTATGTTTAGTAACGTCTGCAGGTCTGTCTCACTTTTAGCGATAATGACTGTGTCGTCAGCATAACGGATGTAATTTATATTTTCACAATTTATCTTGATCACTTCGATACAGTTTTCAAGTGCTTGCGTAAATAACTGTTCGGAATATATATTAAATAGAAATGGTGAAAGTACACAGCCCTGTCTCACTCCTCTACTTATCTGTTGCGCATCCGGACTATTTCCATCTAATGTTACCACAGCCTGTTGGTTTCAATATCGATTAGACATTCCATGAGAATGTTATATTTACCTTTGTCGAAAGCTTTCTCATAGTATATAAACGCAACGAAAAGATCTTTTTGTTGGTTTTGACATGTTTGGGCAAGAGTTCTGAAACTATACAGAGCTTCCACTTAAGCCGAATAATCTATAGTTATTAGTGTTTGGGGTTCTTGGTTTTTGGTAGCAGAACAAAGGTCGATAACAGCCATTCTGTAGGTATCTCACCAGATTTGTATATGCTGTTAAAGAGTATAGTTATTGCACTTAAATTGTCTTCGTCTATAAGTTTAATCAGTTCGATATGAACTTTATCTGGCCCAGGGGCTCTGCAAGATTTTGAGTTGTTTATAGCATGTTGGACTTCAGATTTTAATACTATTGAAGCTTCCTCGTTATTAATCTGTGTTGGTCCTGCTCTTGTGTCCATGAAAAGATCTAGTCCATACTTGTTTTATTTCAATTGGGTTATTAATAGGTTTATTTTTTTTTGTCAATTAATCGGTTAGGTGTATTTGTTAGTGATTTTCCAGATAATTTTTTCACTTTTTTATATAAATTATAATGATCATGCTTTTTTTGCAATTCTTCCACTTCGACGCATGTTTTTTCTACTCTTTCCACTCTTTTATTTTGTTCCTGATAAATTTGTTTTTCTCTGCACTTATTTGGGTTGTTGGTCTTTTGTTCTATAATTTCGTCTTTGTTTCATGATTTCCAGTATTTCTTGAGTCATTCAAGGTTTTTGGCTTTCTGTTATCTTTTGTAGAGTTTCTTTCTGTGTTTTTTTGCTCCAGATTTTTACATTCTCAATGTTTTTCATTTCTGATGTTAATTTCCTTATTTCTTGATTGATACAAGTTGTAGCTTCAGCACATAAAACTTTTGAACTTTATTATCTTATTTACCCTCAGTTTTATTTTTGAAACAAAGAGGTTATGATCTGAGGGGACATCTGCGCCAGAAAAAGTCTTAACGCTTAAAGATTTACTCTACTTTAGGGAAACTCGAATAATTGTAGGGGTTTGCTGATATTTTACGCCTCCAAAATTGAAATTTCTCAATATACATCTTGGTCGCATCACGATGAGTAACTATACTTGAGTCTCCACCCTGCAATTTTAGGTTAAGGCTGTTCGACGAGTCAAAGATGTCGTAACAAGTAAGCCAATATTACTTGAAAACAATGTTTTTTTAATGCCACGCTTAGTACATTTTGCTTGCTGTTCCAAGAAGGTAATAACTTCATTTTGAAGGTCAAATAATCTTGCCAAAATGTTTCCTTTTGAGGGCCATCGTATTTCTGTATAAAACAGCGGCCTTTTGTCTGCTTCACAAAGAATTTTAAACAGTCAAGTATTCAATGTACTGTTTTTTATGTAATTTACTACACTACCCTATTCATTTGAAATCATTCAGTTCATTTGAAAGAGTTTTTGCTGCCAAGGTTTAAGTAAGGTGGCTGAGAACATCACAAGGTACTTCTTCCACCAAGAAGTACCTTGTGTACTTATTCCACAAGAAAATTTCTAAGAACAAGAGACATCTTTGACACAAACCGTATCCAGAGGATGTACAGAACTAAACATAGGCTGATCAACCATCTGATCAGCATTTAGCCAGGTAGTTGCATCAACGACCAAACAGGAAAGTAGGCATGATACCAAAAAAAGTGCCTACAGAAAAAGATGGCAAGGAGGCAACGACAGGAACAATCAAATACCCGAAGACGATGCGGTCCAAACAGTGGATGGTGCAGATGCGGGACATCAGAAGAGACAATATGAAATTTTTTAAGTTTGAATGTTAATATTGTAATGGCAACAAACATTTTTATTTTTTATTTTTATTTATTATGCTGGCCTCAGTTTCGAACTCTTCTCTTTTGCTCTGGCTTGCGACCAGCTATTCTGCTTTCTAGTTACTCCATCCACTTGTGAGCAACACAAGTAAAGTTAAACAAAAATTACAAGATACAATTTGTGAATTTTTTTTGTTATGAGAACACGTTTTTTATTCAATTTTCTTTAGACTTTAACTTAATCTTAAGGTTATTCTTAATAAATGTATCGATATGAATAATAAGCCAGCGACATAAAATTTTAATACACGTAAAGCATTGTGTGCAATATATTATTTATTTATTTTTATTTTGACTGAACTATAATTACCAAACAAACAAAAAGACCAATAATGAGTTAATTATAACTCAGAAAGTCAAATACGAACGTTTAGAACCGAACTATAAAGATTTTCCTAGCGATTAAACTTTCCAAGTGTAATATAGTCTGATTATCAAGTTCCACAAAATCATGTGTAACGTACGTTATCTAAAATCCACCTATATATCCTCCAAAAACCGATAGTTTTATTGTCTAACATCAAGCGCAATCGTTTCCGTTCCGAGCCCTGGAACGCTTTTGACTGAAAAGTTTAATTTATCTGTTGTAAGGAAGGCAGAGCAATCTTTGAGGAAAACATAGCATAGAAAGTGTAGCTGAAAATCCTAGCTTTCTCAACTCCAAATTGGCTTTTTAGAAAACTAATGAGTTTCGTACTGTTTCCAGTGATTGGTTGTTTAATCACTTGAAAAGAGGACTTACAGTTCTTGTAGTTGCTTACTTGCTGCATACCGACTCAGTTATTTATTATTCAACTAACAATACAAATTGTGAGATCTACATAAAGCTGCATAAGAATATACAAACAAGCGAAATATATTTGTTTGTCAAGCATGTCATTAATAACGTATAAGCTGAGTAATTGGTAGCAAATAAATGAAGCCTAATACAAAATTTTCCAAAAGTAATTGTTTTGTGGTTCTGTAAACAACTACTACATATTGACGATGAAGGGAGGACATTTTTGTTGTTATTATCAAAAAAACTATTAATTATTTTTTTTTAGTAAACTAGTGTCGATCTAGACTAGATTGACATTAAATATATGTTAATTCGAGAAATACTCCAGTCAATATAGACATTTTAAATAATGAAAATTACTGGAAATCCAAATATTGGTGGAGAGCTGGGCTTTACCATTACAAATTAAGTTTTAAAAATACCAATGTATCGTATGTGTGTTACAAAAGTTATTCGATGTCAAAGGTCAAAATTTGAGGTTTTTTAGATTTTTCTCGAAAACGGTAAATTTTATCAAAAAAAAAACTTTATCTTTTTATCTTTACAAAAATAGTATTCATGATTTTTCCTAAGAGTTACCATTCTTGACATATCGCGATTCTAAGAATCATATTATATGTGATATGGATATATTTCCACGCCACCTATGAGGTAGTGTAGGTACTCGTTATTTTTTACCGTGGTGTCCCCTGTAGGCCTACTCCACTAACTGTCAGGACAATTTTTGGATAATTTAAGGAAACAATACCCGTCAAGTTCCAGATATTATCTTATTATTGATATTAATTATTGGGTTAACTATTGTTTTGATTTCTGTAGATATTTTAATCAAAAACATACTCCTGAAAGTCTACTTCAACAGTCGAGTCGTCTTCGATTTCTTTTTCTTCCTCTTGCTGGATATTTATAAATAGTACAAATATGGCTAAGTCATTGGTCTCTTCATTAAAATCACAATAATATTTCTCTATTATCCTTCTAAATCCTTTAAATCACAATAATTTTTAATATTATAAAGCAGATGTTAAAAAAATATATCTCTTTATGCTTTTATTAATTATGGGATTCTTGTGTAGTCAAAAACAAAAAGCAATAAATCTATTTCTCACGTTTTGTCCAATAAAGAGAGCCTTAATCAAAAACTTCGTTAATTCTAATCGGCTTTCTTCTTCTTCACTTTCTCCTCCTTCGCTTTTTCGAGACTTTATCATTTTCCATTCGAAAAAATGTCTGCTTTCAAACAAAGTTTATTAGGCTAAACTTTCTACCTACCTACATAAGCTTATTTATTTCCAGGGTTGGGTTTAACAACCGCTGGGGGAGATATTTACTGGCAGATGCGAATAAAATATACGAAACCTCTTTAGACTTCGAGATAATTATAAGAACGTTATCCTGAAGATAATTAGACAAAAAGACGCTACCTTTTGTACAGATTGTGAAAATTAAATAGCGTACGATAAATATGTCCCAGTGAGGATTTAGGAACAGTTACTTATGAAATATATTACAGATAATAGGGTTACTTTTGTTTCAGAAGTGGTTTTTTTGTCAAATCGCATAAAAAATTATTCAATTATTTTATACAGAAATCTTCTTTTTTATCATTGGCTCTATTAACACAGAATTATCATAGCAATATCGATACATTTTTGGCAAAGTAACGTAAGTGACATTTTTGTCGAAAATCATGTTTTTCAATTAAACTAACACTATTATTGTTAAAAGGGTACTGCCAAAGTGTAGTAAGCGTCGAATTACTTTAAACCTTTTTTAGAACGAGTAGGACAAGTATTTTCAGTCATAATTTAAATAATTTTAACCAGGTTGAATTAAAAAATTGTTTTTTCTACAAATCGTGTTTGGTGACTTACGTTACTTTGCCAAAAATGTATCGATATCTAAAATAAAATTAAAGAAAGAATGGTATATGAAATATTAATTTAATATATTATATTTTTGTAGTATCTCATATAGCCTAGTCTGGTTAAAAAAAAGGTCGAACAATTTTTCGCAGATAGCTGAAGCTTTTAAGACATAGGTGGAGGTTACTAGATGACGAATAGATGAAAAAGTACTCGTATTTTTACCATGTGTGTTTTTTTAACAATAATTTATGGTCACTATTTGATTTTTTGTCTGCAAGTTGTATCCCTTATATTTTACATAAACAATATTTATATCGTTTTTTATATCAAGATTATCTTTATTTTCCCGATTTTTTAAATTAAAATTGATAAATATTTTACAGAGATATTTGCAAATAAGCAGTTTTTTTGCAATAATTTATAGATTTCATTAATTTTTTTATTAACAAAATAAAATGTAATTAGTATATTTGAACATCGAGGAATTACTGTCTTTTAAATTTGTGCGAAATTTTCCCCCGATCGGTCAAATAGTTTAAAAGTTATTTAATTTATTTATCATTGATGCTAAGTATTTCAACTATTGAACTTGCTCTATGATTGATGCTAGACACATTTAGCAAATTTCATAGGATTCTTTAAGACTTGAACTATCTCAGAAGTTAAATTCATATTGCGTTTTCATCGAAATTATTTACAAAATAAACGTTTTAAAAAGGGGTATGTTTTTTACTCATAAACTTATATGTAATAACTTCTTTATTTTTTAAGCTACAGATTTGTACGTAAAACCATTGGATAGCTGGTAAAAAACTCACATTTAAAATAAACCGTCTATCACCAATAGGAACGAAGTTGGGAACTACTTTAATGAAATTTTGGAGCGTGGCAGCTGCTACTCATCCAGCCTTTTTTACGCATACTAAGATATATTACCGGCTTTTTATTATATAGATGACACATTTTCTATTATATAGATACAAAATATAGGGACATCAGGACGGTATACTCTGTGATCTTTGGAGACATTTAGATCTAAAAACATAAATAAATCTGTTTACCATCCTCGTACTGTATATATACACATCTATAAAAGTATAAGATCGTCAAAGTAGTAAATGATTATAAGGAATATAATAATATACTATGCAAAAAATGACCTGAAATTTAATTTATAAAATATATAAGTAATATTACATCATTGATATACAATGAAAAAAAATATATGTTGATTTTTCGGGATTTTCCGAGATTTCCGAGGGGTGCAAATTCTTCTTCTTGTAGTTCCTTCTCCTATTTGGCGACTGCTCTAAAGAGATCTACTGAGCGGCAATTATATCACTCCCTTAGGTTTCTCGTCCAGGAAATTCTTCGTCTTCCTATGGCTCTTTTACCCTTGATTTTACCTTGCATTATGAGCCTTAATATCTCATATTTCGCAGCTCTGGTAATGTGGACTAAATATTCCAGCTTTCTTGTTTTTATGTGCTTTATGACCTCGCAATCCTTTTGTAGCCTTCTTAATACTTCTGCATTTGTAACTCGTTAGGTCCATGGTATTTTCAAAATCCTCCTCTGGCATCACATCGCAAATGATTCCAACTTCGTTATATTATCCACTTTCAGTGTCCAGCTTTCCATTCCATACAACAAAGTCGAGAACGGGTAGCATCTTAAGGCTCTTATCCTCAGATCCAGAGGAAGATCTCGATTGACAAACATTGTTTTCATTTTTATAAATGCTTGTCTTGTAGCTTCAATGCGTGTCCTTATTTCTCTACCTTGGTCATTGTTTTCATTTACCCAGGTTCCCAGATATTTGTAATTATTTACTCTTTCTACTTTTTTTCTCGATATCTAGCCTTTCTACTGTATGTTGCTTAGACTCCTTCCGGCTCGAGGAGATAAGAATACGGCCGGGGCCAGAAGACCCTGCCTGTCGTAAGAGGCGACTAAGGGGCGGATATGAGAGGTGGAGGGCCGTCGTTTGAGGTGTCGGGTTGGTAGAAACGCACAGAGATGCTTAGTCATCTTAGTCACCGGTCTACATTCCTAGTATCCGAGACGAGCACCTCGTGGGACCACTCTACTCTCATTTTCCACAAGAGCCGGGTGTGGTTGAACGAGCCAGGTACGGTGGCTCCCTCGGAAGCTAACACCGCGGAAGAGGGAGCGGGAGACCCGGCACGTACCACACCTCGGAATGATTAAAGAGTGGTAGAGGAGTGATTCCTCGGCGGCGACCTGTCTACGTGCGAGGTGGTATTCCACCACCTGCGTGCCTTTCCGCCTCCGGGGGGAGGATTCACGGAAGGGTGGCGTGACCGGCAACACAGGTACTACGGGGGAGGTGGAGCCCCACGATGTTTCGGCATCGTGCCACCCCCAATTGGTCTCGGACTCGTAGGGGCAGTGGGAGCGCTAAAGGTCGTATGCCGAAAGGCCAGGTAGACCGGGGTCCTGCCAATTAATTTTGGAGGGCACAAAGCTATGCAATGTATGTTGCTTAGAAATAATCATGAACTTGGTTTTTTTAACGTTCATTTGTAGTCCATATTTGATACTGATTTGATGTAATCTTCTTCTAGACTGTCTGCAAAAACAGCGGTGTTTGCTGTTCCCGCAAAAAAAACTGCCTATGTTGTTTAAGATTCTTCCGTTTATTGATATACCCTGTTGTTCCTCTGATATTGTTTTCTTAAAAATAGCTTTGCTGTACAAATTGAATAACAACGGGGACAGCACGCAACCCTGTCTAACACCTCGTTTGATTTCTATTGTTTTTGTATCGACATTTTCGATTCTAACCTTTGCTTTTTGATTTCAGAACAGATTGACAATAACCTGTACATCTTGACTATTCACATTCTTTTCTTTTAACAGTTTTATGAGTTCCTGATGTCGTACTCTATCAAAAGCCTTTTGATAATCTATAAAGCAGATATAGAGATCCTGGTTCATATCTAGTCGTCTTTGCGCGAGAACATTAAAAGCGAACAAAGCCTCTCTCGTTCCTAGTCCTCCGCTGAATCCAAACTGGGTGTCATCCATATCTTCTATTTTTTTGTATAGTCTTCCATGTATTATTTTGAGAAATATCTTATTTGAGAAATAAGTGTGTGGCTTATTAAGGAAATTGTTCTGTACTTGGGGCATTCTGTCGCATGTACTGACTTTGTTAGTATTACAAACGTGGACAGCAACCAATCTTGGGGTAATACTCCTGTTGTATATACTTTTTTGAACATATATAAAAGTATATGTAGTGTTTCTTCGTCAATGCATTTTATTAGCTCAGTGGATATCTGATCTGGGCCTACTGATTTTGCGGTCTTTGCATTTCTAATTGCCTGTTCTAATTCGCACATTATTATTTTCGGTCCTGTTTGTTCCTATGGTTATTCTTGTATCATCCTATCATCGTCGAATAGTTTCATTATGTATTCTTGCCAAAATATTAGTTTATCTTTGATGTCTGCATCATTGAAAATTATGGCATGAAATCAGTGAAAATCAGTGAAAAATTAGGGAAAATTATGTCATTATTATTAATATTGCGACAGCCTATTTCAGCCAAATTAAAAAAAAGTAAGTTTTTACGGTGAATTTCAAATGGACTTAATTTTTCCGAGGTTTCCCATATTTCCTAGCCAGTAAAAACCATGTAGTTAAGATTGCGACAGCCTATTCCAGCCAAATTTAAAAAAAAAAAAGTAAGTTTTTACGGTGAATTTCAAATGGACTTTATTTTTCCGAGGTTTCCCATATTTCCCGACCAGTGAAAACTATGCAGTTATTCATATTTCGACGAGCTACCCCTGATTAAAAAAAGAGGCTTTAGCTGCAATGGAACCCAAGGTAATGTAAATTTTTCCTACATGTTTTAATTGGAGTTATCTCCTCCACTTTCCTATGTCGATCTTTCGAAAGTACCTTCGATTCGAAGGGCTGTAAGTTTCGAAAAATTGGAGGAGTTTTATAGCTTCAATATAAAGTTTAGTTTCTTATTCAAATATTGTGCAAATTTTACTTCTTAATGTTTATCAACAACGGAGATATGATTTTTGATAAAATAGTCCCTAACTTCGTTCCTATTGGTCATAGAAGGTTTTCTTTATGTGAGTTTTTTTACCAGCTATCCAATGATTGTACTTACAAGCTTGTAGCTTGAAAAATATAGAAGTTATTACAATTGTGAAAAAGTAAAAACATACCCCTTTTTCAAACGTTGATTTTGTAAATAATTTCGATGAAAACGCAGTATGAATTTAACTTCTAAGTCTTAAAAAATCCTATAAAATTTGCTAAATGTGTTTGGTATCATTAATAGAGCAAGTTCAATAGTTTAAATATTTAGCCTCTGGGATAAATAAATTAAATAACTTTTAATCTATTTGACCGATCTAGGGAAAATTTCGTACAAATTTAAAATATTCTAAATATAAAAAAAATGATATAAATATTGTTTTTTTTTTAAATATGAAGGAAAAAACTTATAGACAAAAAAACATATTGTGAACCATAAATTATTCTTTAAAAAAAACGCAAGGTAAAAATACGAGTACTTTTTCATCTATTCGTCATCTAGTAACCCCCACCTATGTCTTAAAAGTTTCAGAATCTGCGAAAAATTTTACCGTGAAATTGATGATTTGTGCATAACCAGACTGGGCTAATACTACACATTTCAACTGCCAAACCCGTCTATAGGGGAAGAAGGAGGAATATTGCCTACTTATGACAAAACTATTATAGACTGTTTGCTATAGCTTTTACGAATTTGAAACTTATAATATGGACATTTAGTTCATTCAGTTAACCAATTACTGCTTCAAAAAATATTATAAAGTAATTACAGATATTTTAAAACTACATATTTTTAAAACTCAAAAACTTCTGGTAATATCGACCAATCGGGTAATATCGATAATGGAGATGGGTAATATCTAGCAAGGATGGGAAATATCGATCACAGATGGACAAGTTCAATGGTTAAGTTTACTTAGGTTTAAGCATAAAATACCCATTTCTTTAGTCACATTTACAGTTTGAGCAAATATAAAGGTGAACAGTATCCGCTTCCGTGCAGTCTGCATGATCCCAGAGACCATAGAGATGACATCTCCAGCATAATTCATTTAGTCCAAACTTCGAACATGCTGCACATAGTTCGCTTTCTCGTGTTTGGTGTGTTATCACGCCATAAATCTTTTTCTTTTGACTAATTTTTCTGCTTTTATCTTAGTAGCTCCAATTGTTCGTTTAACTTTCTCAAGCTCATTCTTCTTTTGCTTTTTTTGTTCCTTATTTTCTAACTCTCCTTTTAATGGTGTTGACATTAAAATGGTAGAGTGTTGAGTTCGCCTGCTTCTAGTTTGTGTACAACTACTGGGGCATAGTTCACTGAAAGATATACGAGATAAGCTTTCATTTTTTAGGTGCACAGATTTATCCTTATCGTCGCTCAGATCAATGTCTAAAACTTCCTCCAATTCTGATTCAGATAAAGAATCTTCTAATGATGATGCTGCTTTTGGTCTCAGTTTTTTATTTTGGACTCCACTGGGCCCTGGTAGTCATATAGGGGAACTGGTGTTGGCGATGGTGTTTGATGTGTATCAGACAGAGAAGAAAGATTGTCTTGATATTGTTCAACTACTGGTATAGATATTAATTTTTCTCCACCAAAACATCGGCATTAAAGAAGGGATCCCTGTGGTTATAAAACCATTTAGAGCCTTCTCAACAGACGCAGCCCCATTAAAGGCATTTTTAACAAGCTCCGCAACGTCTGTTGTATTAAGTTTCTCATATTTTTTTGTTGTTGTATATACTTGTCGCATTTTTGGTAGTGCTGACTTGAATGGAGAAAAAAACGTAATATATAGAGGCTGGAGACGGTGGGAGGTGTGCGATTGCAGTGAAAGGAGATTTATTCCGGTGTCGCGACAAAAATTGTAGGCCAGACTTAAACGCGTTGTGTGATTATCTAGCACTAAAAGAACTGGATGATCTTTAGAAGCATAAACTTACCGCTGAAAATGTTTCAACCATTTCAGGAAAAACTGTTCCGTTATCCACCCTGATTTGGAACATCTGTATATTGTCCCAATAGGACTGTTTTTGTCCAAACCTTCTTTCATCCGATTTCTTCTATAAATAAACATAGGTGAAATATATTGACCTGAGGTACTGAAAGCGAATATGTTTGTCCTCGTTCACCACTGGTAATTGCACCCACTTCTTTCTGGTCTTTGGCAGCAACAATTTTACATGGGATATGAAGATTACAGATACCCGTCTCATCAAGATTGAAAATTTGATGACATTCAAATTTGTAACGATCACATAGAGTTGCCAAGTTTTTGTAAAATATCTTTAGTTCTTTACGATTAAAATGAGGAATTCTACTCAAATTTGTTGGTTTACGCAAACTAAGTGCTAGATGAAGGTGCATAAATGAATAAAACCGGTCTTTTCCACACATTTTCGTTGCCATTTCAAATGGATGTTTAATTTTGTTTTGCTCTGCATGTTTAAAAACCATCTGACATATGGTACCGGACGTAAGGTCAAAAAAACGCCTTCGACAAATCTAAAATTCTAGATACAAATTCGGATTGCTTTTCCTTGGTAAAGACAGCTTTTCGTCCTAGTGTAATTCTTTTGGCCTTGAAACGTTCTCGTAATTGGTCTTGCAATGTTCCATAAGGGATGTTGTATAACTTGGATGCTCCTCTTATCGAAAGTATTTTGTCAGCTATATCGCTGAGGGCTCTTTCCATCGCCTCTTCGCCCCATGAGGACCGTGTTGTTTTTCTGTGATATATTCCTGGCATCTGAAATAAATAACATCAACTGAGACCTATCTGAATTAGGGTAATATCGATCACGTTGGGGTAAAATATACCACTATGGTCGATTTTATCCGAAAGACTGTTGACATGAACTTTTTTAGAAAACACTCAACCTGAAATTATATTGTGAATATTGTGAACATTGAATACTAAAATGCTGACTTCAGCTTATAAAGGAGACCTTAACTTACTAGACATTAAGTGCCTATGGTGTATGAAAAACGACTAAGTGCAAGTGGCCAGTGGACTACCTGTTGTTGATGCGTTCAACATGTGCGCATTCGTTTTGTTCTGCGACGTCAATTAGTTGAAATTTGAGAGTGATCGATATTACCCTGCGGTCGATATTCCCCTACCTTCTCCTACAATTGTGTCGACTAAAAATCTAACTTAATTGGCCTAATTCTCTATTCAGTGATATAGTAAAACTAAACTAAACTATCTTTTCGTTAAAATATTCTATTAATAGATCTTTACATAATTTCTTGAAGAATATTGTATTTGAAATTCCAGATTCCAAAAACATCTCCAAAGAGATCGATATCTAATAATTTATGTTTGTAGTTTACATTAAGGAAGAATTTTCTAGACCATTAATATAATTTCAAATATACACAGCCAAATTGAAAGTATTAATGGTGTAGAAGGCTCCATTAAATTAAAAAATTGCTTCTTGAAATTACTTATCGTAGAGGGGTGGAAACTACATAAGAATAGAAACGGTATAATGAAATAAATTGTAGCGGTAACATTTTGTATAGTGTTGCTATGGTAAAAACTTCTAGATTAAGTTAATATTAAATCGATCATAGTAGCCGCTTACGATATACAGGGTGATCAAGTTTTTCAGACAAAATCAGCAAAATCCGACGTATCTTTTATTATATAATATAAAAAAAGTTTCTCATTTCAAACACCTTCTAAAAGTGGTACAGTAAGTGTAAAAACATAGTGGAGCATCGCACCTCGCCAGTCACATTGCTACGCACCTCGCTGCGCACATCGCCACAAATTGCATACTCGCCATGGTAAAACATAGCGAGGCATTTCACCTTGCATGTAGTATAGACCTGAAACTGTTTAAGAGCGGTACTAAATATGTTATCCGAATCGGAAAGTGATAGCGATTCATCTAGTGTTGCTGTAAAGTGGTGGTTAACGTCCACTGGAGGAAGAAGTCGTAGGTGGAATATACATCCCGTACAGAGAGAGCGCACGAAACTGGGTGAATTTTATAAATTATATCAGCAACTTAAGCATTATCCAGATCGTTTTTATGATTATTTAAGAATGTCACAAATAACGTTTATCTACATTCTTCGACAAATAGAACCAAAAATTGAGAAAAACTACTGTAACTTTCATGTCCAGCCAATATCCGCCGAAGAAAGATTAGTAGTAACACTCAGGTAAGAAATTAAATATATTTTTATTCAAATTCATATACAAAAGTTTGTACTTCACTAGAATTATTGCCCTCAAAAGCGAGTGTCTGCTTCTGAATAGGAATTTGTGACGTATTTATAGATTGGGTAGATTCTGTAGGAAATGTAAATGATGCATTGGAATGTGAGCTGGGTTGTGGTACAACTAAAGGAGATGAGGATGCAGGTCGAAATGAAGATGTGGATGCTTGGCAATGATGAGTAGATGCAGGTCGAAATGACGATGTGGATGCTTGGGAATGATGAGTGGGTGCAGGTCGAAATGAAGATGTGGATGCTTGGGAATGAAGAGAGGATGCAGGTAGAAATGAAGATGTGGATTCTTGGGAATGATGAGTGGATGCAGTAATATGTGGATCGCAAGAAGGAAGGGGTTTTGTGCCATACAAACTGTCCCACAGTAACTGTTGCACCTTAATTCTAAATCCCAGTTTCTCCTGTGCTGGTAACTGTTTCACATGCGGAAGTAGTGAAGTAAAGAACGCTACATCTTCATCATTGCCTCTTTTTTCCATTGCCATTTGTTTCCCTTTTTTAATCTGCAACTTCTCCCTCTCTATAGTTAACAGGCCTTTACCTATTGTTTCCATGGGTAAAGTTCGTTTTCTATATCCTAGAAGCTCTTTAGTAGGGGTGGGTGTGCCTGTTGATTGTGTGGATAAAGAGGTTAGTGAAGTGTGTGAAGCCGGGGTATTCGGAGAAGATAGATTTTCATTAATGGACTCAAGGTCATCGTCTTCAGCTTCAATTTGACGATTTTGACTTTCAGACTCTTCGTTTACTTCAGTTCCATTATCCTCCAAATTGCCACTCAAGGGTCTTTGTGTAAAAATGTCTTTTAAAAATAATAAAGATTTAAAATACGGCCATTCCACTGTCTCTTCTGGTGCTGGATCTCCAGATCTGCATGCAGGCAGTCGGTCGTAATGACTTTTGAACTGCTGACGCAGTGCTTTCCAAGATTTTTTAGCTAATGGAACTGAAACAAATACATTACGTTTAGTCACGCTGACATTACTACCAAACATTAGTATTACTACAGATAAATTTTTTATTTCCATTTACAGATTCCTAGCGACAGGAAACTCTTACAAGAGCCTGGCTTTTTCTTTTCGCATGGGAGCATCTACCATAGCACGTATTGTCCCAGAAATTACCACCTTATTGTGGAACGTTTTGCAACCCCTTCATATGATTCCGCCCACAGAAGAAAAATTTCGAGAGATAGCCGAACAATTTTATAATAGATGGAAATTTCCCCACTGTCTTGGGTCAATTGATGGTAAACACATTCGACTAAAGTGTCCAACTCATTCAGGAACAATGTACTACAACTATAAGCAATATTTCTCCATTGTGCTGCAAGCCGTGAGTGATGCGAACTGTAAATTTATTTTTATTGAAGTAGGTGCATATGGTAAACAAAGTGATGGGGGAACATTTCGTAATTCTAATATGTACAAATTGATGAGCAGTGAAAAGTTGAATATTCCAACAGAAGAGTTGTTACCAAATAGTAATATTAAGGCACCTTATGTTTTTATTGGCGATGAAGCGTACCCTTTGTTAACCAATTTAATGAAGCCATTTGCCAGAAATAATTTAAATGAAGAAACTGAATTATTCAACAAAAGTCTATCTAGAGCGCGTAAAACAGTCGAATGCGCTTTTGGAATTTTAACAATGAAGTGGAGAATACTAACGAAAGCCATTGAAACACAACCCAACACTGCAGATGCAATTATTAAAGCAGTTTGTATTCTACATAATACAATAATGGACCAAGAACATGTCACTCACGCTACGACAGATAATAAAAGCTTCGACTGTGTGTTGCCCAATATTTCAGCATGTAGGAGAAATAATCCTTCAACAGCAGAGGCTACTTCGGTGAGAAATGCATTTAAACAATATTTTATTAGTAACAAAACTCTTCCGTAATTGTAATATTCAATTAAATGTATCAATAAAAATGGCATCTTGAACATATCTTAGTACGATTACATACCTATCTAATTAGAATATAAATAATAACACAGGATGAAACAAACAAATTGATTGCTTACCTGAAACACCGCAGTTATTAGCTACTGTTTTCCAATCCTTGTCTAGCACGTAGCGGTTATGATGTTCCTTGTGTCGCTGATCCCATATTGGGGGCTTTTTAAATATTTCATTAATTAATTGCTCTTTATCCATCGTGCATGAATCAAACGTTTTCTAACTGCAAATGATCCCAACCGTTTTCTAACCGCTGGCAGATAGAGAGCAAAAGATATACGACGGTAAGTTAACCTTGAAACAGCCAATCAGGTAGTGACTTTCATGCTACTGTATCCAGAAAAACAAATTATTTTGCTCTTCAAAACGTAGCGAGATGCGTAGCGATGTTCCCGGCGAGGTGCGATGCTCCGTGATGCACACTGCTATGTAAATCTATTAAATTGTTTCTTAATCGGCAATGTGCGTACTGCGTAGCAATGTGACTGGCGAGGTGCGATGCTCCACTATGTTTTTACACGCTACACTATAGACTAGCAGCAAGAAGCTTCACACTATGGTCAGTATTTTTAAAATAAATTTAAATAATATTTTTAAAATTAAATAAAGGAATTTTTTTCATATTACCATTTTTTTACAATTAACGATTTAGAAAGTTAACTTACTTTAACAATTTTTAATATCCTAATTAATAACTGTTACTATCCTAATTATAGATTTTAATAACGAACTATTTCGTGACGCTAGTTTTGTGACGATCGCCTCAGAAGTTTACTATAGAAAAAAAGTATTACAACGACAATATAGAAGCTTCGCTTCGATAACAATTGCTTCATTTAATTTTTTTGTGTGTTGCTTTAAGATATTTGTAAATAATGAAGTAAATAAAATTGATAAATTTAATTTATGAAGAAAATACAGGTTGATGTATTACAGGGTGATGATATAAATACTGAGCATATAATGAATTTGTTTTCTGGCTTACTCTGTATTAGATTTAACTATTTCATTAATATGTAACAATAAAACACTGAAAACTTTGTTTTCAAACTTCCACAAAATTTATTTTAACTATTATCACTACAGCTGTTTCGGCTGATTGCCTTTCTCAAGTTGCTTTTGTGGAAGTTTGAAAACAAAGTTTTCAGTGTTTTATTGTTACATAAAATAAATTTCCATCAAGTAACGGTCGAATCCATCAATTATTTCATTAATAATTTCATTGTAGCTAAATACTGCTGTTTAAAATGACTTTAATAACATTCGTTGATACCTAGAGACCTAACAAAGCAATTTATTTTTTTTTTTACATTGTTGCCTGTCCTTGTATCCTTAGAAAGGACATGAGACATATATGTCCCATTAGTTTTGAATGGTGGGATAAATAAATCCCAACAGTAAAGAAACAAACTTATATTTAAAATTAAAAAGGTACATTACACAAAAGAAAAACGTTACTTCTTACGAATGATATGCATCATGGATCAGGGATCAATGGAACAGCAATCCGACAACTTAATATGAAGACAACTTTAGACACCTAAATATGAAGACAAAAATACAGATTTATAAAACATTAGTGCAAAGTATTATGATATATGGGGCTGAAAATTGGATTATAAACAAGAAAAACAGCAGTAAAATAGTAGCAACAGAGATGGAATGCCTGCGAAGATGCTGCAGAGTAACAAGAATGGATAGGAGAGGTAACGACGAAATAAAGCAGAGAAACATAAAAAATTTAGGGTGTTTAGTAGGTTGAAAGAAATGAAAAATTTATCAAAGTATGAACACACATCTGGTGACCGTACAGTTTTGGCTAGAGTTTCAACAACTCGTTGTTGAAGTTGTCTTGTAAATATTGAAATTCTAATCCTCAAATAGAATCTCGTTTAGAAATTATGATAAAATCGATGAAAACAATATCAAAAATAAACAATATATATATATATATATATATATATATATATATATATATATATATATATATATATATATATATATATATATCACTAAATTGTGTTAATCAGCAACTAAATTATATATAATCGGTTGAAAAAGCAGAGCAACCACTTTTCTATTTCTATGCTAAATTGTATTTTTTGTGAGTTGTTGATCCACGTGTTTAGTTAAAATCAATTTATAGGTTACAGACGTGATATGTAGATTACATACTCCTAGGTAATGAGTAAGGAAAGTCTAAATAATATGGATGCGTTCAAATAACATGGGGTTTGGTGACAAACAGATGCCAGCAGATTTTTTAAAATCCACTGAGACATATATGTCCCCACAGTAATGAAATGGTTAAAGAGTATTAGAGATAGTACATTCTCTAAACGTCTACAACTCATGCATGCGCAAAATACAAATTTGCGCTTCAGCCGTCTTATACTAAACGTTTTAAAAATGTCGCCATTTGATTTAAGCTAACTAAAGTTATCGCTCTGTTGTTCGCTGTGTTTACTTTAAATCCATTATGGTATACCTTTAATTTTTTTGCTTAATGTCTTGTGTGTATTTTTGAAAATTGCGGCCAAAACTTTGTACGGAGGAAAAGATAAATTAGAAGTAGAACCTAAACAAACATCGCCAAATGCGTAAAATAACAACATATTACATTTGGGATATCTTATTTAAAGTAAAAGAATATATTTCATGCTAAAATTAAAGTATTTTGCGGTAAGGAGATTATAAAACTAGATTAAAAGACCTTCAATTTGCAATTAGATAAAAGTTTCAAGCACCTAGAGAGTCAAAAATATGACATTTTAAATTTTTTTTTATTTTCGAGTTAAACGCCAATTTTATCCGATTTTTAAGAATGACTGTAAATTCAAGTCAATAATTCGTAAATACTTATATGCATAAAAGTTTTTTTTTTATGTTTATATCAATATATTCAATATCAAGAATGTTTATTTAGATACAATAATTTACTTATCTATATTTTTTTATAATGTTTGTGCTACAAATTGAACATTTTAAATATGAAGCAAGTTGTATTCACAGATAGATTTTTTCAGTTGCTCCATATATTTTGGATTGTTTGGTTTGATAATATATTTATTATTCCAAGTATTCTTAAAATCATATAGAACAGCTTCAAAAGCTTGTTCTAAAAAATATCCTAAACCGATTTCATATTTTGTACAAAAATCTACTATATACCGCGTATAAAATAAAAAACCGCTACTTTTGGAGTGTTAGGTATAGAAAGATGGATATAACATTACATAAAATTTGAAATACAATTAACATAGTTGCTTTTTAATTCTGTTGAAAAACAAGCTTTAACAACAGAATTAAAATCGACAAAGGCTTCCACATAATCCAAACACTCTAAAATACTGTAATCATCACAGAGTCTACGTAAAAGACTTGTACTTTCTATTTTAAATAATTTTCTACAAGCACCTCCATCAAAACTAGAAGAATAATCAGATGTAGTTCAGGAGGTACTAATATCTATAATTAATGTCTCTGATTGGGCCTCAAAACTTTTCTTCACTATTGGCAAATTAAACAATTCATGTAATCAAGCGTCTTTTTCGCTTCCACCTGTATTTCTCCAGTCTCCATAATATTTTTGTATTTATTCTGAGATTTCCACGTTTATCCAATTCATCTTTACTCGCGAAGCACCAAGTACAAGGATGCATACAACTATAAGGTCCAATTCCACATATTAAATTTGCAACTTTCAAATCCACAGAAAAAAAAACCATTTATATCTTGTAAATTAATTGATAAACACAGCATTTTTATATTATTATAAGTCTCTTTACATTCGGGTACAAGTCCAACAATAAGTAGCTTCTTTAACCCAGAATCGCGGAATTTTTTGAATTAAAAGCTATTCCTTCTATGTAGGTACGTGTACGTTGTGGTACATTGGAGTCAGAGTGGATTTGAGGTGAAGACTGAATAGTTAAACAAAGCTTTAGAAAACCTCCGCCCCCATATATCCTTAACTTACAGTTAATCATCGACAATCCACGATTCTTTTGTGCAAACTCAATTAGAAAAAAATTATCATTGCAACAAATTGCACCTTTCGAAATCATTATAATATCTTTTTTTGTGCCATTTTCACGATCAAAATATTTAATAATAATAATAATAATAATAAATAATTGAATGGATCTTTTTGAATAGCTTTCGTGTTTCTAATTTCGTGTTTTTAATTGTAGTGTTTTTCTTTTACTCTAATTTAAATCGCATTGAATCACATTAAAATCATTAACAGAAAGAAATTTCTTATTGTGATTTTGAATAAAAATTATACTTGTCGGTTTTCCCCGAATATTTGAGAGCGTCGTGGTATTAGTAGTTTTCCCTTTTGTTTTTGATTTACATCTATCCAAGATATTTGCAACATTGAGCACAAATTAGGAGGAGTTAAATTTGTGTTGTATGCCTCCTCTGGCGATTGATAGACAAGACTCTTTTATCCGAAATAAATTTTCTTGACGGTGTTGGAACAATAGAATTACCTATAAAAAAACTAAGAAACATAAATCATTACGACCATACGAAACATAAATAATATTTGCATATAAGTAATTACACATTATTTACTTGAATTTACAGTCATTAATAAAAATCGAATAAAATTGGTGTGTAACTTAAAAATAAAAAAAAAAATCTTTAAAATGCCATATTTTGGCTCCATAGGAGCTTGAAACTTTTATAAAATTAGACATTGAAGGTCTTATTATCTAGTTCTATAATTTCCTTACTGCAAAATACTTTAATGCCGTAGAGATAAAGAAAATATTGAATTTTTAAACATGATCTAATGTGAAATGGGCGATTTTGGTGATTTTACGAATAAAACCGTTTTTTTTCAAAATTCCACACATGTGCTATTTAAATGTTAGCAAATTCTACTACTTTAATTAACATATCCCAACTGTAATATGTTGGTTATTTTTGATAAAACATGCTTTAGAACTTTAGAAACATGCTTTAATTATAACTACTAAAACTGGTTGTCTTTGGGGGCTAAATTTTTAAATAAATTATAAATTATGTCCTTAATGAGGTGTGAAGTTCATTGAACTAATTTATAGATAATTTCAATCGATTACATCCTGTAATCTACAATTCTAAGATTATTTTCGATTATGGGTAATTATCACCATTAAAAAGTTAAATGCAGCCACTGGCACAGGGTCAACTTTTAAGTGGAGGGTATGTAGAAGCTAGATACAAATATTTCTGGTAATCAGTGGTGTTTAGCAAAATTATAAATTATCAACGTATTTTATCTTCAATGACTGGACTATAACAATGGTCTATCTGGTTTTCCAACTTTTTATACGGTGATTTCCAGGTGACCTTGTGAATATCTGTACGGTCAAAATATTCACTCACTGCTTTGATGTTGTATCTTATCGCTTGTTCTATTATATTTTCATCTTTTTCGTATTATTGGTATTATTTTAATATAATATTTTGTTCTGTTGTTTATCGCTTTTGTTACTTCTTAGTAAATCACAAGCAATATTTATAGTGATGTTTCTGAACTGACTTTATTTAGAGCTTTTCTGGGCAAAATCTTCTATTTTTCTTGCGTCTTTCCGTTCAAAATTTATTTAGTGCATTTAAAAGTCGTTTTTTATTGTCTTATAGGTCCAATAATACAAAATTTATTTTTAATTTATTGATTGCCCTTTGAAATATTGGCGGCCAATATGAAAATACCTCGTAAAGTAGGTAAACAACTTCTGATTGTGTACTGATTTTATTTCCGTATCCGATCACCATATCGAAGTCTAATATGTGGCCTACGTAAATCATATCAGTGTCTATATCATAACTGAATAGTTCATATTTTGTCATTATTTAGCTTAATAAATAGTACATTGTTTACCGGGTAGGAAAAGCTTAACATTCCTGGACGACTGTGAAGATTGCTAAGTCGAGGCGCAAGCCGAGACTTAGCAACACAAAGTCCAGGAATGTGGCTTTTCCTACGAGGTAAACATACTATTTTTCCGCAAATCGTTTAAAATTCGACAGATATTGATTGATTTAAAAAAAAAAACGCGATAATTTATTTCCCAAATAAATGGTGTTTTGAAATTCCTATTAAAATTACTTGGGTTACTATGGAAACGTATTGAGGTTGAATTGTCAAACTTGACGCTTATAAATTTAATTGCTGGTGTTCTCGAAAGTAAAATGATAAGTGATGATGTTCCGTACTAACAACTGTACGGAAATATCATTTCCTTACAGTAAGGAAATGACATTTCCTTACAGTAAGGAAGTCCTGACTTTTTCTTCAAGAAATTTTGACAGGAATGTCAAAATTTCCTGGCGATTTGCGGAAAAAGTCTTTATTTTTATCTTACAGACTGGTTTCTCTATTCATTTCCGTGTCCGATTTTCGTATCCCAATCTAAAGTGTGATATACGTATATAATAACACTCTCTAGATCATAACTGAATAATAAATATTTTATCTTTGTTATCATTTATAACAAAATCAATAAGACTTCACATCCGGATGATAAAGTATTTCTATTTTTACTTTCCACCTCTACTTTAATAGAATTACATTACCCGCCTCCAAAGCATATATCTTGATCTGGTCTCTGAACAATATATACACATTTACCCTTGTTATATCTATCCTATACAAAGTTTACTCTCCTAGAGCAAAGACATGAGACTTAATAAAGATAAGTACTCGTATACTCTTCTATAAAATATTGATGGGTTGTCTCTTGACTGTATGCAAAAGGGATAACAGCAGCAAATTTAGTGAAATGGGGTCATCGCTTGCGATATACTATATGAAAAGTTATATTACAGAACAGTGTGTCACAGGCAAGGTGTTGCTTTTTTTGTTATTTTTGAATTCAATATTGTTTTATTGGTTTGGTTTTAAGACCGGTTTTCTTCTGCTTCTTTTATATTCCTAATCCTTTTAACAACTCTGATTTACTGCCGGCATCCATTTTTTTCTATAATTTATTGTCTAATACCTTATTAGTTACATATTACACAATAATTATCATGGCCGACTTTAATGCGAAAATTGGTTTAAAACAAAATAGGCAGAAATAGCAATGGTAGTACAGATATGGCGAAAGAAATGTACGAGGGCAAAGATTGCTGAACTTCTTACACCAGGAAAATTTTTAATCATGATGAAGTCTTTTTTCGATAAAAAAAACCTCAGTGTAGATGGACATGGATCAGCCCAGATGGCAGTATCAAAACGAAATCGATTATATCATAAAAAACAGAAAAGAAATAATCAAAGACATCGAACAAATTTTAAATAGGAAGCGACCACAGATTAATCCGAGCTAAGATACTATTAATTGTCAAATTGTAAAGAACAAAGATTTATAAAGTAAAACTAAGCCAAATATCAAAGAGCTAATAGGTAAAAGAAGACACCTGACCGAAAAACACGGCTCCAACTACACAACAATGAAAAAATTAAAAAAAGATGTCTACCGGTCAATCTGAAAACACGTAAGAGAAAACAATACAAGAAAAATAACTGAAATAATTCAAGAAAACAAAAGTTTTAAAGGTTTAAGGCGGAATACGAACAACGTAGGCAACAAAAATATGTACAAAATAAAAATCAAAGATGGAAACATCACTACTGATAGAACCCAAATCATTGAGGTTGTCGAATCCTTTTATCGCGAAATGTATGAGAGCACCCACGAAAGGCAAGATCAGCTCCTGCCAAAAATCACAAACCATGGATTCGAAATAGAGCCAGAAATAACTCTATACGAAATCTAAACGAGACTTTTAGAAATGAAAAATATCAAATCCCCTGGCGATGACGGAGTAGTGATTGAAGCGATCAAACTAGGTGGAAATAAAATTATCCAGGCTTTGGCCAAGTTTTTCACCGAATGCATGTAACAATGAAAAACTCAATGGAACAATTCAGTCATTATTTTATTACACAAGCAAGGAGAACTAACAGATCTAAAAAACTATCGTCCTATAAGTTTGCTTTCACACATATATAAACTTTACACAAAAATTATCAAAAAAAGGCTGGACGCTAAATTAGACTTCTATGTACCTAGATAACAAGCTGGACTTGGATCGAGATACAGCACTAATGACCGCTTACTGAAGATACAGAACCTTATAAAGATATCTGCAGAATACAACAAACCATTGGCACTAATATTTGTCGACTACCAGAAAGCATTCGATATTATAAGCCATCAGATAATGTTAAAAGCATTGAAGAAATGTCAAATAGACCATCGCTACACTCTTATACTTCTTTTGGTGTCTATCCTTTGTGGACGTGGTTATTGACAGCTGCTCGAAATAGATGTATGGTAGTCATCCCTGCCCACTGTCTGATGGTCTTTAACCACGCTGTCCTTCTGCGCTCTTGAGATCTTTTGCCTTCTATCTTGCCTTGTGAAATTAGTTGAATTAGTTGATACTTTTTAGAAGTATGTCATCTTCTACATCTACATCTGAATGAGCATGGTATCAACATAAATGGAGAAAAGCACAGACGTTTAAGATTTGCAGATGCCATCGTCCTTACAGCCGATCATATGGTTGATGCAATAATTCCTTGGAGGTCGGACTAAAGATTAATATGAACAAGACGCAAATAATGAATAATCTGGTGCTAAATCGAATTATTTTGTGTTGATGAAAGGGATATTGTGCAAACAACATCGTATAAGTACTCAAAACATGAAATTCGGTTAAGCAGAGATAACCAGACATGTGAGCTCCTACGTCGGATAGGATTAGCCTGGGCAGCGTTTGGTAAATTAAAAAATTAAACTATGTATTTAAATTGGATCTAGCCATATGGCTCAAAAGGAAAATCTTTGACCAATGTGCGATACCTGTACTTACTTATGAAGATTCGCGTGGGTTTGAGGGCTATGGAGGGCCAGATGTTGGGTGTCTCTCTGAGACACCGAATCCCAAACGAAGAGATTCACTAGTCACTAAAATGAAATTGGGTAAGATACGTCGTCAGATTATCAGACAACCGATGGACAAAACGTATTGTCGAGTCTAAACCAAGACAAGAAGCAATATGGAGCATAAGACGCCCACCAACTAGATGGACTGACGACTTGAAGCGTGTTAGCAATAACTGGATGCAAGCCGTACAAGATAGAGACAGATGGAAAGAGCTGATATGGACCTATAACCAGCAGTGGACGAATGCAGGTTGATGATGATGATGATTACTTTATTAGTTAGCTCTACTACTGTAATTATTATCTTTCTTTTCCTCAATCATGTATTTAATATATATCCCTTTTTCATCGTTCTACCTTTTATATGCATAATATTTTATTTTGCCTCTATAGACGGAGAGCTGGAGCCAAAAAATCATCATCATCAATAATATGGAGTTTGTCCCGTAAAAAACCTTGATTATAAATAAGGAGTGATGGACAAGGTTGAGAGGAAGAAAATTTTGGGAAAAGATCGTCATCGACAATATGCCATTTTCACCACTTAATATTGAACCTCTAATGTATCTAGTGCTGTCAGTTAGGTTGGTACCGAGGGTAGTAAAACACAATTAGATTGTTCAGTTTCTTATTTATAAATAACTCGATACTTTTTTTCTAAAGTATTCTGTAGTAAAATGCTAAGAAAGCGTCACAGAACTAGCGCCACGAGAAGAAGGTGTAACGGGTAGCGTCACAAAACAACGGTTCTTTACATCGATTCACTATTATAATTGAGCTTTATCGATGGTATTGTATAAAGATCGTACATATTTCTTATTGTTAGTAATGAAATGAAAAAAAAATCAAATAAGGAAGTTTCAAACTTGATAAAACTTTATTTCGTATTGCTTAAAATTGAAATAAATAAATGTCTCCAACATTATAGCAAAAATATGTTTACAAGATCACTAAAAATATATAGTTTTGCTAAAACTACTTAATTGGTTAGACTTTATTTAAAAAAGTTAATAACAACTTATACTAGTTTATGTTAGCCGTCCCTGTGCGGGTTATTCCTTAGAGAGGATTCATGCAAATGCAAGAACCTTCACTCACGCCGGAGATTACTTTAAACACAGTAAAGACATTTCCGGCTGTCGTAAAATTAATCAGGCTACTCTCAAGATGCGACGGTGGCCTTTGCCTATGCCCACGCCAATGCCTCCCGAGGCGCTAATAAAGCAAACGCGTTATGTACACAAAAACGGTCAATTTTGGTAAAAAGCTGCTACGAAACGACCTAGTAACTTCATATTATGTAAAACTGTAAGCAGACAGTCGTTTGTTTTATGTACAATAAACACATTGTTAAAAAATATTAGATTTTACGCGAAAAGGTGAGAATATGAGAAAAGTTGTAGCTGGAAGCTGCAACATAATTGTGATATTTGGCAAGACCGATGTAAAAACGTTAAATACGATATCAGCAACGTCAATAACGTATCAATAACGTCAATATATTCTTCATATACAAACCACCAAACCAAGAGTTCTCCTTTAATATCAACCAGACGATAAACGTACAATTAATATTGGGGACTTGAATAACCACAGCACATCTTGGGCTTATAGGGGAGCCAAAAGACATGAAGAGAGAGTGAAAAACTGGGCTGAAGATAGCGAACTTACTCTTTTACGATTTAATAGTGGAAGATGGAAAAGAGGATACAATCTACACCTAATCTTTGCTAGATTAGGCCTTAATATCAATAAATTCAGAAATTCCTTCATTGTTCATTTAAGCCAGTCAAATACAATTGTATACATATAAAAAGTAAAGTAATTCGTTTCAGAACGAATCCTTGAAAAAATTTAAGTTTTTGTAGTAAAATATGGTCATTAAAATAATTAACGTTTGTTTATTTTTGTATACTACCACAAAGACCATTCATCTGGAAGTAACTTCAAGTCTTAGTTCAGAGTCCTTTTTGGCTGCTTTTCTTAGATTTGTATCTCGATGCTGTAAATGCCTAACGATTAGGAGTGAGCAAGTTTAAAATTTTAAAGTAGCCAGCAACTTCTTTTTGTAATTCCTTCTCCTATCGGAGGTTGGCTATCATCACAGCTATCCGTACCTTATTGGCGGCTGCTCTAAAAAGATCTACTGGGCTGCAACTATACCACTCTCTTAGGTTTGTTAGCCAGGAAATTCTTCGTCTTCCTATGGATCTTTTACCCTTGATTTTACCTTTCATTATGAGCCTTAATATCTCATATTTCGCACCTCTGGTAACGTGACCTAAATATTCCAGCTTTCTTGTTTTGATGTGCTTTATGACCTTGCAATTCTCTTTGTAGCCTTATTAACACTTCTGTATTTGTAACTCGTCGGGTCCATGGTATTTTCAAAATCATTCTATAGCAGCACATCTCAAATGCCAGAACCGAAATTCTTTGATTATCTTACTCTGCTGCTGAGACTCTTTCCATTAGCTGCACGGAACCGCTCACTTTAATGAGTTAGCCGAGGCTGGGGTCAAATAAAAAAACTACAGGTATCGTGTTTTGGGTACACAAATTTTAACTTATGAAGAGTTTTATATTCTTATGACTCAAATAGAGGCAATTATCAACTTTCGTCCTTTGTGTGCAGCAAGCTCTGATGAATTACAAGTACTAACTACTGGTCATTTTTTAGTTTTTGAACCTGTGTTAACTATCTGAATCGATGGCAACTAATTCAAAAGATATAATAATTTAAAGAATACATTCATTTTCTTTAAGACCAATCCAAATGGTATACGAGCATCTTCCCATATCAGTTGGCCCACCTATGGAATTTGTAGTTTAAGTCGATTACCATAAACAAATTATACTCTGCATATTTTTATAACTTCCTATATTAATAAATATGGCATTTTTATTAATATTGTAACATTTTTTTTATTATTAATATATTAAATATTTCTAATTCCTTTTACCCCCGTGCGATACGCCTATGAACGTGTATCGATAGCAAAATATTGTAGATACCCAGCTAAAATGGAATTTCCTAATTAGGAATGGTTTTTAATCCTTCCGTCATAATATTCATTATGAAAAGAGTATAATGCTTTCTGGTATTCGGTTTCTTTTCATAAATTGGTAATTTTCGTCGAAGGCCCGTTTCTTTTGACATTAACTTAATCCCAAGTATTGTCTGTTTCTTATGTCCAATTGTTAATACCGATTATTTTACCTCAAATTTTCCAATAGTCGTCAAGGCCTTACCTTTTAAGAAACACATACAACTGCCCTATCATTCTTGAGTGGTGGAATATTTTCTTCTTCCTTTTTCAGGGACAATTTTGAGTGGAACCAAGTTACTTGTTGGTGGGCCGTTATTGAGTTGCTCACTTTATTTCTTATCGTATCGTCTTTGTGAATTATTTTCTAAGTGTGTATACACTTTATATTTGAGTTTTCTTTCCTTAGACTATATTAAAATATATATAGTTCTACACGACCTTTAATGGTTATTAAATTCAGTGTTTAGTACCAGAAAAGTATTAAATTCAGTGAATTAAGCTGTGTATTAAGTGAAGGAGACTCCTTCATTACATAAATACTTAATAAATAACACACATTCCAAAAAATATATCTCTGATATAAGTGTAAATAATTTAAATAATACAATAGTAAAGAACACCACTTTCATCTGCCAAACAACCACAATATACCTATCTCTAATTCATTGGATCAAATCTGTTCTTCTCAAGAACTTCCCGTTTATTGTCAAAACAACTGCAATAGCACATTAAAGTTCTCCAATCAACAATACATGATTTTTGCAACCATGACCTACCATCCATCAATTAATAGAGTACCGGCATGTAAGTAATGTTTGTTTTGTTTTATTTATTTTCTCATTTATTAATTTATTACAATATAAGATTGCTACTTTATACCAATTGTGGGTCTTACCTTGTCTGTTAATATCCTTTATATATTCAAATTATTCATTTTGAAAACCACAGACATGTAATATTGGCATAATTACTATAATTTGTATGAACTAATTTATTTGTTTATTTTATCTTTATGAGACACCACCCTAATTGGGTTTATTTTATTGCAGCATTAGTTTAACTTTGTATCTCGACCTGAAGATGCTTTGCAAATTGTAGAAAGCGAAACCGGTCGTCAGATTGTTAAATTAAATTGATTGTGAGTAAGTCTTATTATTATTTCTTTACCTATTTGATATGGACTCACACAAGCAACACATTCATGATTTTTATAAGAAATATTATTGATATGAAACTATTTCCTTTTATACAAGAGAATAAACCACAAGCAATATTATATTGCTTATTCAGTCTTTACCGTTTAATCTACAAAAATAGATAAAACTTCTATTTCGCTGGGGAATGAGAACTAATTTCAATCTCTGGAAATTTTGCTCCTTTCCTGTGAAATGAAAGTCTCTGGTTTAATCATAGCAACAACAATGGCCATCAATGTACTTATTGGCAAAAGTTTTAATTAAAATTTCTTTTTGTTAATTTTTTTTCTGGAAACATAGAATATTTTAACACAACAAAGTAAATTAAACTCTTAATAGCAGGCCATCCTATAATGTATTAGTTTGAGGATTTATTTATGGGTTTAGCCTACTGTGAACATAGATCTTTCCTAATATGTTATATTCTTTTCGATGTTTTGGACGGCATCTTCACTTGTTGAAAGGGAAAAAATCAATTTCAATCAAATCAACCAAAAAGTTGAGATTAAATGAAGTTTGGATTACGTTTATGATTAAGTAACATAAAGTTACTACAAACAACTGAACAAATACAAGCTAAAGGGAGGATAGAGCTAAAAATAGTTAAGGGATGAAATTTTAAAATATTCAGGCTCACGTAGAATACACCCAAAATAAGGTATGGTTTACGAAACTGTTTGAAATATTTCGTAGAATAAGTTCAAGAAGAATGGAGGCAATGCTACATTCCTGCAATAAATAAGAAAGTCACAAACGACTTTAGCCAGTTCAAATTCTATAGAAGTAGATATTAAAAACAAAAAATCTGAAGAACAAGCAGAGTTCACAGCTAGATGATTCACAATAAATAATATATTTAAATTAAACATCTATCTCCCTGTCTCTTTTTCTATGTGTCGATACACAATATTTTGTGGATCTTTGCTGTCTGTACGACTTTTCTTTGCCTACTTCGATCAATCATATGTTCCCACCAGTTATGTGTTCTCATGACATGCAACAATTTTTAGAACATTATACTTCCATCTGAGTCTAAGTTTGCCTACGGGTCTCCTGTCGATCGGATTTTCCTCTCTTATTGGCTCTAAGTAATAAAATAAAACAGAATTCCTCAAGAATGGAGATCAAACATCTGAATACCTCTCTTTAAAAACGAAGACAAATCGGACTCGGAAAATTACAGAGGAATTAATTTATTAAAGATAACACTAAAATTAACTACCAAAGTGATGACCAATGAACTGAATGAAATTATAGTACTAGCAGAAGAACAAGAAGGTTTTAGGTGGGGAAGATCATGCACCAATGCTATATTTATAATGAGACAAGCGCAAGAGAAATCATTAAAATAGAACAAACCGGCATATCTAGGTTTGGTAGACCTTAAGAAGACATTTGATGATACATACGGAAACTCGAAACAGAAGTGAAAGATCAAGTGAATAGAACAAACAGAGCGGCAGATTGCCTTCTTCTTCTTCAAGTGCCGTCTCCATCAATGGAGGTTAGCGGTTATGGTGGCAAACGTTTGTCTATCTTCAGCTGCTCTTAAGAGTTCTTCAAATCCAAGTCCTGTCCAGTTTCTGATATTACGTAACCAGGACAATTTTTTTCTTCCAATTCCTCGCTTTCCTTCTATTTTGCCTTTTATTATCAACTGAGGGATGTAGTATTTCTCGTTGCGCAACAAATGCCCTAAATAATTGGTTTTTCTTCTTTTGACTGTTCTCAATAGTTCTTTTTGTAAATTGAGTCTAGCTAGTACTTCTTCATTTGTTTTTCGTGCTGTCCAAGGAATTTTTAAAATTCTACGGTACACCCACATTTCAAATGCCTCGATTCTATCCAGGCTCTTTATCTTTAAAGTCCACGTTTCGACTCCGTAGAGAAGAACGGACCAGATAAAACATTTTACAAGTTTTAATCTCAATTTAATATTTATATGTGTATCGCAGAATAGAACGCGCATCTGAAAGAAACTATCCCTAGCTTGAGCAATTCTCGCTTTAATTTCTTGTTCTGGGTCCAGCTTGCAATTAATCCAACAGCCAAGGTATTTGTATTGGTTTACCTGTTCTAAAATATTCCCATTTATTTTTATAGGTAAGGGGATATTCTGTTTTCTTTGGATCACCATTACTTTTGTTTTTTTTTTCGTTGATCTTCATTCCAAACTCTCGACAAGCATCCTTAAGGTGGTCTATAATCCTCTGTAAGTTTGTGTCTGTATCAGCCAGTAGGACAGTGTCATCTGCATATTTTATGCTAGATATTCGTTCTCCATTAATTTTTATGTATGATCGTCGATCCTAATCTTGGCACTCTGCCTCCAATATAAGTTCTTAATTAATCGGAGATCTTTACTATCCAAGTTGATGCTCTGCAAGGAATTTAACATTTTATTATGGTTTACACGATCAAATGCCTTTTCAAAGTCTACAAAACATAGAAAGACATCCTTTTGTTGGTCGTAACACTTCTGCAGCAGTACTTGTAATGAAAACAAGCCTCTCTGGTCCCATTCCGGCTCTGAATCCAAATTGATCGTATCCAACTTCTTTTTCACACCTTTTGTATACCCTATTGTGAAGTATTTTTAATAGAATTTTAAGCACTTGGCTCATAAGACTTATTAATCTAAAATCTGCGCATCGCCTGGAGTTAGCTTGTTTTGGAATGGGAATAAAAATAGATTCTAACCATTCCTCTGGTTGGAATGGGAATAAAAATAGATTGTCTAAATGAAACAATATGGAGAAATAAAAATATTGGGAAAGATATAAAATGCAGAATTTACAAAACAGTTATAAAAGCAATAATGACATACGCGGCACAAAACACAACCTGATATATAGAGGAAATAAAAGTGATGTTGGAAACAGCAGAGATGAAAACACTTAGAACAATTGATAGTAAAGCACTATGGGACAGAGCTAGAAGTACAGATATACGACGTAGATGCAAGGTGGAGAACATCAAGAACTGGGTAAGAAATAGAAAAGTAGAATGGAACGATCATATAAGCCAAATACCAACAAATAGAGTAGTAAAGACGGCAAGAGACGGTTCCTCCATAAAAAGACAACCAGTAGGAATACCACGAAAACGATGGAATGACAAGTTACTAGAGGTATATTGAAAAACAGGCCGAGTCATGTTTACATGAAAATAAAAAGAAGGAAATTGGCTTCATTCATATATCCTGACATCTCAGTCTCTCGGCTTTTAACTCGTTGGTGATATTTGATCGGTTATACAAGCTTTCTAGTTATTCATTTATTCTAATTCGATGGTTCCCGGTTATTCTATCGATTGTTGGGCCATTTATTTTTAATAGTATTTTGCATTTAAAGCGCCTTAACAATAGTTTGCTTTACAAATTACTGAAAAATCACCAGAGTGTAGTATTTATGGGTCTGAAGGGTTTGACAAAGTAAGACTCGAATATGTAATCCATCTTCTATATAATTGAGAAGCTTCCCTAAATATTCTAAAAACTATCGGAAACATCTACCAAAACAACAAAATGGAAGTCAGAATAGGTGGACAACTTACAAAACCTATAGAAATAGGCAGCAAAATAAGACAAGGGGACTCATTGAGCTCCGTGCCTTTTAGTTTGATAATGGATAAAATCATCAAAAGCGCTAATAAAAGAAGAGGTACAGAATGGGAAACAAAGAAATCAAAAGGTGAAATTTTAAAGCTATTAGAGGCACACCAAATCACAGCTCTTACGAAGCTATTTAGCAACATCTACGACACTGATTATTTATCAAAAGACTGGCTACTATCAATATTCATTCCACTTCCTAAAAAAGCCCACGCTAGAAAATGTTAAGAACATAGATTAATTAGTTTGATGAGCCATGTACTTAAAGTACTCCTTACTATCATTCACTCGCGCATATACACCAAATTAGAAGAACACCTGAGTGAAGTTCAATTTGGATTCAGAGCAGAACTCGAAACAGGGAAGCACTTTTTAGTTTGCAAGTTCTAATACAGAGAGCCAGGGATGTCAACTGCGATGTGTATGCATGTTCATTGATTCCAAGAAGGCATTTAATAAAGTCCCACGTGGGAAACTAATCGACATCGTAAAAACATCAGGACTTGGTGGTAAGGATATAAGACTGATCTCAAACTTATATCTCCAACAAAAAGCAACAGTGCGATTAGAAAATGAATTGCTTATTGTCACCGGTATTATTTAAAATATACTCTGAAAACATCTTTAAAGTGGCCTTGAACGAATCGGGCCACTATGCAGACGATACAGTGTTTCTGGCAGATAGTGCGCAGAGGCCCCAAAGGATGATGGTTGTTAACGTTGTAGTAATGTGTAACAAACACGGCCTTATACTAAATTGCAAGAAGACAAAAATAATGATCATTAGTAAAAACACCAACATAAACGCTTAAATTACAATAGGCGATACACCGTTAGAAATAGTGGAAAAAATATGCTATTTGGGCTACAATATTAAGGGTACGTGAGATCACAGCTACGAAATAAAAACTCGTATTGAAAAAGCCAGAAGCTCTTTTAACAGCCTTAGGAAGATTCTATGCAACCTATCTTTAAGTATCAATATACGCATAAGAATAGAACGCGGAGTAATAAAGGATTGTTTGTTATATCCTACCTTATTCCTTATTACATTATACTGAGTAATGAGACAAGTAACTGATCACCGAACGAGCATCAGAAGATGGAATATATTTAAACAGTTAGACGATCTCGAATTTGCGGATGATATCTGACTACTAACAACACCGAAGTTGTATAAAAACAAAAACGTTGTCGTTGGCACAACACTTGGGCACGATTGGACTGAAAATAAACACAGAGAAAACCAAACTCTTAAAAAATAATAACCACCCAAATAATAAAATAATGATAAACGGTAAGCAAGTAGAAGAGTTCATTTGGGATCGGTCACCGAAAGGAACGGGGATGCAAAAAGAATATATTATAGACGAGAATAATAAAGGCTCAACATGTATTCAATCCTTTAAATAAAATTTGGCAAACACACGAAATATCACAAACAACAAAAAGTAAAATATTTAATAGTTGCTCAACAGCATACAATTTAAGGGAGCAGAAACATGAAGATAGGACGAATTCACAACTAAAAAACAACAAACTTTTATAAACAAATGTTTTAGAAAAATTCTGAAAATATACTAGCCCACCAGAATAACTAAAACCAAACTATGGGAAAAAAGCAAACCAATATATCTACAGTCTCATGGTTTTTTACTCCACGTTTAATAACTTTAGTTTTTATAAAAACCATTATTTTGACGACGTTTCGGTATTTGCCATTGTCAAGTTAGATTACTTCTGCTTCTTCTATATTTTCGAAGAGAACTGATTAACTAAATTAACTTTATCTCTAATTTAAGTCTTTAGCGCTATATTTTTAACATTTATCACAAAAATACAAATTAATTATATTAAGAGCACCGTTTACTTTTTTCTACAATATCATTTCCAAAATTCCATATTTTTCAATTCTTTTATTTACTTCTATTTGGTTGTGTATAAATATACAATTAACCTATTTCAAATTGAAAAATGAAGTCTCTATTTACTTTATTAGTTCGTTTCATGTCCACTGTACACACAATAAAAACGTGAGAGTCGAAATAGCAGGATCATATTCTAGTTAAAATCTAATTTTGTGACCAGCAGAATAAAGCAATTTTCAGTTGGGATTCATTTGAATAATTTAATGGAATGCCACCGGAATACAAATTATTTGCTGCTCATGCAGCTGATTCCCTTCAACGATTTTTCTTGGAATATTCAACCGCTATTAGCAAAAAATAGTGAAAGAGAATATGTATTTACGTCTGATGCAGTGGCGGCTCGTGACATCTGCTATAGGGTGTGCTGCATGAACCACGGTCAATATAAAATAATAGAAATAGAATAACATACGAAAACAAAAACAATAAAATTAGCTTTAATACTAATTAATAGTAACTAATAACGACATGCTATAAAAATCTGATTAACTTACATTTATTGCATTTTTCTAAATTGGAAATTAATACGCCGGTCCTTTTTTGTCGCAAACTTTTCGATTACTTTATCGTTAAAGTTCGGTATTGAAGCGATGAACTTTTTTTCTATCGAGAGTGTGGAAAGGGCTGTTAATCTGTCTTCGCACATTGAATTTCTTAAAAATGTTTTGATCCGTTTTAAAGTTGAAAAACTACGTTCAGCTTCTGCTGTGGTCATTGGCGTAGTCACCAGAATTTGTATCAACTTTTTGGTTTCTGTTAATGTGTCCTCTAAATTATTAGAAATTATAAATTTTAGTAAAGGCACTGCACCTTTTAATGTTCTACACTCGATATTGGAATACAAAACTGACAGTTCTGTTCGCAAACGGTTTTTATCAAAGAAGTTATAAGCTGTACAAGTTAAATCCAATTCATTTTCAGGAAACTTATTATTATATTTTTCGAAATGTTCTGAAGATAAAAGTGTTGCGGCAACTAGATGATTTGTATATGCAAACCGTTCTTTTGCATTGTTTATAATAACATCACAAACTTCTAGACAGGCAATACGGTGATCCTGTTGGCTGTTATTTGGGCGTTTCCTTTTTTGGACACTAGGCGCCGCATTTAAATTTGAAGCTTGATGTATGATAGGGTCTATTTTATTTCGGACATTGTTAATACTTTGCTCAAAAACATGTATAGCTTTCTGTGCTTCGGTTGGGTCCATGTTCTTTTTTTGAAGATTATTGTACAAAACGTCAACATGTGGCATAATATAATGAAAAACAGTCAGCCAGAAAGTAAAATTTTGATCTTCCAGAATACGTCTAAGTCCTCTTGCTTCCTTGGAAGTAATAGCATTTGACTCTTCTTCTAGTTGCTCCATACACTCAATAATAAAGTCTCTATATTCGTAAACGACATTTACTGTACGAATATTGAAATTCCAGCGTGTAGGGATTGAACGAGGAATATTTTTTCCAACTATTTGATTTAAGACAGCTATTCTTTGAGGTGAATGACTAAAAAATCCAGGTATATCATGTAAATCTCCAAAAAATACGCGTACTTGGGAATTAATAGAACATGCTCTTGACATTATTAGATTCAATTGATGGGCGTAACAGTGCACAAAATGAGCAGTTTCATATTTTCTCTTAATTATTGTTTGCACTCCGCCATGTATCCCACTCATAACAGCTGCTCCGTCATAACTTTGTGCAATGAGCTTATTTTTGTTATTCTTTAATATTGGGTCTAAAACATTCAAAATTGTGTTAGCTAAGGTTTCAGCATCATGTTTTTCTGGAAGCAAAAAAGTCCAAAACCTTTCAACTGGAGCACCGTTTTTTACATAACGAAAAACAATGACCATTTGAAATTTCATAGAAACATCCGTTGTCTCATCAGCTATCACTGCTAAAAATGGGGCTTCATTGATTTCGTTTAAAATCTCCTCAGCGTATACTTCTAGCATGCAATCCAAAATATCATTTTGTATTGTTTTTGAGGTACCTTTGAAAATTGTCGCATTTGTAAGGTGTTCACTAAGTGTTTTATCAAGTTCAGCAGAAAAATTCACTAAACCACGAAAAATTCCAGGGTTATCTGATGTTTCAGATTCATCGTGTCCTCGTAAGGCGAGCTCAAAAGCCCCACAGAATTTTATACAGTCAATTATTTTTGACAAAACATACCTGTTTTTCGTCACCTCTTCATTGTGTTTTTGTATATTTATCCAATAAGCAGAGTCAAGTTGGGCCTGTATATTAAGTTTCCCAAATAATGCAAATCGCATTTCATTGTTCATATGAGTTTGCGTGTTTTCATGCTTCTTTATTTTTTCACTTAAATGCACTAGATCCCGCACTCCTGTCTCGCGCCACAATTTTTCCTCTTTATCTGCGCCGAATAATGCACACGGAAAACAGAAAAAAGCATTTTTTTCGGAACATCCACAAATCCACTGATTTCGTAGATACATGTCTTTATTAAATTTACGCGTATATGTTTTTCCACGGCTTTTACCGGACACTTCAATATTAAGATCAGGCATAGGACGGCCACGTTCTTTTATAATCAACTGTTGTTGATAGTGAAGTTTTTGAAATTTATTTACACCTAATTTAAATTAAAACTCCATTGTTTTAAACACGCTCGAACAAAACAAATTAAACAAAATTGTAACCTAAGAATTTCTAAACACGGCACAGATGCAACGGTCACGAATAACTGTCGTGAATTGCAGCTCGCAAACACATTTCCGAGGCCGTTAATCAGCCGATTGCCGAAGCACATCGGCTAAGATCGCCGTTTGCCTAATAAATGCATTTTACCGCTGCCAGTGTTTCGGTTGTTATCGACGCGGCTTCACTGGAGCAGCAAATACGTAAAAAGATTGCTTCACTGGAGCACCAAATACGTAAAAAAATTATACGGTTTCACTAGAGGAGTAAATACGTAAAAAAAATAATATTAATCATCGTTGTTGGTGAATTATTATTAACAGTTTATGTTTAATATGATAATATGGCAGATTTGAAATAAAACTATATTAATTATTCTTTAATAATTAAGATTTGCTATGGTTGTTTGGTAGTTCTGCAGCTCAGCAGCACATAAAGAAAAGCCGCCACTGGTCTGATGGAAATGTTACACTGATATATTTATATTGAAGTTTATACCGTGCACAAGAATTGTTGCTTAGAATCTGTACATTTTCAAACCAATGATTTAGAAATTTTTGAAATTTGTATTTCTATAGCTGTGAATATATTTTATTTCGAAAGCTCTGTGCCATATTCCAACTATTTTATTGCGTATTATAATATCTTATTGTCGTCTCCTCATTATAACCATGTACAAAGGAGAGAGCTCCAGCCGGGTCTTTATAGCTACTATTGGAGTTACCCTCAGTCACTGTAATTCCAAGGCAACTGCAAAAAAGTATGAAGGAACCTAGAGCGTCTCTTATTTGTTGACCTAACAAAATCATACGATACAGACCAAGTGTATCTTGTAACTATGATTGTTAATATAAACTATGACAAGTCCTCAAAAATTCTTCAGTTGAGGTCATCAGGATCCCAAAACCAAGCAATCCGCCACATGAAATAACGTCGTGTCGACTAATATCCTTGCAATCGATTATGACAAAATTGTTCGAAAAACTCTTAGTCAAGACCATTATCAAGATAAACCTATTATCAAAGAAAGACGACTCATCCCTGGTCACCAATTCGGATTCCGAAATTAGCAGTCTACAAAGTAATGACGAACAGAAAGCAGAACGATTTGCAGATCATTTAGAAAGTACGTCCAAACTAACCAACAATGATGGTGAAGAACTGAGATGGAAAGAACCATTCCAAACCGAAGAAAGAATAAAGTTGACATCATTTAGAGAAGTACCAACAGAGAAACAGAGTTAATAAAGAATGTAAAGCAAAGGCAGGAGTAGGAATACTAATTAAAAATAAGTGGAAGAACAGAGTTAGAACATCCAATTAATGAGAGAATAACATACGGTAAAGAGACAGTAATACTCGGAGTATATGCACTAACAGACGATTCCCCTAGAGTAGAAAAAGAACATTTTACGGAACAACTTTAACATCAAATAGAGCTTATTAAAAAGAACGTGGAGATAATTATAACAGGAGACCTTAACGGCAAAACTGGAAGTAAAGAAAACGATAAAGCGTTGGGGAGATTTGGAGAGGATGAACAAAACGATAACGGAGAACGTCTGATTGAATTATGCGAACTAAACAACCTTAAAACTCACTAACGGATTCTTTAGACATAAAAATATTCATAAATATACATGGACGCAAGACACACGAAAGCTGAAATTCATAATGCTCTACATAATAATCAAACAAGATACCACAATAAAGATCAAGGGTGTGCTAGTCAGAAGAGGAGCAGAATGTGGAACGGACCATAAACTACTGAAGCAAAAATTGGCATTAATGGGAAATATAACAACACCCCCTCTACAGAAGAACCGTTAAACACTATAAGAGAAAAACAATACAATATAGAAGTACTCCAAGAACAGTCAATAAGAGAACTATACCAACAACGTCTAGACCAAAAATTAATAGAATTTAGAAACGGCAATATCGAAGAAATATACGAGCATATAAAGGCGAGTATGAAATAAGCAGCATTCGAAGCCCTTGGAGAAAAAAAACATATAATAAATAAACAGCACGATTATGAAATAAATGAACCAACAAAAAGAATAATTGAATAAAAAAAGCAACTATACAGAAAATGGCTGACTACAACCAATAATGAAGTTTATAAAGAATATTGTTACGATAATTATGGCGTTTATAACTATCAATATATTATGACTAATTCTGTTTTCTGTTCCAGTAAATCGAAGTTGTTTACAGAAACCTTTAGACCCTAATTTTATGAGTAATCCACGTCTCGAGGCTTTTCAAACAGTTGAAAAACGAGTCGAGCGCCTTCACCAAAATACGAGATTATTCAAGAAGTTCGCCGAATTTTCTAGATGACAACAGTTGTGTATATAAATGAAAGATTTTTTTATTTGGGGCAGTCACAAGAAGATCGAGAAACGCGGTTTACTTGTAACGAAACGTGACATAAATACATTTGTACAGTTATTTAATAAATTAGTAATTAGTTATCGTGAGTTTTCATAAATTAGAATATAGACAATAAATTAGAATAAAGACAAATAAATTAGAACTATATAAATATACAACAATATCGAAAAAAAGATTGAGAAGTGAAAAACAAATAACACAACAAAAGAATAAAGGATGGGAAAGAACCTGCTTAAATATTGAAATATAAATAGAAGGTACAAGAACCTCGGAGTCATGGAAAGTACTGAAAAGATTGAAACAAAACTCAAAAAAAAAATTAAATTGGGAAATATACAGACAAAGAATGGAAGAACTATTAGAAGAAACTATTAACAGAACAAAGACCACAATTCATTGGAAAAGAAAGCAGGTGAAGACGAAGCAGATCCCAACAACAAGAAATATAAATAACAGATAGTGAAATGAGAACGGCCATAAAAGCATTCAAAAATAAGAAAGCACCGGGATGCATCTCACCTAAGCTTACAAAATACGGCTCAAAAAAAATACACCGGATTATACAATGGATATTTCAGAAAGCCATAAATGGAGAACAGCTCGAAAAGGAATGGATGAAGGCATATATGACATATATATTTAAGAATAAATATAGAAAACGATGCGAAAACTACAGAGGAATAAGTGTAATATCATCAATATCATCAATCTTCAACCTTCAATCATCAACCTTCTTTACGATAGAGAAATTCCACTAGATGTTATAAAAACAATAGAGAACATTTACCAGAACAACAATATGGAAGTCAGAATAGATGACCAGCTTACAGATCCAATAGATATGGGCAATGGAATAAGACAAGGAGACTCGCTTAGTCTAACGCTATTCAATCTAATCATGGATGAAATCATCAATACTATTAATAAAGGAAGAGGATACAATATGGGGAACAAAGAAATCAGAATACTCTGCTATGCAAATGATGCGGCCCTAATTGCATCCAATGAAGACGGTCTACAAAAACTAACCCATAGATTCAACACAAGGGCAAAGGACTTTAATATGGTGATCTCTACACAGAAAACTAAAACAATTGTAATCAGTAAATAACCAATTAGATGTAAACTGGAAATCGACGGTATCAGCATTGAGCAAGTAATGGAGACAAATTACCTAGGAATTACACTGTCTAGCTACGGAGATGTGGAGAAGGAAGTGAAAAATCAAGTACAAAGGGCTAATAAAATAGCAGGTTGTCTTAATAACACGATATGGCGCAATCCCCACATTAATACCGACGTGAAATCAATAATCTACAAAGCAACAATAAGACCAATAATGACATACACTTCAGAGACAATACCGGATATCTCCAAAACTCAGCAACTACTAGAAACAGCGGAGATGCGTTTACTGAGGAGAATTACAGGAAACACACTAAGGGATCGAATAAGGAGTGAAGAGATCAGAAGAAAATGCAATATACCAGAAATAAATGACTGGACACTGAACAGAAAAAAGGAATGGAACACACACATAAACAGAATGGAAGAGACCCGATTAGTCAGAATAGCGAGGGACAAATCACCAAAAGGTAGAAGAAGTATCGGGCGACCACGCAAAAGATGGAGTGATAACCTCCAATAGAGGCATTAATCGACATTGAACAAGCATTTTGCTTATAAAAAAGAAGAAGAAGAAGATCATCAATAGGAAGATTATATGGAAAGATATTGCGAGAAAAGATAGAGCAAGCGATAAAAGGCAAAATCGGGGAGGATCAGGCAGGCTTCACTTCCGACAGATCATGCATAGACCACATATACACACTGGAACAACTGTTGGAAAAGAAAAAAACAAAAAATATAGATATACATTTGGCATTTGTGGACCTGAGAAAGGCGTATGATTCTGTACTAAGATCTTAACTATGGGTGGCAATGTACAAATTAGAAATACAGATGGAACTCATAGAAGCTACAAAAACTCTGTATAAAGAAAATAAAGTGTCCATTAAAGTGAGAACAAGAATCACAGGAGACTTCACCACAACAAAAGGCTCCTGCAGGGTTATTCCATATCTTCAACCCTTTTCAAAATATACTTAAAGAAAGCCTTGACTACATGGAAAAAAAATGCGAAGGCATAGGAATATCAGTATGGAACGAATATCTATCTTAGCTTTGCAGACGATTAAGTAGTGATTACACAAGACCAAGACGACCTCAGCTACATGACAAAGAAACTACAAGAACAATATACCAAGGCTAGCCTAGATATTACCCTCGCGAAAACAGAGTACCTATCTACAAGTGAAGAAGACATAGAAGATCTACAGATTGATGACAACGTAACAATCAACGAAAAGAATAAATTCAAATACTTACATTAATTAATAAATTACACAAAAATTAGGACAAACAAGAACAGCAATCCGACAACCTAACTCAGTATGGTAAGATAGACACCTAAATATGACGACAAAAACACGGATTTATAAAACATTAGTGCGAAGTATTATGACATAAGGGGCTGAAAATTGGATTACAAACAAGAAAAACAGCAGTGAGACAGTAGCAACAGAAATGGAATACCTGCGAAGACGCTGCAGAGTAACAAGAATGGATAGGAGAAGTAATGACGAAATAAAGCAAAAACCATCAATAGAAACAGACATGCTAACATATATAGCACAAAACAGACTAAAGTGGAATGGACGTGTAAGAAGAACTAGCGACAGCAGATGGATAAAGAGAATAACCGAATGGAGTCCCATAGAAAGGAGAAAAGGAGGACGGCCCCGATGATGCTGGAGGAACATAGTAGACGACGCCATATTAAGAGAGGCCTAAACGATGGAGAGTGGGACAACAGAGAGAGAGATGGAAACGGTTTGGCTAGGGAAAGAAGTGATACAGTGCGAATAGATATTTCAGAGTAAAACAGGAAGAAGTGTACACCGATTTAAGAAAGATCAAAGCTGACATGCCACAAGGGAGTGTATTAGATCCGGTCATGTACCTTTTGTGTACGTGTGACATTCCAGAGATAGAGCAAAACACTATTATCATATTTGCGGATGATATAGCCATACTAGCGATAGAAGACACTAGTGAAGAAGCGACTGATAAGTTGTAACTATCAGTAAATGCAAAAGCTTCTGGGGCTGTAGCAAAGCTAATAATCTACAAAGTATCCAGAGATTTCAAAACCAAGTACTGAGGAACATTGTTGATGCTCCTTGGTATATCCGTAGCAGCAACCTCCACCAGAACCTGGGTATGGAAACTGTGACGGAAATAATCAAAAGAACAGCAGCAAGTCCCGAGCAGGGGCTGCACTTTGATCGAGGTAATCCAGCTTCTTGACAACACTGAATTAAAGAGAAGACTCATAAAGACAAACCATCTGAGTTAGTGTAAATGTGTAATAGTTTAGTGTAAAAAGCAGAGTATAGTGCTGTCATATTATTGCATGTTAGTTGTAGTGCATTAGTTGATAGATAAGAGTAAGCCATAGGGTACGCCCTTAGATTTAAATATTTGCTGTTTATTAAGTTAGGTCAAAAAATAACTGATAATTGGTTATTTGTGACCAGATAGCAGTATACAAATATCGTACAAGTGTTATACAAACAAAAAGATGGTGTACTAAACTAAGATAGTAAAACTAAGAAATTTAAAAAGTGTAACTTGTTATTAATAGATTCTGTTAGTTAAGTTAGACTAGAATTAAATTACTTATTGCTCTTATAGACTATATTATAATAATGGGACATAATATTAGTCAGAAAAAGTACTTACACTAAACACACACTATACACTAAAATACACTAAAAGGACAACAACGCCTAATCAAGATCCTGAAGGTAGTTGAGAGATTAGCTCAAACGCAGCAATTACAAACCTCTCTAAACAAACCCTAATAACACGCATAGTCAGATCATGGAAACTTGCATGGATGGGTCATATCCCGACAAGTGGTAATGAGAGATCTATCAGAAAAATAAATGGAGTTCAATGTATCTGCACCATTAACAAGAGGTGTATTGGACTGCAAAGAGTAGAGGACATATGCAGGGAGGTTAAAATTCTTAAAGGGTTGTATGGCCATATGAAGAACTAATAAGAACAGCAGAGAACAGAGAAAAATTTGACCACCACAAGAAAAAAATACAAATTGAAAAGGGATAAAAGGAATCGACAGCATGTATTTATACTTTGTTTTAACAGCACAATATGGTTATATACAAAATTTGTCAACGCAACATAATTTATTAATAATTCATCATAATGTTAATAAAAAACAGAAGATTTTTTTTTATTATGGATAGTTTAAAAAATGTTTACATAACACTTTTCAAAAACGTTTTATAGAACATTTTCAACCCACAAACAATAGCACAATATGTTTATATATAAAACTAATTTACCAATCCAACAAAACATAAATAGATAATTCAGTGTACTTACCTGTATCGTGGAAACTTCGATGGAAATGTTGATGGAAATTATGGAACTCTCTTCGCTGTCCGTAGTGGGAGTCACGCTGTGAAACTAGAATACGCAATCCGAGTTAGTCACCTCCAAAAACGGCGTCGAGTTGGATAGACGTCGCGACGGAAGAAACACTGAAGGCGCCGCGTACGGCACCCACTTTATATAAGCGTTGGATACTTTCGGTATTGCGCCAACTCAGAAGATCGCTTGTTCCGTTTCTTTGTTTTAAAAAATTTAAATATAGCACTAGGAAATGTCCAAATAGATACATAATATTAAAAAAAAATAGAAGGAAAGAGGAAAGAAATAAATAAAATAAAACATGGACTCGTTGTTACATTTCTTTTTTGGCAAAAATTATATGGAACAGTCACATCTGTGATTTTCATATACTTGTTTCTATCCTATGTTATTTAAGTAACCCTTTTAGATCTATGTTTTATTAGCTTTTATAATTAGGTAGTCAATATTTGATTTTTATTTGATTTTCTTCAACAAGGAAAGACCTATTATAGCAAACAAAATACACAAAGAAAACCATTACAAACAAAGAAATATGTTTATTAGTTAAAAAAAATTATTTAAAACTAAATTAATTTAAAGACTATAGCGGGATAAGATGGTCAAAAGTGACCCCGCTTCGATCAGCACCGCGACTTATGCTTTCAATAAAGCATATAAAGACATGACATCATAGAAATTTTTAGCTTCCAAGAGCCCATAGAACCTCTTAAATTTAAAAAAGAAGTTTTTTTTCCACTTTATTTTTTTCTGGACGCAATTTTTCTTCAAAAAATCCGAAAAAATTCATGAAGATGTATCTTTCGAATACAAAATAGCGTGATTTTTTTATATTTTTATATTGAAAATTAAACTTAGGAAAAATCATTGAAATTTTCAATAATTTTTTAGGTTATGTTAATAATTTTTCGCTAACTTTTACACAATCATTTTTTGTGTATTTTTTTCTCGTTCTTTTAAATGGTTAAGACAGAATTTTCAATTTCTGAACGGAAAGCATCGAAAAATCAAAAATACTGTTTTTTTGCTCATTTATTTATACATAACCTCAAAACTCAGTTGGTAATTCAACATTTTTTCTTCCACATTATCAAAATCGATTTAAAAGTCCCCATTTAACTCTTTTATAAGGATAAAATTTGAAAATACTACGTTTTTTTATCCTTTTCGCACTTTTATTTTACCTTACCTCAAAATCAGATAGTTAGATGTATGTTTTTCAATCTATTTTCTTACGGGCTATGAATAATTATTGTTAAAATCATCATTTTTAACTTAGAAATTCTCAAATTGCAAAAAAATCGCGTGTTTCTAATATTTTTCCCACTTTATTGGCTCATAACCTTAAAATCTAGTAACTAAATAATCGAATTTCCGCGTATTTTTGATCGCACCCTTCAATTTTGTTATACCCATTTGTCTTTTTTTTCTTAAATGGTCCAAACTTGAAAAAACTGTTTTAAGCAATATTTCTATTTTTGACCCGTTAATTGCATAAATTGATATATCTCTAGGATCACCTCGATAAGACAAGATATTACCTCGATATTATTATTTTTTAAATATTTTTTTAACATTTGTCAAAAATCCGCGGAAATTCGATCATGTAGCTAATATATTTTAAGGTTATGAGCCAATAAAGTAAGAAAATATTGGAAAAACACGATTTTTTCGTAAAAAATGAGAATTTGTAAGTTAAAAATGATTATTTTAACAATGATGATATATAGCCCGTAAAAAAATTTTGAGGTAATTTAAAAAAAGTGCGAAAAGGATAAAAAACGTGGTATTTTCGAATTTTATTTTTATGAAAGAGTTGAATGGGGACTTTTACAATAGATTTTGATAATGTTGAAGAAAAAATGTTGAATTACCAACTGAGTTTTGAGGTTATATGTAAATAAATGACTAAAAACCCGTTTGTTCGAATTTTCGATGCTTTCCGCTCAGAAATTGAAAATTCTGCCTTAGCCATTTAAAAGAACGAAAAAAAAAATACATAAAAAATTACTATTTAAAAGTTAGCCAAAAATTATTAAAATAACCTAAAAAATTACTGAAAATTTCAATGATTTTTTTCTGAGCTCAATTTTCAATAAAAACGCTGTTGCGCGTGAAAAGGGGGACAAGTCATAAAATGTGAAAACGAGAAAAACACTATTTAAAATTTTACAAAAAAATGATGTTTTCTTACATATGTTTTGAATGATAATCTACTTAAAATTTGTTTTTACATGTACTTTTCCTACATGGATTAAGATTTTTTTGCTGAGTATTTGGGAAAAAAATATGTTTAAAACGATATTTGTATGACTTACCTCGTTTTTCACAAATACTCACATGACTTACCCCCTTTGTAGTTGAACATAATAACGATTCACACAGGATAATGGAAAATTTTATTACGTTAATACAAGCTTACTTAAGTGCTACATATATTTATGTACTAAAAACATTAAACATAAATTACTTATGCATACAAATCTAGCTACAAGATACTTCAAACTTTTAATCGTCGTCAGAAGTTGATGAATGCGGGAGCACATCAGCTAAGTCTTTATCTGTGGGTAAATTTTTGTAAAAGTCCCACAGTGATTCTGATATATACGGCACTAAGTCCATCAGGTGCTTTTTCTTTTCTATCGTTATCGGCACATGCTTGTTATATGCCTCCTTGGGTAATAAATTTATAGCCGCTTTTTCCCTCTTTTTTAAATCTACGGTCTTAAAAGGTTCTTCTTTGTCAAAGACCAGCTTGTATTGAAACTGGTTAGATTTTTCATACCGTAACCAACGAAATTGTCTCCAGTTTATCTTGTTATTTTGAGTATCAGTTTTGCGGTTAACTAATACAGAATTAAATAAGCCACCAAATTTAAGAAACGCAGAGCGCTGCATTTCTGTAACTAAAAATTGACGTTTCCTCCCTATTTTCCGAATTAGTTGAGCCCAATCATGTGGATGTTCTATTTGACTACTAAATTTTTTCTTCTTTTTTTCTATTAAACTATGATCTGTATCGCACTCCATATGTGTATTGTCTGGTATTAAAAACTTGTGTTCAATAATTTTTAAATTTGCAGAGCATTGTAAAGCAGTTAAACAAGCTGCTGTTATGAACCTGTTCTTATTCTGGCCAGGACAGCAGTCTGAATACATTATTACGTGTTCAACTTTAGGATCTAAATCTTTTGTTAGGTATTGCTATAGGCAGAAACTAATTTTATTTCCGCCCTGTTTTGCTAAAGATTTATGCCATAAATAGCAGTGGGCTTGTGAGTTATCACAGTCGTGAACTGTAAGATTAAATGTCCACAATTGCCTCTTGTAAAACGACTCACCACTTTGGAGGTCTGGTGTTGGCAGGCATTGCTGGAGATCAAAAGTAATAGTTTTCATTTTAGCATTATCTTTAGTCAGAAATTTATCGTCTTCTTTGTTTTATATCCTTGATCAGCTTATAAATGGTGTTCGTTTAACTCTTCTTTTAGTAGTTTTATTTCATCCTCATTCTTGCACATAGTAATTTTCATTTTTAATTTCTCACATTTGCCGCATGTATCTTTCTTAGGTTTCTTTATAGTGATGTGGAAAGGCTGTGAAATATGTTTTCGTGCATTTTACGATTAATACAATTATCTGGGTAAATCTTCTTGTAAGCTTCATAAATGGCAGTGAGTGTGTAGTTTGAAGGTAAATATTTCCTCGATGACTGCCTTCTTGTATAGTGACTTTCATATAAGGGGATACATAAAATGTGATCCCTTGCCCTTATTTTTTCATCATTTGATACCTTCTTCCGATTTTCATGATATCCTCGTTGGTCTAATGTCATTACGCCTGATATTTGAGAACATTTTTTCGCTACTATAACTTCTATGAATTTCTTACTAATATTATAAGTTTTCATAAAACAGTCCTTGCAAGCAACAGAACTAACGCCATGAAGAAGGAAATGATAAATTATGGTATGCTTTCGGAACCGTTGTTTGCTTGGGTCAGAACACCTAATTCGCATAGAACTCTTCTCTTTAACATCCATGAGAGCAGCGATATATTCTAACCTACGATTGTAGCTTCCCATTTCCCAGAATTCTTTAAAAAGTTGCAAGCGAAATTCGTCCTTTATTTTTTCCTTGCACTTATTTCTACATAATTTCAGTTCTTGCATAGTTTTTTCTTTAATCTCTTTTCCAGTTCTTGTAACATACGCCTTACCAAAATTTCGTTTTTCTCGTCTCTCTTGTCTCATTTTTCTCGTTTCTTTGTTCGTGCGTTTTTTAACTTTCTCGTGGACTTGCCCGTCTAAGTTATATTTGTCTACTCCAGTATTATTTATATCTTCTTCTGAATTGGGCCTTCTTTTTTTCTTTCTACTATATCGCTGTCCGCGGCAAAGCGGGGCAAAATTCCTTCGCAGGGACAAAATTTAGATCTGCAATACTATCATCTGATGAAAAATCTAATAGATCCTGAATTTCATCTGGAAGTGATGCAGCAACGCTACTGGCGTAGGACATCTCAGACTCATCTTGGGCATGTTGCTCTAAAATGCAACAAATATAATTTCTTCCATAGTTTGTATTACGTGTACCCACTTTTAATAAAATTATTTATTACTTACCAGAAGGAAAGGTTTTCTGCATTGGTATAATCCCTTCCAAGTAATTGTCAGCATTTGTACATCTTTTATTGTAATTTTCTAATACAGTTTCCTTATCTGAACAATATATACGAACATTCTCTTGTTCATCTGTAATACAATATCCCATTTATTTTATTTATTCTGTGTATACATTATACATACAGAAACAACTGGATAATTTTAGATTACAGTAAAAATATTCTACCACTACCAGTGGAAAATAAATTATGATTTTACTTACCATCGGCATTTATATTTAGAATTTGTTTTCCTCTAGACATTTTTTAATTTTCACTTATTATATTGGTATTACTAAATTTAAACAAATATTTTTATTTTGCAATAATAATCACAACTATGACTCGTTTTGCATACTAATTTATAGGTTATGTGTGTTAAGTTGGTTGCTCGTTACATTAAAAGCTAACCGTGAATAAGGGGGCAAGTCAAGTTGTCTCATTATTCACTAAGAGAAATACTGATACGGGCAGTGCCAAAAGGAATATGTTAACATATCCCTTTTTACACTAAACTTTATGTACTATTTTGTAAGTGCCTCTTTTGGAACAATCAACTTTACATACAAATTCAGCTACATTGACTAGTCCTCTTTTACACACAATTAAAACATACTTTTTTCAACCTATATTTGAGTTAATCCCGTTTTCATCAAAAATTGACTTGTCCCCTTTTTCACGCCCAACAGCGAAAAAATTTTAAAAAATCAGGCTATTTTGTATTCGAACGATACATCTTCATTTTTTCAGATTTTTTAAAGCAAAATTGCGTCCAGAAAAAATAAAATCGAAAAAAGCTTCTTTTTTAGATTTAAGAGGTTTTATGGGCTCTGGGAAGCTAAAAATTTGTATGAAGTTATGTTTTTATATGCTTTATTGAAAGCACAAGTCGCGGTGCTGATCGGTGCGGGGGCACTTTTGACCATCTTATAGCCTTTAGCGGTCTTTTAGTTATACTGTATTGCACGAGTTCTGTTTTTTAAATATTTGCTTATAATTTTTTATCAAAACAATTGTTTTTGCTTATAAACAATTATAATAACTTCTTAACCATTGACTGAAAAAAAATTGACTTTCCAAAAATAGAACAACCATAATGAAGTATCAAAGTATAAGGTATTAATTTAAACAAATGTTATAAATTTCAAACATTTTAATTAAAATGAGTTCCTACAACATAATCTAATACGTAGAAAATTAACATCTTCACTGTCACTTTATTATCTCTACGATAGAATCAATTGTTTTTCAGTTTTAAATTTTTACTCATAGATCGTATTGAGGCATTATTTTCGATAAATAATAAATTAAATTGATTAAAAAGTCAAACCTCTTCTATGTGTTAGTTTTTGTTGATTGTAAATGATTAAAATTTTATGTCAAATAATAATACATTGCATCAACTGTACTAAATAAAAATAAACCTAAAAAAGTTTAAAATGAAGGTTGGCGTTGACCGTTTGACGTTTTTTGATATTTTATACCCATTGTCATTATTGTCATTATCAATTATTATTTATGTGTACAAGAATACATATTTCTTCTGTCATATCTACGGTAAGTACATTGTGTTAGTTTTGGTAGAGCTTTTGTTAAATTCGTTCAAAATGCCACATCACTTTTCGACCACAGAATATGCAGACATAATATTTGTTTATGGATTCTCTAATGGGAATGGTAGGGCTGCTAGTAGAGAATATCGCAGGAGATTTCCTAATCGTCGAACTCCCAGTCATCCAACATTTGGGTCAGTTTTTAATTATTTGCGAGAAAATGGCACTTTTCCTAGTGGAACAACAGAGCGACATGTAGATGAAGCGCAGGAAGATGACATTATGGACGCCGTTAATATGAACCCTACAATAAGCACTAGACAAGTAAGTTGAGAACTCAATGTTACTCAATCAAAAGTAAGTTGAGTCTTACAAAAAAAAATCTATACCCATATCACATTCAAATGGTTCAGCGACTACATGCTGGAGATGAGATCGATAGGTTGGAATTTTGTAGATGGATTAACAATAATCGACCAACGCTATACAGGACACTATTTACAGATGAAGCCCAATTTACTAGAGACGAGATATATAATTCACGAAATTCACATGTGTGGGCAAAAGAAAATCCCCATGCTATTCGACAACGTCGTTCTCAGTTAGGGTTTTTGGTTAATGTGTGGATTGGTGTCATAAATAACCAATTAGTAGGTCCTCACTTTTTTGATAGTCCTTTAACAGGGCAGGTCTATTTGAACTTTCTACAAAATATTTTGCCGAATTTGCTTGCCAACGCGAACGTTGCTATCCGAGGGATGTATTTTCAGCATGATGGGGCACCCCCACACTTTTTACTGGCATTGAGACAACATCTCAATAATGTTTATGGCAACAGGTGGATAGGACGTGCAGGTCCTATTTCGTGGCCTTCAAGATCACCTGATTTCAATCCCGTTGATTACCATATTTGGGGACGATTGAAGCAACTAGTTTACGCAGTAAATATTATTAACCGACAACAATTAATTGATAGAATTATACATTGTTGTAATACCATTAGAAACGATCCCCAGAGTATCCGTAATTCAATACGTCAATTAACAATTCGGCAACAAAAATGTGTACAGGCTGCAGGGTTCCATTTCGAAAATCTATTTTAAATTATTTTTATTTTGTTACCATTATTGTATCTTTTCCAGTCCTAATTTATGGGTTTATCATAACTATGTACATATTTTTAGTTTTTTTTTTTTAATTGTTCTTCGTTATTGTTAGTAGTTACTGTTTTGTTGCGCAGTGACTCAGTTTATCATTTCAATTAAAATGTTTGAAATTTTAAAATTTGTTTAAATTAATTACCTTATAATTTGATATTTCATTATGGTTGTTCTATTTTTGGTGAGATTTGATCGTTCACTAAAAATTTAATAAAAGTGCGACAACATTGTCGCATATGTCGTTTTCATTGGCTATTTATGTAGTTTAAAAATCACTTATTGCATTTTAAAAAATATATATACAGGGTGTAATATTTAATACGAATCCCTAAATTAATTTTTCCAAAGCCAGTCCTGGAATTTTTTAGTTTAGCTAATACCAGTCGAATGCTTGATACTGTATACTGTATCATGCAAAAATTTAAAAAATCAAATGAGCCGTATAAACACTACAGTAAAATGAAATAAATGGTCAATTACACAAATCACCCTGTTAATTAATAAAGAAGAGGAGTTGACATTTTTTAGTGGCCACATGATATGCTCCCTGAGGGACTCTACATATGGTAGAAGTATGTAAAGTTCCTCATGACTCACCCTGTATACATATTAAACATAAATATGTATTTTTTACAATAAAAATTACATTCAAATTTAAAAAAACGTCGAAATCTATAAACAAAAACAGAGATACAGTTAACAGCTCCCTCCCCCTCCTACGCTCTCACTAGTTTCAAAGCCGACCAATTTTGAGAGCCGCAATTTTGAAGCTTTGTGAACGAATTCATTAGAATTTTAGAATTTTTTACATTAAAACCTTAAAGTATGTTCTTTCAGGTGGCCCTAATAAGGACTATTAATTGTTATAAACAAAGTTGCTATCAATTTACAAAAAGGCACTAACTTCGTCCTAAAGTGTCCTAGGTCAACTTTTTCCTTTTAAATTTGTAAAAAATTCAGGCTGTCAAAATATGAAAATATCAGTATTTTGCAGTCAATGGTTAAAAAGTTATTCTAATTTTAATTTTAATTCTAAAATTATTTTGCGATATTTAAAATTATTTTTCCTGATTTTTTTTTATTTTTAATAATATTAATAGAACAAATCTCTTTCTTTTAGAATCTATTCGTATATTTAATATAACTATTTAATTTTCTGACTTATATTGTTGCAAAAAACTTTAATTTGAGGATAAACCAATTAAATAACTTTTAAACTCTTTGACCGATCAACTTGAAATTTTGATGTTATTTTAAGCACAACAAGACCACAAGTATACCACCAATTCGATACTGCGATGAAACCCAAGGAGGACAGATTGTAATTATGTACGAGGAAGAATATGCTCAACAAGATATCGCACGACGTCTCAGAATCAATATACAGTTTCGAATACTTTAAAAAGTTACCGCGAAACAGAAAATTTTGTACGAAGGCCTGGTCAAGGACGTCCAAGGATCATTGATGAGCATTTTTTAGTTTTAATTCTACACGGTATCGTTCATGGACATTGATGCACCTCAGAACTGAGCTATACATGTTAGACGAGTTAATGTGAGTTCAGAAACAATTAGACAAAGATTAAAAGAAACAAACTTTAAGCCCAAACCATGCCAAAGTTCCACGATTTCCCCAAAATCATAAAGCTCGTCCCTTAATGAGGTCCAAATTCGAAGATTGAATTGGCCGCCATTTAGCCCGGATTTAAATCCAATAGAGTACATGTAAGATCACCTAAAATGTCGCATACGAAAATGAAATCTCGTTCCAAATACGATAGAGCAGCTTCGGGTTGCTGTACAGGATAAATGGAATGCAATTTTCCCAAGGATATCTCCAAAATTTACTTGCAAATGCCGAGAAGGATACAAGCAGTAATAAGAGGATTACTAGATAACTAGATAATAACAGAGGCAGTAACGAGTATTCCCTTCTCTAGGAGGGAATACTCGTTACTGATCATGCAGTTCTTTTAGTAAAAAAGACTTGCTTAAGCAGTTTTAATTGGCATTTAAGTTTAAAGTAAAATAACCTTATTTACCTAATATTAAGTATTAACTTTTTTCGCAATTTTCTTCGCATAAAAACTTATAATTGTTTATTAAACATTGTTAAAATTAACTCTATTTCACAATAAATGACTTGATTGACCAGAATTTGTTTTGAAAAAACAAAAATTAAAAAATTCCAAAATATTCAATATTTTTGTCCATGAGTGTATATATACATATGTGCCAGTGAACCGTGGATGATGAACTAATCCGACCAAGTCATGTGTCAAGTTTGGGAGGAAAGAAAAATCCAGGAAAACGATTAGGAGAAAAGCTATATAATTGGATATGGATAAAAAGAACAAATATAAAATTACAGAGGACGTATGGATTAACGAATATCTTAGTGATCATAATTTCACAAAGATTAAGATGGTTAGGACATACTCAAAGGATGTCACATACGAGACTACCCAAAAAAAATACTAACTGGAGGAATAGGAAAAAAGAAGAAAGGTACACCGAAAACCAGGTGAACGAATGATGTAATGATTAAAATTACAAACTACAATGATGACGAAATAATATTAAAGATATATATATATATATATATATATATATATATATATATATATATAATATATATATATATATATATATATATATATATATAGTTTGAGTTTAGTTCTTGAACCTTGATATATATTTTTTAGTGGATTCTCTTGGGCTTAGGTTCATAAAAAAAAATTTAGTTTGATACTAAGACATTTTTATATATATTTTTTCCGACGTTTCGGCAGGAAATCCATGCCTTTTTCAAGAATATATATTGACTAAAAAAAAAACATTCTATGACAGACATAATATGGTTTAAAAATAAACTTTTGACTTACCAAGCATGTAAAGATTTGGTGTTAACAATTAGACGTCACAATTAAAATAATATTAAAACATAGGACATACCCAAGGGTATGTCCTATGTTTTAATATTATTTTAATTGTGACGTCTAATTGTTAACACCAAATCTTTACATGCTTGGTAAGTCAAAAGTTTATTTTTTAAACCATATTATGTCTGTCATAGAATGTTTTTTTTTTAGTCAATATATATTCTTGAAAAAGGCATGGATTTCCTGCCGAAACGTCGGAAAAAATATATATAAAAATGTCTTAGTATCAAACTAAATTTTTTTTTATGAACCTAAGCCCAAGAGAATCCACTAAAAATATATATATATATATATATATATATATATATATATATATATATATACATATATATATATATATATATATATATATATATATATATATGTATATATATATATATATATTGTAATAGTTTTGTTTTTATTATTTTTATGTTTTATTGTTAATAAATATAATTTTAATTGAATTGAAGTGAATTTTAAAAGTATGTAGTTCGTTGTTAATATACTATACCTCGGCTAGCTCAATTATTTGTTCTAAGCAATCTGTCACTGTGTGACGTCAACTCTGTAGTCTCCTGGTAGAGTTCAAAAAGAAATTAAACCAAAATTTACTTTATATTTTTGATAAATTAACCCAAATGAAGCACGTTATTTATTAATATTGAACAAATTTAATATAAACAATAAAATTAGTCTGCAACTTGGGTTGCCTTTAAAAATTTACAAAAATAGGAATCGTGTAAACCTTAATGTGTCGTGAAAATAGAATTTGATTACAAAATGTGGAAACTCTCTACAATTACCTTAAATCTAAATGACTATTGCAACTTTATAAAGTGTTTAAATGAAATATAAAGAAAAGAAAACTGAACACTTTATGCCGCTGACTTATAACTAGCATTAAAATATAATCAAAATTTCAAATGATCCCCAAAATTATTATCCAAACTCACTTTCAAACAGTTCTGATTTTTTTTTTTAAAGAAAACTAACTACTCGCAAAATAATCGGTGATACTGGAATATCTATCCTCTCTTCGGAAGTTAAAGGTACGTACTATTATATTTTTATTTTAATGATCATTAATATTTCAATTTTTAAGGCCTATCGCAATTAGTTAATTCATGAATTTTTACTTTTTCAATCTAAATGACATTTCTGCACTCCAATTATAATTTATAAGTCAAAATTTCTCTTACTCTCTGGAACAAATTCTGGATATCTCTATTTGAAAATGTGGAAAAACTAAATTATAATTAAACGATTTTAAAGCACTCCCGGACTATTCCACCTTTTTAGGGCTCTTCCTCCAAAATTTTCGTCGCCTCCAACAACCTATTCTTCCTTGTTAACCGCCATAGCTAGCACCAACCACCTAAATTATTCGTTGCTAACAGCAACCCCCTTTCTTTTTTCATTCCGTCTTCTATTTTATTCAACCATAAAACTGTCCTGTTTTGACATATTTGTCAAACCACATTAATTTCTAATAAGCACTTTAATCACATCTAATTTGGGAATTTATAAAAAAAAATTCAGATATAAAACTTAACAATACTAATATAATTTATTCTTTTCATCTCCACATCATTGTAATTTATTTAACAAAACCCCTATTAATTTAGTTCCCACAGACTTTTGACAGTTTATTTTTCTGACGTTTATTTTTGAAATTTCTATGTTTAAATAATTTTTTAAGAATTCTTCTTTTTTATTCCTTTTAAGGTTTAGACGATTCACCTATACACTAGGCAACTATACTATTCAGAAATTATTAACACTATACCAGGTAAGTCAAAATTAATTTATTTAGCAATTTACTAATCTTTTCTCCCTTTTATTTCAGAGTCGACCCCACATTGTGATGGCTTCATGAAATTCTTGAACAACAAACTCATATAAAAATCCCTTTAAGTTATATCCTCTTTGACATATTGAAATCATTTCAACTTCCCCCCAATTTGGATTTTGTTCAGTGCTAACTATCAGCACTTACTAAATCTAAATTCTTACCGATAAACTTAAACATTTTATTAATATTAACATAACAATAAACTGACTTTTATTAATAAGCATATCTCTTGAATATTTTTTTTTTAATAATTTACTCTATGAAAAATACAGACTTCTCCAAACAAAATCTACAAATCTTTCACTAATTATATCAACTTAAGAATCAAATTTCCAAGTACTTTCCCAATTTCATTACTTCTTTTCCTGTACTATTTATTTCTCGTACTAATTTCGTAGAAATTCTTATAATTGTTCCCCTCTTTATTTTATATCTTTATTCATTTATTTCCGCATATGCTATTTCAGTATCTTTATTCATTGCCGCATTATTATTTATTCTTTTTGTATCCGCATATAATATCCATTTCATCATCTCTACATATAACTCTCTATATTTCATATTTCAATATTTCCTATAATTCTATTTTTCATCTTATTTCCCACATATTTTCACATATACTATTTATCATTATAATATTCCCTATTTCCCAATTTCTACAAAATATCGATTTGTCCATAGTACTTTGCTCATTTATTTATACTTGTAACTCCTATAAATTTACTTGAAAATAAATCAACCTCTTTTTTTTATATATAAATTCATCATTATTCTGTACATCTGTTCCCAATAAATTATTTGAGTCATGTTATTATCAAATTTATCTCAAGATATGCTTATGTATTAATTATCCTTCTATTTACAAAACTTATATCTAATAATATAAAATTCGTGTCATAATATTGCCTACCCTTGTATGTTTATTCATAATACTTATAAATTCCCTCTATATTAAATATCCCTCTAATTTTATTAGTTTCTGGATGTCTTAGTTCATAACTGTTTACCCCATGTTCAGTACTAATGACATAAGGTCCTTCAAATGGCAAAAGTAATTTTCCACACAGATTTTCATTCCTTTTAGGCACCTGTAGTGACCTGATAAGTACCTTCTCCCCTTTTTCAAAAATAACTCTTTTCTTTCTCTTCTTATTGATTCTATTTACATAACGACTTGCATTTCTTATTAAATTTTGGTTCACCTTCTTCATTACTTCTTGAATGTCCCTGTATTACTGATTTCCCAAGGTCTTTCTGGATACTTTCCAGACATTAGGAAATATGGGCATTGTTTGGTGATTCCATGTGGTGTCTCATTTAAAAATCTTTCAACTTGTGGCAAATTTTCCTGCCATAAATAATGTTGTCTAGCACACAAAATTCTTAAGAATTTTACCACCTCTTTGACATATCTTTCTGCAGGATTAGATGCGGGTCTTCTGATACTAATGAAATTTAATTGGATTTTTTTTTTCTTCACAAACTCTTTTTAATCTTGGACTTTCAAAATATGTGGCATGATCTAAGATAATTGTTTCTGGAGTACCTACTTCCTCTATGTATTTTTCTAGATAGTATTTTACGGTTTTTACATTTGTCCTTTCGCTGGGATATAACTTTACAAATTTTGTATGTATGTCAATCATTATAAAAATATTTTTGCAACCCTGTTCACTTATGGCTAAATTACTGACAAAATCGATAGCAACTAATTTTAAAGGTCTCTCTGCAACTATGGATTTTGCTACATTATCATTGTGGAAATTCTTCTCCTTTGCTAACTGACAAATGGTACAACTTTTAGTGATGTTTTTCGCCATGGATATATCTTTTCTTGTAAAATAATTTTCCCTAAACAACATCCATAATTTTCTGCTCCCTATATGACCATATTCAGCATGTAGATCTCTCATGATTTCTTCTGCTAATTCTTTGGTTACGACATAAACTTCTATGGTTTCCAACTTCTTACACCATACTCCATTGATGTTGATTGCTCTCTTCTTTTCTGCTTCTTCCAATCTTCTCTGATCTTCCAAGATTCTTTCTAACGAATACAGCCCTTCTTCATTCTTCATTCTGTTGATTCCAATTTGATATTTTCTTCCTTCACTTCTTTGTTGTGCTTCTCTGCTTAGTACATCTGCTACAATGTTTGACTTGCCTGGAATATGTTTAATTTCGAAGTCATATTCTTGTAACAAAAGGCTCCATCTATGAATTCTGTTGTTGGCAAACCTGTTTTTAAACAAAGTTGTCAGAGCAGAATGATCCGTTTCCAATACAAAATGTGCTCCTAACAGAAAAAATCTTAATTTGGTAACACAGTAGACCACACTTGCCATTTCTAGTTCCGTTGCTGAATATCTTTTTTCAAAATCTTTGGTTACCCTAGATACGAAACTTATAGGAACTTCCTTTTCTTCTTGTTGTTGTAGCAACACTCCAGCTAATCTCTCACATGATGCATCCGTTCTTAGTATAAACTCCTTATCATACTGCGGATGATACACTTGCAAATTAGTTGTAAAATTTTGTTTTAATTGTAAAAAAGCTGTATTTCTTTCTGGAGTCCATTCCCATTTCTGGTTTTTCTTTAACAGTTCTATTAGTGGCACTTCCATCCTACTTAGATCTGGAATTAATCGTTTAAAATAATTCAATATTCCTAGGAAACCTCTGAGTGTTTTGAGATTATGTGGTGTCGCAAATTCTTGAATCGTTTGTATCCTTTTTGGATCCATACTGACTCCTTGTGTATTGAGCACATATCCTAGATATTTGACCTCTTTTTGGTAAAAAGAGCATTTTTCCAAATTTAATTTTAAACCTGCTGTTTCTAACTCCTTCATTAATGTTTTTAGATGATTCTGATGTGACAACTCATCTTCAGAAAATACCAAGATGTCATCTATGTAGTGGAGAATGAACCTTTCATATTTGTTCAGAATGGAATGCAAAGTTCTGACCAATGCTGCACATGAACTCTGGAGTCCAAATGGTACCACGCAGAATTGGTACACAATACCATCCACCATGAATGCTGTATAACATCTGCTTTCTTTGGCTAATGGAATAAGCCAAAAGCTATGCCGAAGGTCCAACTTTGAAAAGACTTTAGCTTTAGTGATTCTTCCAAAAATACCCTCAACATTCATTGGACTCTCATATTGTTTTCTCGTATAGCTGTTGATATTACGAGCATCCAGGCATATTCTGATTTCTCCTGATTTTTTTCTTACACATGTGATGGCACTAATATAAGGAGAATTACTTCTTTCTATTATTCCATCCCTCAGCATTTTATCCAGCTCTCGGTACACCTCATTCTTTAATTTATACGGAATGGGATATGTCTTCATTTTATAATTCTTGATTTCTTTGTTCATTTCCAATTTATGTACATATTGCTTTGCCACACACACCTCTTGATTGAATAACCTCTGATGTTCCTTTAACAAAATTCTTATCTCCATTTCATGTTCCTTTGGCACTACAATAATTTCTTCTGAACTGTTTACTTGACAAATCTGAAATTCTTCTTTATTTAAAATCTCTTCTTTATTTAATTTACAAAATTTAATAGATTCTTGATCAATTTGTAAAGTTTGATTGACATAGTTAATAATCATTTTATGTTTTTCCATTTCATCATTTCCCAATACTATCTCAAAATTTAAGTAATCTACCACTAACATTTGCATTTCATACATTTTATTTCCCAATTTTACATTACAGATTATAGAACTATTAGTATCATATAATTTTTTATTATTCGCCCCTACTAATGATAGTTTATTTGTTTTTATCACCATAATATTGTCCTTATTTAAATTATTTACAATGTTTTTGTTGATTAGAGTTACTTCTGAACCTGTATCTAATAATAACTTGTATACTGAATCTTGTATGTACCCTTCAATAAACTTTAAAGTATTACGCCCGATTTCATAATGACAACCTAAAGTACACTTTAACTAATGTTCACTTTACACTAAAGTGCACTTTAGTGTCGCACCCGGTTTCATAATACGTACTGCTCTTTTCATTAGTAAAAGTCAACTTTAGTGTTTAATTTGGTAGGTTGGTATCGTGTTTGTGTCAATTTTGCCGGGTTTTTGTCGAAATCTAAATAACCTCGTATATTTTTTGTATCTTAAATTGTTTGTAAAAGTTGTTAATTGTTTGTAAAGTTAAAGTTAGTTGTTAATTATTTATAAAGTTAAAGTTAGTTTTTAATTGTTTGTAAATTTAGTTATTAATTGTTTATAAAGTTAGTTGTTAATTGTTTATAAAGTTAGTTGTTCATAAGTTGTTTATAAAATTTTGGCTCAACAAGATTTATAATAAATATAGTGTACAAAAAGTGTTGTGTTTTAATGTCCCTTATATTCCACAAGTAGATTGAAACTATTCAAAAAATTTAAGAACACAGTACAGAAATTGTCGAATTAATAAATATGTACAAAAATTATAAATATGTAAATTACTGAAATTGACCATCATATCTTATAAAATTTATTCTTGACAAAAGTAAAAGTAAAAATAGAGCTAATACATTTATACATAATAACATAAGTAGATACAATTATAAAAATGTAAGCTACTAAAATTGGGGATCATATTATCCTATAAAATTTCTTGACAAAGGTGAAAGTAAAAATAATACTAATGCATTTATTCATAATATATATAGGTACAATCATTAAAATATAAAATTTATCTCAATAAAAATGAAAATAAGTCTAATACATTTATACATAAAAATATAGGTAGAATTATACAAATATAAATTTACTGAAATTGAGAATCATAATATCTTATAATTTTAAATCTACAATTCTGCAAAATGCTGTCTAATAAATAATTCACGATAATGTCTTGCATTATCGAGATTTCCCTGAAATTGAGGCAAATTATCTTCCTGTTGATCTAGATTAAGATCTACAGGAAACAAGTCTCCATTTTCTATAGCTATGTTATGCAGTACTGCTGTAGCTACTATTACATTCATAGTTACATCCAAATTCAGCCTCATTCCGTTTCTTAAAATTGGAAACCGTCGTTTCCATACCCCGTATTGCCTTTCCACAACATTCCTGGTTCTTATGAGCGATTCATTGTAAAGATTTTCTGCTTCTGTTCTAGCATCATGTAGCTGGGTCATTAAATATGATTTTATACCATAACCACTATCACCAACTAGTACAAATCTACCAAAGTTTTCCAGCTTCAAATCTTTGTTTTATGCCACTATTGTTAAATATTGTTTGATCATGTACAGAACCAGGCCATCGTGCGACAATATTTCTAATTTTTAAACTAGAGTCACTAATTGTTTGCACATTTAACGCAAAAAATCCTTTTCTTGAACGATATATTTCTGCGTCTACACCCCCAGGAGAATCTATTCGTATTAAAGTGCAATCAATTGCACCTATGCATCTTGGAAATCGTGCAATGGCATAAAAGGCTTCTGCAGCTTGGACCATTTCATCATTTGTTTCATACATTTTAATATACTGTCTGCTTAATGATGCAATTGCTGCAGAAACTCTTTTGATAATTCTGGATGCTGTTGCCCTTGATATACCCATGTAGTCAGCTACTGATACTTGCATGCTTCCAGAAGCAAAAAATCTTAATGTCAATAATAATTGTTGGAGTGGTGTAACAGCTCCTCCCCTAAAAATATGTTCTTATTAATATTTTTATCTATACACATTTTAACATTGTTGGTTTGACTTTTTAATGATTAATGTTAATGTGATAATAAATTTTATTATATCTTAACAGTATTACTTACCTATTTGTTGGAAGTTTTATTAAATGTTCGATTTGTTCCAGTAAGGACATAACTGTTTCTTTTGTCAGTCTAAATCTTTCATAAAAACTTACATCATCATATTGGTTTATATAATTTATTCTTTCCCTATAAACTTTAGGGCGGCGGACATATATAAATTCATCTTCAGAAGAATCTGAACTTGTAGAAAAATTCATTTTAAATTTGAAAAAAAAAGAATGTAAACAAACTTGTAGCAAGAGGATATAAAAAATTTGAGGTTAAACTGTTTATTAGTTTAGTTAAAGTGGACTTTACGGAGTTAATTGACAGATTTCTACCATTTAACTTAAAGTGAACTTTAAAGTAAGGTTACAGTATTATGAAACTGAAATTTATACTTTAAAGTGAACTTTACTTTAAAGTTTACTTTAAATTGATTATGAAATAGCGGGGTGTTATTATTTTTATTTAATTCCCCAGTATCTCTAATAAACTCCCTTGGATGTTCATACTTTGATAAGTAGACAATATTATGCACATAGGAGCGGTCTAAACAAAATTTCTCCCTTCTACATCAACACTTGCTTCCCCCCTATTCTCCTCTGTTCTAACTACATTCACCTGTCTTCTCTCCTCATTTTCCCCCCTATTATATCTTGGATTCCCTTCTCTGTAAACTTCCCTATTTCTCGTCTCCTGTGGATAATTTCCCTGGTTCTGTCTCCAATTATTGCCTCTGTCATTCCCTTGTCTCCAGTTATTCTCTCTATCATTGTTTGGATTCCCTTGTCTACGTTCCCAGTTATATCGTCCGATATCTCTCCTGACATTGTTCAAATTCTCTCCCCTATTTGTAAAATCCCTGCTTCTATTTTGTCTCTCAAATTCTCTTTCCCTATAATTATTCCCTCGATTCACATATCCCTGTCTATTTGCTGTGTTATTCCTATATGTCACTTGCTCTTGTCCATTTCGATTCTGCGTCCCTACACTCCTCTCAATCCTCTGAAGATATCCTGTCAAACTTTCCATCGTCTTTATATTGTGGAGAGCTATTGTTTCTGCCATGTTATGGTTATATTGCCTGGCAATGTATAGGACAATCTCCTCTTCTCGCATAGCCGGTTCTAAATATTGTGCTGTCTGGAATAACTGCATTGCGTACAGATTGTAGTTGGTACTTTTTTCATAATTGAATTTCCCAAAATACAACCGCTCCCTGAAACTAGCCTGTTGGTTTTCTCCCCAAAAATAGTTAATAAACTTGGCCTCAAATTCCTGCACATTATTTATGGAATTTTCATTATTGCAAAACCATAATAATGGCATGCCCACTAACATGTTTCGAATATTCAATTTCATTTCTATTGGATCCCTTACATTCTTTACCTTATTTTTGATGATATCTACAAATATTCTAGGATGTAAGTGATTCAGGTTTCCATCAAACTTTATTCCCCCATCATTATAACTCGGCACCACAGTACTCACTACTCTTGTTTGTCCTAGATTTGATTCCAAACGCTGAATCTCCTCACTTGCATTTTTAAATTTCTCTCTCAATTCCTCAACTTGTCCCTGTAATACTCTATCTCCCTTTTCCGCCTGATTTGCATGCATACCCATTTCCAGTTCCAAATTCTGCAATCCCTTCTTTATATTATTTTTTATAATGGTAATTTTTTCCTCATAATCCTGAGTTTGCCTTTTAACACTTTCTACCTCCCTAACAATCTCTTTATTCTGCTTATTAACTTCTTTGTTTATTTCCATTGGTAAATTCTCTTTAATGGCTGTTCCCAACTCTACAAATCTGCTCCCAATTTCCTGTCCTATTTCCGCTCTAATTATGGCCTTTTCTCTGGATATCTCCTCCTGTACATTCCTCTTAAAATTCTCACTTTCTCCTCTGACCTGTTCTACTTTCTCTTCTAAACCTTGGGTAATTTGTAGCATCTCTTCCCTGACTATCTTCACTTCTTCTTTGATTTCTTCCCTCATTTTAATTAACTCTTCCCTAAGTTCTCCTTTAATATTATTTTCCATTTTGTTCATATCCCCCCTAATATTGTTAATATTACTATCCATTTTGTGCATATCTCCCCTAATATTATGATCCATCTGTTGTAACATCCGCATTATTTGCCTCATATCCATCTGTGTCATCCCTGACTCTCCAACATCTCCTTCCCTACGTCTCTCCTCCTGCACTCTACATTCATCCACACTTTCATCACGTCTATCTCTCACTGTCTCATCCAACTCCTCTCTCAAACTATCTGTTAGACTTCCCTCTCTATCACCTTGTCCTGCTTCTTGTCTGCCTTGCTCTAAATATTGTACTACAAATTCTCCTGATCCTCCTCTGCTTTCTTCATCTACCTGTATACCCTGTTCCTGTTCTAACACCTGTTCTCCTTCACTCTCTTTCGGTACGATTTCTTTTCCATTTCTTAAAGTCATTCGGTCTGCCATTTTATCCTAATCTCTATTTATTCTCAAATTTAACTTTAACTACCCCAGAATCTCTACAACTCTAATCACACCAATTTGTTTTTATTTTAATCTGTGTATTATTAATAAATCTGCTTAAAAATTACACCCTTATTTCTGTTTTCCCAGAGGCTCCACGTTGTTAGCGCCAATTGTAATAGTTTTGTTTTTATTATTTTTATGTTTTATTGTTAATAAATATAATTTTAATTGAATTGAAGTGAATTTTAAAAGTATGTAGTTCGTTGTTAATATACTATACCTCGGCTAGCTCAATTATTTGTTCTAAGCAATCTGTCACTGTGTGACGTCAACTCTGTAGTCTCCTGGTAGAGTTCAAAAAGAAATTAAACCAAAATTTACTTTATATTTTTGATAAATTAACCCAAATGAAGCACGTTATTTATTAATATTGAACAAATTTAATATAAACAATAAAATTAGTCTGCAACTTGGGTTGCCTTTAAAAATTTACAAAAATAGGAATCGTGTAAACCTTAATGTGTCGTGAAAATAGAATTTGATTACAAAATGTGGAAACTCTCTACAATTACCTTAAATCTAAATGACTATTGCAACTTTATAAAGTGTTTAAATGAAATATAAAGAAAAGAAAACTGAACACTTTATGCCGCTGACTTATAACTAGCATTAAAATATAATCAAAATTTCAAATGATCCCCAAAATTATTATCCAAACTCACTTTCAAACAGTTCTGATTTTTTTTTTTAAAGAAAACTAACTACTCGCAAAATAATCGGTGATACTGGAATATCTATCCTCTCTTCGGAAGTTAAAGGTACGTACTATTATATTTTTATTTTAATGATCATTAATATTTCAATTTTTAAGGCCTATCGCAATTAGTTAATTCATGAATTTTTACTTTTTCAATCTAAATGACATTTCTGCACTCCAATTATAATTTATAAGTCAAAATTTCTCTTACTCTCTGGAACAAATTCTGGATATCTCTATTTGAAAATGTGGAAAAACTAAATTATAATTAAACGATTTTAAAGCACTCCCGGACTATTCCACCTTTTTAGGGCTCTTCCTCCAAAATTTTCGTCGCCTCCAACAACCTATTCTTCCTTGTTAACCGCCATAGCTAGCACCAACCACCTAAATTATTCGTTGCTAACAGCAACCCCCTTTCTTTTTTCATTCCGTCTTCTATTTTATTCAACCATAAAACTGTCCTGTTTTGACATATTTGTCAAACCACATTAATTTCTCATAAGCACTTTAATCACATCTAATTTGGGAATTTATAAAAAAAAATTCAGATATAAAACTTAACAATACTAATATAATTTATTCTTTTCATCTCCACATCATTGTAATTTATTTAACAAAACCCCTATTAATTTAGTTCCCACAGACTTTTGACAGTTTATTTTTCTGACGTTTATTTTTGAAATTTCTATGTTTAAATAATTTTTTAAGAATTCTTCTTTTTTATTCCTTTTAAGGTTTAGACGATTCACCTATACACTAGGCAACTATACTATTCAGAAATTATTAACACTATACCAGGTAAGTCAAAATTAATTTATTTAGCAATTTACTAATCTTTTCTCCCTTTTATTTCAGAGTCGACCCCACATTGTGATGGCTTCATGAAATTCATGAACAACAAACTCATATAAAAATCCCTTTAAGTTATATCCTCTTTGACATATTGAAATCATTTCAATATATATATATATATATATATATATATATATATATATATATATAATTCTACTTTAACAGTAATAAAAAAGACTGTTAAACCTTACCTTCACAATAAAATCTATGTAGAACTGATCTCTTGTACTAGATCTCCTATTTTACTGGTCTGTATCAGCATCCATTACTCGTAAACTGGCATTTCTTTGCATCGTTTCAATCCTCCTTCACGTAAATCACTCCGGACATCTTCTGATCCCTGCGGCGACCAACTTATTCTGACATAACATACACGCCATCAGAAGACAGTTTCTATTGGTGATCCATTAAGTTGTCTAAAGACAGAATTTCGATGATTCATAATTGGTACTTGTGTTTATATTATGTTTTCTTGCATTTTAGCGATTTCATTTTTTCTCCTCTTTTCGTTGATCTTTTTTATCCCACTTCTTTATTTCCACTTCCTTCTTCATATCAAAATTCCTCTTTTAGACAACTTTTTGGAATTACCTGAATCAGCCTCGAACAACTTACCCAAAAGCCTCGAAAGACTCGCAGATTAGTCACCCTTATTGATCCAGAAACTATCAATGATCCCATCTAATACTTATCAAAATAGCACTCTAACTCTTACACAGTAGAGCCCTACCTTTAACAAATATTTCAAAATATGATCTTAAATTATTATATCTATTATATTTTATATTATTATTTAAATTCTTATCTATCTCACATCTCCACCACATACATACTCTTACCTTTACCGATAATCACGACCCGGCATTAACGACACGGCACTGGGAGCTGTAACAAAGAGAAAATTTGTTAGTAAATACAGATATTTTGCATTAGTTTAATTTAAAAAAAGTACAGATAGAGTAAACAAAGAATAGAACATCCTAGAACAAACAGTTTGATAAGCTGGAGAAATACTTGTCAAGCTACTGAGACTTGTAGAAAGAACAAAAAGCAAGTAAACTTGCAGAAGGCCTTAACATCGCTATCCTTATGTATCGGAAATAAGACCCAATAGAACTACAACACTAAGAGTACGTATTAGAAACGGCAAAGATAAGAGTACAATAGCGAAGAAAAATAAAAATTTTAAGATAAAACAAAGTGAAATCCCAAGAAGAAACGGCAAGAGAAGAAATATTAGCCACCATTTTGTACAATAGAAAGAAGCCGATAGTATTACCGGCATTGATGAAACAAATACCAGCTATTTACTATGCAATAGTTATAATACTATTCTTTACATAACATCAACATAACAAGTACATAATCAATTAAAAAATGCATGAAATTGTGTAAAGTTTTCAATTCGAATAAAAAATGTATTATTAAATATTTTTACTGATATGGGAATAACAACCTCTTATAGCTTACAAATAGAACTTAGAATACCAGTAAAAATACAAGATCAAAATTCAACAGGTGTTGTATAAAAAAATCATGTAACACACAAATAAAAACAATGTTTTTTATTAATTTTATTTTACTTATTTAATAAATACTTACCAATTTCGTCAACTTTTCAAATTTTGAATAATGCAGCCTGGATTTGGACGCGGAAATATATTTCAAGTTTGACACATTAACATAAAATTATTCTGACAGCTAAACTATCAAAGGTATTGCGATGCGCCGCGAAGATGCGTATACGTACGACATAGACAAGTGCATGCCTTTTTGTCATCATTTTTTCTCGGTACGCGGTAAATCAGCGACAAAAAACTGTTTGCATTTTTCTAGGAAATACTGAAAAATATTCCACCAAAAATTAAAATTTAGAGTTAAAAATAAACTAAATTAAGAATGTCTAAATAACATAAAGTTTTTTCTCATTTATACTCCTAGAACCACAACGTGAGGGTATTGGAACATAAACCACAACATGGGGTCGCCTTTGACTCTAATAAAAACTTACTCAAATATGACAAATAAAAAAATGTATTTGATACTATTTCATTTTTAAATAGTTTATTATTTGACAGTTTAATAGAGTAAGAGTTTAATAGACATGATTAACAATTAAACAACAAAATAAAAATAACAATTTTTTAGTAGTAAAAATAACATGATAAACAAATCTGACCAATACAAAAAATCTTTAAATCAAGATTAGGATTTAGTTATATCACAAATGCTAAACTGATGTTCTGCACATATATTTTTTCCACAATGAATACAAATATGGCGTCCTTTACGGTCACGAGATCTTGGACAAAAATCACAACGACGTGAACGCTTTTATGGCTATTGGGGTGGTAGTTCGACAGGGTATCCAAGGTATTGTCTCAGAGATTGTCTTAACTTTCTTGGCAGTTGGTTATTTTCTACTCTTTGCTTCATATAATCTTCTACCAAAGGATCAGCTAAGTTATTGAGAAAAGTAAAACGGACGTTATCCAACGTATTGTACAAAAGACTCCTCCCCTACGCCGAACAAATAGTCGGAGGATATCAGTGCGGTTTCCGTCCTAATAAATCAACAACGGACCAGATATACAGTGAGGCAGATCCTTGAAAAAACCATAGAGTTCGGCGTCGACACCCGCCACATATTTGTTGACTTCAAAGCCGCATACGACTCCGTTAATAGAAATAAACTTTTACTTGCTATAATAGAATTTCGCATTCCGTTTGATCTTGTCCAGTTACCTGAACTTACACTCACAGGTGCAGAGAGCATGGTAGAAATACAAAACGATTTCTCAAGACCTTTCCATTGCAAAAATGGACTAAGACAGGGTGATGGACTATCGTGTCTCTTATTTAACCTGGCATTAGAAAAAATAATTTGAGAGTCGCAGATTACCACGAATGGTACTATCTTTAACAAATCAGTTCAAATTGTCGGATATGCAGATGACATTGACATCATAGATAGGTCCACAGAATCTCTGACTGAAACATTTCGGTCGTTAATAGCATCTGCACACAGAATGGGACTAAATATAAATGTTCAAAAGACCAAATATATGTGTTGCACTAGGTCAAGCAACCCAACACCTACACGAATAATAATTGATGACCTAGAACTGGAAGGTGTCGACACCTTCATATACTTAGGGTCGTTGCTAACCAAAGATAACAACGTCAGTGAAGACATTAAAAGAAGAATAGTGCTCGCCAATAAGTGTTACTATGGCTTAAGAAGACAGATGGCCTCAAAAATGCCTAAAGAAATTAAACTGACTGTATACAAAACACTAATAAGACCAGTGCTAACATATGGTTCAGAAACTTGGACACTTACACAGAACGACCAAGAATTGCTCAAACGTTAAATACTAAGACGAATATATGGAGGCATAAAAGAACAAGGTTTGTGGCGCAGGTGTTACAATTTTGAGTTGTATAGAAGTTTTGGAGAACCTGACGTTGTAAAATTCATTAAGGTAGCACGCCTTAGATGGATAGGTCATGTAATCAGACGAGAGGAAGATGCCATAGTTAGAAAAGTTTTTGACCGAAGAGGGCCGATCGGACAACAAAGAAGAGAAAGACCGAGACTTAGGTACCAAGACAACCTAGAAAATGATTTGAAGTCTATCGGAATTAGAGCATAGAGAAGAGTTGCCAGAGACAGGGGCGAATGGAGGATTGTTCTGAAAAGGGCTTTGGCTCATAAATAGCTGTAACGCCACTGATGATGATGACGAAAACGGACGATACAATTCGGCAATGTTTGAAATTGATGTAACACAAAAGAATTGATTCCAGTAGCATCTATCATTCCATACAGATTCTTAAATGCCACCTTCTCGTCTTTCGAGCAACTGTCTTCGAATGACAGAGTTGATCAAAAGTATCGAACTTTAGTCGAATTGTAGAACATTGTAATTTCTGGCTTTTTTGTTTCTGCATTTATTTCGTCTCCAAAATGCATAGAACTTATAAGTAGAACGCATATTTTCTTTTCTGAAACATGGGATACTAATCTTTTGAAAAAGCAAACGCTGATGAGGTGATTTCACTGCGTTTTACATTAGAAATTATACCGGTATTTCTCTTTTATTTTTGCAGAGAGTTCCTACCATCGTAAGTTTATTTTCAAGAAGTTTTTTTGCTAACTCGATCGATGAAAACCAGTTGTCCATTGTTATGTTACGATTTGTTCCTGATATTGTTTTCGATAGTTTCATAACATATTGCGCTGGAATAGAACCATCTTCAGGCCTTCTGTTTGGATCTTTTCCTGTATAAGGAATTGCAGAACACATATAATTCGTTTTGGCGTCGCACATCATAATAATTTTAATACCATATTTGTCTGGTGTGCTAGGTAAGTTCATTTTGAATGGGTAGTGACCTCTAAAGTTTAATAGCTGCTCATCTATAGTTACATATTCATAAGGAGTCTACAAGCTTTCGCAGTTTTCTATAAATAGATCCCATATTTCGCATAAATAGATACCTTATTGGTGCGAATTTATGGACAGTTTTTCTTTCTGCCGACCAGATGTCTTCGAGGGAAAGATGTGCTTGTTTTAGAAGTCCTACAAAGTATAAAAGCCCAAACAAAACCATAAGTTCTGCTTTATGTGTTTCTTGTATGTATCGTTGTTCCGAAGTAAATTTTGATTTTTGAATTTCTATTTCTCTATTTGTGCTGTTGGCAATTATCTCTAAAATTTCATCAGTAAAAAATAGCTGCCATATTTCTTTCGGGCTTTTATTGTTTTTACATTTTTGTTTTGGGTCAGGTAAATGTGCAACTAAATTTTTTGCCGGGGTCCTCGTTCTCTTCGAAATTAATGGCTGAGAGTACCACTTAAAACCATTACGAGCAAAAAATCCAGGACGGTCATCTGTAGCATCGGTAAAAAATAGCTTCCTCATTATTGTCTGTTCCCTCCTGTATTTCTTTAATAGTACATTCATCAGATGTAGAACCGTTGATTAAGACATCCTCGTCTTCGCTATCGTTTTCATCTAAGGAATCCTCGTATGCCAGATCGTCATTGTCGTCTCTGTATAACTCTTTCCAAAGCTCTGTTTCAGTAAGAGGGCGCCGTCGTTCATACTGCAGTAGGAATGCACTTCGTTTTAAATTTTTATTAGCCATTTTCCTACAATAAATCATTATTTAAACAACCAAAACAAAAAATAATAAATTTAGCTTACCGCAAAATATTATAACGTAAACCACAACGTGGGGTCAAAACCAATTCAAATCCTTATTATCCGCGAAAACGAAAATTAGGTCAAAAATACGTAGACACACCAGAACCTACAAACAAGAACTGAAGCTACGTGGAATTTCAGCCCAGTGACCCCACTCTGCCCCAGTGTCTTAACTGTGCGCAAGCGTGCTTAAGAAAAATGAAACTGCAGGGTCACGGGCGACCCCATGTTATGGAGTTACGTCCCTGGATTATCCAATGTGTGACGACATATAGAAAGACTATATATATATATATATATATATATATATATATATTATATATATATATATATATATATCAGTGTTTAATTAGATTAAGAGCTTTTTGTTTTGTAGTTGTTACCATACCTGTACGTTCTCAAAAATAAATTTTGTTACGAAAATAAAATTTTTAAAAAATCCGTTTTCGGTTTTGACTTTCGTAAGTGGCGCAGTCAATAGGATTTTTCAAAATTTTAAAGTGTATTCAAGTTAGCGCCATTCGTAACTGGCGCAGTCATTCGGATTTTTCGAAGTTGTACAAGTGTTCGTGTTAGCCTTGCCGAATTTCGCGTACAATTTTTCTTTTTAAAGATTAACGGAAAAGATCCAGCTTTCGGGTACGGTAACAGCCAAACGTCCAGGGTGAGGAACAAGCATTGTCCACAACCTATTGGAGAAGCCAAGACCAGGGAGAAGGAACCAGCATCGTCCAGAATCCTATTGGTGCAGACGGAGGGACAAACGTAGTCTGAAGTCTATAGAAAATGAAAATATTCATGTAAGTGTTTCCTATTTTAACAATATCCATATTTTTACGTATAAATTATATATTTTTTGATTCACGGTGGAAGATATTTTAGATAATTTAGTAAACTTAACATTTAACGAAATGACTCAACCTAATTTTCAATTAATTAAATATCAAGCTGATAATATTCCTAATTTTAATGGCAATCCAAAACAATTAAATAGATTTATTAAATCATGTGAAAATTTCTTAAATAATCATAGTAATAGAGATGCAAATAATCCTATAAATGTTTGTCTATTTGATACTGTTTTAAGTAAATTAACTGACAGAGCAGCAAACCTTATTGCATCAAGAACAGAACTTGATTCTTGGGCAAAAGTTAAAGATTCTCTTATAGTAACATTTTCTGATCAGAGATCAATTGATTGTTTAGTACAAGATATAATTTCAATGAAACCAGAAAGAAATGAAAATGCACAAAATTTTGGTTTAAGAATCCAAGATGCTAGAAGCATTCTTTGTTCAAAAATAAATATGTCTAATGACCAATTAAATGTAAAAATATTAAAAATTCAATAATATGAAGATCTTTGTCTTAAAACTTTTATAAATGGCCTTAATTATCACATGCAGTTAGTAGTCAGATTAAAGAATCCTGATTCGATAGAGCAAGCAATGGCTTTCGCTAAAGAAGAAGAAAATTTTATTTCTTTCAAAAATCGAAGTAATAATACGAGACCCTCAAATTTTAATAATTCTCGATCCTATAATAATTCTAATAGAAATTCAAATATTAATTCCCAACACTCTTCATTTCCAAATAGAAATTTTTCTCGAAATCAGAATCTTTCTAATTATAATAATTTTCAAAATCGACATTCTTCCCAAAGTTCTAGTCAATACAGAAATAATAATTTTTTCCGAAATCCAAATAATAATTTTCAAAATCGTCCAAGTTTTTCGAACAATGGTGTTAATAATAATAATAGTAACCAATTTCCAAGACAATTTCCAAATATACCTAGATATCAGCCATCTATTCCTACCCAAAGTCAAAGCAGAAATTCAATTCGACCTGAGCCAATGGATACAAGTTCCAATAACTTTAGTTTACGAAGTAACTTTACAAATGATAGACGTTCTCCAAATAATTTATTTAATCATAAAATAACGAGTAATAATGAAAGAGAAGAAAGATATAATGATAATAAAAGAACATATAATAATAATAATTTAAGAAGATATAATGAAAATGAAAGAATATATAATGATGAAAATTTTCCAGTCCAAGCCTCAACAAGTACAGCCACATAAATTTTAATGCGATTAAACAATATGATAAATTACCTAAAATTATAATTCCAGAAATTAATGCTACATTTTTAATAGATACGGGATCAGAACAAAGCTTTTTTAGACCTGACCTCGCAAAAGAACTTTTTTCGAAATATATAATTCCTGAGCATTTTGCTGTGCATACTGCACACGCTACTTCAATTCATAATGAAACTATGACCATTCCAATATTCCCTAGTTTCAGAAATCCAAATTGTCATAAATTTTATCTTTTCGATTTCTCTCCTAATTTTGATGGTTTGCTAGGATGCAACTTTTTATCACAAATCAATGCTATTATTGATTTTAAAGATTCAAAACTAAAGACCCCAACCATTTCTCTTCCCATATTTTTTGCATCAAAAGACCCAACGAAACAAAAATATTTTAAACCAAGTAAAATAATAATACCACCAAGAACTGCTCAAAAAGTTAAAGTCCCAGTTAACAGAAGATCTGGTACAGCGATACTAAATTATACAAAAATCGGAAATGCAGAAATTCCTTCATGTTTAATTGATATCAATGATCACAACGCTTTTACTATGATAAGTAACCTAGGAGAAACTCCAGCGGAAATTAAATTTACAGAACCTCTTAATGTAGAATATATTCAAGAAGAAAATTTAAATAATATTCAGTCATATCATATTGAGGAGATGGACATAGAAGAAGAAGAAATAGATTATCTACAAAAAGAAAATCTCAAGAAACTTAGACTTAATCATTGTAACGAAGAAGAATACGAAGCCATAAGTAAATTATGTTATGAATATAGAGATATTTTTTATATAGACGGAACGCCCCTTAGTTTTACGAATGAAATAAAGCATAAAATAGATTTAGTTAATGATACTCCGGTTTACACAAGGAATTAAAGATATCCGGAAGTTTATAAAAAAGAAGTTAGTAGACAAATAAATGATATGTTAAAAAATGGAATAATACAAGACTCAAATTCGCCTTTTAATTCACCCATCTGGGTGATAGAGAAGAAAATGGATGCAAGTAACCAAAAGAAATATAGAATAGTAATATATTATCGCAAATTAAATGAAAATACCATAGAAAATAAATTTCCCTTGCCATTAATAGATAACATTCTAGATGGTCTAGGAAGAGCTCAATATTTTACTACGTTAGATTTAGCAAATGGTTTCCATCAGATAGAAATGGAACCAGTCGATGTACCAAAAACAGCATTTTCCACGGAGACAGGACATGAATTTTTACGTATGCCGTTTGGATTGAAAAATGCCCCAGCTGCTTTTCAAAAAGTTATGAATAATGTATTAAGAGGATACCAGAATGAAATTTGCTATATATACTTAGATGATATAATTGTTTTTTCCTCATCATTGCAAGAACATGTTACAAGACTGAAAGCAATTTTTGAAAGACTAATAAAATCTAATTTAAAAATACAACTAGATAAATCAGAATTTTTACGAACAGAAGTGGCATATTTAGGTCATGTTATAACAAAAGAAGGAGTACGACCAAATCCAGATAAAATAAATGCAGTCAAAAACTTTCCTATTCCTACTACACAAAAAGAAATAAAGTCATTTTTAGGATTAGCGGGATATTACAAGATTTATCCAAGATTTCGCTAAAATAGCTAAACCATTAACAATGTGTCTAAAGAAACATGCAAAAATAATACATACTCCAGAATTTAAGAAATCTTTTAATCATCTTAAAGAACTTTTAATTAATGCCCCTATTTTAAAATATCCAGATTTTTCAAAACCATTTATATTAACTACAGACGCTTCAAATATAGCCTTAGGCTTAGCTGCAATTTTATCACAAGGAAAAGTACCAAATGATTTACCCGTAAATCAAACAGAACAAAAATATTCTACGATAGAAAAAGAACTTTTAGCAATTGTATGGGCTTGTAAAACATTTAGACATTATTTATACGGCAGATCTTTTGAAATTTTATGCGACCATAGACCTCTTATATGGTTATTTAATTTAAAGGAACCCAACTCCAAATTATTAAGATGGAGATTAAAATTAGAAGAATTTAACTATACTATAAAATATAAACCCGGTAAAACGAATATTGCCGATTCTTTAAGTCGAATAAATATTAATGCAATTGAAACAGAATTAAATATAAATAATCCCGGTGACATAGATTTTGATATCGACCAATTTTTAGCTGAATTTAACCCAGACATAGTTGATGAAAATGTAATAAATGAAACTTTGCAAATTCTTGATAACAATGAGGTTACAGAAAATCCACTAGTAAATAAAATTATATCAACAGGAAATGAGAACAATGAAAACGTTGAGATAGATAACTCAGACATAGACACAGCTCATAGTGCTGAATCTTCAAATGAAAATAGGTTCTCATTGTTAGATAAAATAATAAATAATAAAGCCTATCAACTTATCGTTAAAAGAGCGCCTTTTGCAAATTATTTAAAACGCGAATGCGAGAATTTTGAAGGACATAAAATAATAAAAGCTACTATTTCAGCTGACGAAGAAAGTGTGACCCAATTCCTAAAAGAAAATGCGTGCAAAAATACTTTATACATTTATTTCTTATCTCAAGAATTACGACCAATATTTGAGAATGTATGGCGTAAATATTTTATAAAATTAAAATTGATTGAATGTACAAAATTAGTTAACAATGTATTACCAGAAGAAAGAAATCAACTAATAAAATATAAGCACGACGGAAAAACAAATCATCGAGGAATTTCAGAGACTCTTAGAGCTTTAAAACTAAATTACTACTGGAAATCAATGAAAAAGGACATAGAAAAATATATAAATGAATGTGAAATATGCCAGAGATCCAAATATAATAGAAATCCACATAAAGAACCTTTAATATTAACCCACACACCCTCCAAGCCTTTTGAGATAATACATATAGATACTTATCAAGTTGGCAATCAAAGATTTTTAACAATTATAGATAAATTTTCAAAATATGGCCAAGCATTACCATATTTTGGCACAGCTATATCAGCATGTGAACAATTAGTACATTTCTTTTCATTTTTCGGAATATCGAAGCAAATTGTTGCAGACAGTGGTGGAGAATTCAAAAATGACGTTGTAGATGAATTACTAAAGACCCATAAAATAAAAATAAGCTTTAACTGAGCACTTAACAACACTAAAAGAAAAAGATAAAGATGCAGATAATATTTCTATTATGCCTTATGCTCTTATTGCCTATAATAGTACTATACATTCAGCAACTGGCCATACACCTTTCGAATTAGTATCGGGACATACAGACAGTAAAGATCCCATGAGACTTATTCCAGCACAAGCTTATACTCAATATGTTAATGCACATCAAAATAATACTCAAGCTCTATATACAAGTATACAAGAAGAAAATGAAAAACTGAAAGAAAACGTAATTGGAAAAAGAAATAAAGATAGAAAGGATCCTCGTTTAGGATCACAAGTTTATAGAAAAACAGAAACTCGCGGAGGAAAATTAAGTAGAAAATATACGGGACCATATATACTTACACAAATATTAGAAAATGGGAAAATAGAAATTGAAAATCCCAAGAATAAAAAGAAGATAATAGTCCACATAAACGAAACTAAAATTTTTTAGAAATCCGTTTTCGGTTTTGACTTTCGTAACTATGGTACTAGGAGTACATATATATTATATTTATTTTTATATCTATAAAGCTTAATAACAAAATTACCTGTTAACATTGTTAAAAGAATATATTCAATTTAACCCTTTACGGTATGAATTTTTGTTTTTTTTTTTGTTAAAAAAAATTCTCAGATAAGAATTTAAATACTATTTTTACGTAAAATAAAAAAAAATCTAGCTACTAGAAAAACTTTATTAATAAAAAAATGTTTGATGCCAAACATCATTCAACAATGTAATATTAAAGTCAAACTATTTTGAAGTTATAGTATCCACTATACAGTATGAAACTGCAAATTATAACAGTTTCTTTCTTTATTAAAACACAACGGTATTGTGCATTTTGTGCACAATATAATATATGTTTTTCTCGTACAGCCTGGAAATTTGCATCTTGACCTAGTGCTCTCGTCCCAATAGGGAAAATGGTCAAGCCCATCTTTACGGATGTCTTCTTGAGGTATTTCTTTAGTAGGTCCCTTTTTTCGTTTGTTCTCGTACATCTGATGAATGCTACTACTTGACGGTCTTCCTTCTCGGTTCTGTCGTTGATTGAATAACCCAAAGTTCTGTTTAATTGGTTTTCCGGCTTTGCATAGAGCTTCGACTATTGCTACTTTGGTATCCAAAAGGGTTAAATCAAATTTATTCGCTCTTTTGGCTAATAACCAACAGTTCACGGCTGTCATGTCAATGAAATGAAAAAATATTCGTAAATAATATTTCTTCAACCTGATTTTCATAAGATAGAATGCTAACATAAAATCAAGGAGATCTACACCTCCCATGTAGTTGTTGTAGATTAGGACACTGTTAGGACAATGTATCATTTAATGTATAGTTTCTTGTTTGAAAAATCTTCTTTTTCTTCCTTTGGTTCACTTCCAGCATATGTTGACATTGTAGTAACGATTTTATTATCAAACCATGACACTACACTGACATCCACTTTGTCTATTTTCTCTACCATATGAACTCTGCCGCGCTTCTTCATTTCTTTCTCAGCTGGCATCACAACTCCAGGAACACGATTAAGTCTTACTGTTCCCAAAGGTAAAATGCCCTCTTTGGTCAGATATATTATAAGACGTATACTGGAGAACCAATTGTCAACAAACAACATGTAATGTTGATGTTTTGGTATTGAATCTGCTAATTTGACAATGACGTTGCTGCTCATACTAAGATTTGGTGCTGCTAGAGATTCAATATTACTTTGGGTACCAGCAAACAAATTAAAGTCATAGCTGAATCCTGAAATGCCACTCAGCACAAAGTTTTTGAAGCCCCACTTATGTGGCTTTTTTGGGTTATACTGCTTTAGCTGGCTTCGCGCTTTTGTTGGTATAATCTGTTCGTCTACAGCTAGAAATTCTTCTTTTGGAACGATGTCTATATAATATAATAATCTGTCATGTCCAAGCTGATCATTTTCAATAATGTCATCATTGTTATTAAAATGCAAAAAACGTTTCGTCGAATCTGTTACAGCTCATTACATCGCTAACTGTTCGGTGGCCAATATTGGCATTCAAATAGTGTGTTGTTGATGGAAGTTGAATTATCGACATGTAAATAGTAATTCCTATAAATTGTTTTACTTCATATTTTTTATACTAGCTAGTTTTTCTGAACGTTGTTTCATTAAGTATAAATTTAATTGGTCTGTAATATGCTATATAAGACTATCAGGAAAGATAAACATAAAAAATTGGACCGGAGTTTCTAATTGTAAAATCAAAGTAGGTAAATTTTCAGAACCAGTAAATTTTGTATCATTCTGATCTTCCCAGATTTCCTTTCGCCCAATTATGAGATTTTTTCCTTTTATATCGTAGTCTTTCAGACAAAGGAGTATCATTATCTGAGAAATCTGAGGATATGGCAGAAATGACAGTTTCCTTGACATTGCTTGGTAAATTTTCACGCTCCTCATTGTCACTATCTTCATCATTGACAAAATATCATCTGATTTGTGCCGTCTTCATCGGAGAGATCTGATTCTTCACTATAAGTACTATTTTTAATTCTAACTGCATTCATTGTACCATAAAAGAGTTTCGGATCCATATCTACAAAAACAATCAATGAGCCCATAACTTCACAGTGTGTCATATATAGCACAAACCATTTTTGGGGTTTTCGAGAGACTTTCAACATTTTTAATTTTTTGTACTTACCTAAGCAGATATTTAATATCACAATAAAATAAATTTCAATTTTTTCTCGCCGTAAAAATCGTTTTTACTATGAAAAATATCATCTACCTGCGAGCACTGTTTCATGTGGTTCAGAATTACAACAAGAATGAACTTGAAACTTCGCACGGCTGCCTATCTCGCCGTCAGAACTATGCCGCATATCTCGCGTGCACTATTAGTAAGTGTCGGATATGGGCTGCCATGCAGCTACAACAAAATTTATGTGTCAGTTTTTTTTTATGTTAGTTTGTGCCATTTATGTCACATGATGCGGTAAAGGGTTATGAAGGTCAAGGAGTAAAGGGGAGTCAAAAAGTGCAAAAAAGTGGACGTGGTTCAAATGCATTTTAGGAAGATAATGAACCAAATCCAAGTGTTAATAATACACTTTATTTTAAATCTACGTAGAGATCCTATTAGAAATATTAAAATAAAATATCACTTCTTAGGTTAAAGGAAAAGTTAATTGACATAAAAAACGCTTTGTTGTCCTAGGTTTGATGACTTGGCTGATTACCTGGAAGGTTTCTGAAGTATCCATGATGAATAGTAGGTATGTAAGGTAGCAGAGAGAGCCTCCCCATCACCAAATTGCCCGTCACATAAAATGCCTCCAACAAGACGGTTTTGGATGTAATTTATAGCAGAAGGTAAGTAATTTTAAGAAACGTACTAGTGTAATTAAAAAAGAGCAGTTTTAACCCTTATCTAGGCAACACATTTTACTTACGTAACCAGGCAACTCGGGTCCGTTGGGCCCATCACTGTTCTTGAATGTACTATTCACATTTACCCATATATTTCTAATATTCTTTTTTGATTTTTTATTAAAGTTTTTTACAAGTTAAATGCAAGAAAACTTTTGTATAAAAAATATTTATTCATAAGTAATTAACATTTAGAGCCAAATAAAGATTTAATTATTAAATAAATAAAAACTTTTGTAAATCTACCAAGCCAATTTACTTGAAAATAGGGGTTGACGTTTACGCATACCCTGGAAAAAGATTACGGTGTTGTCGCCTTTTATTATGTGCTTTCAATATTTGCTTTTATTATTTGCTTATTCCTAATAACAAATTGATATAACAAATTAAATTATTATTAAGTATTAGGTTAAAAAAATAATAAAAATAAAAAAAACCATAGATTAGTCATTTATTTTTCTTTATTGCAATACTTACAAACTTTTTCAATTATACAGTGATCATTACACATATTTTTATTGCATATTTCACAAATTTGTTTTTGTTTTCTGTCTTTTTTTGTTGGGCACATGTCACACCTTTTCCTTGATAAAGCTGGAGGTTTTTCTAGTTTTTGTTTTTTTTTTGTATGGTGCAACTTCCTGTAAACATTTTTCAATACACTGTTTTGTTTCCCATTGTAGTCCCCTTGATTTTCTTCTCAAAATTTGAGGCAACACCAATTTTTTGCAGTCAGTGTAAGAAACAAGCTTTTAATTTTTGTTTTCGTTCCATTTTGGATGTAAATGTGTCCAAGTAATAAATGAGGCTACTCCAGCCACATCTATAATATTCATAAAAAATGCATCAGGCCAACGGTTAGTTCTATTTTTGCACATATATTTATGAACCATTTGGTCTAGCGAATCGACACCACATTTTGTACTATTGTAATAGAGTATCATATTTGGTTTTTGTCAAAATCATCTGCACAGTAAAAATTGTGATGCATGGTAGACAGGACTAGGACACTTCTTTGTTTATTCGAAACGTAACAAACAAGAGATGCTTTTGGAGTGAATCCGATAATTAAAGATTTCTCTAATAGGTTCTTGTTTGGTAGAAATTTCCGAGGAACAAATCTCTTATTATTTTTTTTTTTTGGCTGTGCCCACAAGAGTTAGTGAATTTGCTAGTAATTCATGTATAAGAGCAAGGTCAGTGAAATATGTATCGCAAGTCACATTCCTTTTGGAATTATAATAAGGCTCAAAGAGTTGCTTTACAACTTGAGATGCAAGATCTTTGGCTACTGTATTTCCGTTGTTTCCTTTATATGGTATTCCACCTAAAGACTAATATGTTTCCGAGTCACATGCCCACCATATTTCCATGCCATACTTATCTGTCTTTGAAGGCATATACTGCTTGAAAGGGCAAAATTAGTCGAATCATTGAGCGATAGAATAGCAATGTAATATTTGGGTCAGCCCATAACTGGTTCTATAAAATGCTCTAAGGATATGAGACCTAATATTAGACCTAATATTAGACCTGATTTTTGATCAGCTTTCTTCGACTTCATCACTTTATGTGATATATGCCTTTTTCGGTTATTCTTTTTTGTAATATGTATCTTGTGGAGTCATCCTGTAAGCTTTCAACTTTTATTTTTCTGTTGTATTCTGGTGTTTTTTTAGCACATATATTTATATATATCACGTATGTTTTCATTCGGATTTTGCACAATACCAATTTATGATCGCTTTCTATTTCTGATAATGTTAGTGCTCTTACATCCAAGATTTGAGAGGGCTGTAATTCTCTATTCGACAGAACATAGTCTATCATAGATATTTGTTCTCTACTGTTTTCAAAAATGTATTTGTATTGTTCTTTGTGCGGGAAAAATGTATTATTAAGGTCGATTCAGACACATCAGTCACGTCTCGTCACAGTCCTGGCACCGAACCGAACAATCCGTCATACAAAATATTCTTTAATAGAAATATGGCGCCGGCATTCACATTCATCAGTTGACGAACAGTTTGCTAGCTGTCAGATAGTTGATAGTTCTGTGACCAAACAGGACCGGTTCGGCGCCGAGACTGATGTGTCTGAATCGACCTTTAATACGTATTCCGTCCGTCAGAAGGTCTCCGTTTTTATTTCTGATATTGTCAATATAATGCTGTTTTATTCCTGTAATTATATAACTACCAACACGGGCTATCAAATCATTCATAATAATTATATATTCATCATTTGGGGTCCCGTTTATTACAGTCTGAAGGTGTTCGTAGAAGTTTTCCCTTGTGGTATCTCTGTTGTTCTATGGTGCATAGATTGCTATCACATTCAGAGGTTTAACATACAGTTTAACTTTTACATTCTTTTAGAGGTATATTTACATTCCTGTACTTGGTGTAAAAATTTTCTGTGTACTAATAGGGCGACTCCTTCTTTGGCTTTGCTTTCTTTTGTAACACCATTATGAATCATCAGATAGTCATCTAGCATAATTTGAATCTTTCCTTTTTTCTTTGTCTCTTGTAGTGCACTAGTCTTGTAGTATATTTTTTTCTACAAGCTCTTTTGTAATTTTCTGTTCTCTTCAGTTTAGATACTTAACGTTCCAAGTACCTATGCAAAGTATATTTTTCTCGTTTTCCATAAATTCGTTGTCCTCTTTCTCGCGTTAGTCGTCATAGTGAAATCATGTGAAATCATTCCTGTTCCGAGACATAATCCTGTTTCTATGAGCTGTATTGTTTTAAATTCTATCAGTAGGATGTTAACCTGGCTGTAGACCCCCTTTTACTTTATTCGGGCTTGGAACCGGCAACAGTTCTGTGGAGCTACTCGATCCACCCAACAAAACTGCAGGCGGAGTTGCTATTCAAACAGAGTAGCTATGGTAATCAAGAGACAAAAACTGTAGCTTTACACCCTATTTTACAGTACCGTCTTAAAGTCCTCCTTATTTTAGTTATAGATATATTTCATACGTATAACATTTAACAACAATAATAATACTCTAGTTGTCAGAGACGAAAATGCCACTGAACCTCTAAAAAAAAAGCTGAACTGAAAACAAGCTGAACTTCGCCAAACATATTAATTTTGGGACCCCAAAAAAGATACAACCAAGTTTACCACTATTACCCTCGGGCTTCCCCCTAAAACCTCCCCGGAGAGGTATAAAAACGCAAAAAAATCGATTTACCAAGAATCTGTACACCGTAAAAAAAATTTTTCAAATACAAAATATATTTTAGCTGAGACTATTTTAAACAAAAATGTATATAAACATTTTTTGTATAGATTAAACCGTTCTCTTAGAAACAACGCTTGAAGCGACCCGCAATTTTGAATGTCAGATACGCGCACGATACAATAAATTTTGTATCAGCTCGACGGTAAAAATGAGATATCTTTTGATTCAGGTACCATATGGACAAAAATCAAGATGGATCAAGATTGTTATTTTGCCGCAAATAAACTCAGATTATATACAGGTATTAAATAAATAAACGTGGCGCGATTTTTGCCATTTTTTATTATTCTCACGAGAACAATACAATATATATCTTTCATTGACTGGCCACAATGAAGTTTCGATTACTAGAGCCTAATCTTTAAAAGAAATAGAGAGTAATCTACAGAAAGACCTGCAAGATGAAACCAGTATTGAACAGCTTAACGAAAAATTGGTAGAAGCCCTGAAGAAGTCACAGAAGAAGTGCCAAGCCAAGCACTCAACAAAAAATGAAAAACTCACAGAAGACACAAGAAACCTAATGCAAAAAAGAAGGGGAATGAAAGAAAAGCATACAACGAACATTGCAGAGCTAAGGAATTTAAACAAAACCATTTCAAAAGCCATTAGGAAAGACATAAGGAACTTTAACACTAAAGAAATAACTGATACCGTAGAACAAAACAAAAGCCTAAAAGTTCTAAAACGAAAGTTGAAAATAGGAACGAGGAATATTTATAAGTTAAAAAATAATCAAGGACATGTCATACATGAACAACAAGAGATACTAAAAATCATCGAAGAGTACTATAGAACATTATATAGTCGAGATGATCACATTCCCGAAGTAGAAATTCCAGCAATACTAAATCAAGGGTCAGAGGAACTTCCAGATATAACCGCAGAGGAAATTAAGTCAGCATTAAAAGGTATGAAGAACAACAAAACACCTGGAGAAGATGGCATTGTAAGCGAAATGATAAAACTAGGAGGCGAATGCGTCATAAAGGCTTTAAAAACCCTTTATAATGCCTGCCTCTTTGAAGGAAATACGCCAGAAAAATGGAATAATGCCATTATGATAATATTGCATAAAAAAGGAGATGTAACAGAAATTGGCAACTACAGACCTATCAACTTATTATCTCATTTATATAAACTCTTTATGAGAATAATTACTAACAGACTGGGACCTAAGCTAGATTTTCATCAACCTCTAGAGCAGGCCGGATTTAGGAGTGGCTTTGGAACAAATGACCACCTACAAGTAATAAAATCCTTGATAGAGAAAGTTATAGAATACAACAAGCAATTGATATTAATATTTGTAGACTTTGAGAAAGCATTTGACTCAGTCCAGCATAGCTCCATGTTAAGAGCTCTTACAGAGTGCAGTATTGACCATAGGTACTTAACTCTTCTTCGAAATATATATGATAGCGCAACAGCTGCTGTAAAAATGTACTATGGTGACACAGACACATTTCCCTTGGAGAAAGGTATTAGGCAAGGAGACTCTATCTCTCCTAAACTATTCACCGCCCTATTACAGAGTGCTATGAGAAAAAATAATTGGGAAAATATTGGATTAAATATAAATGGGGAATTTTTGAACAACTTGAGGTTTGCAGACGACATAGTCCTTATTGCAGATCAGGTAGATCATGCATGCCAACTTCTTCAAGACCTTCAGAGCTCTTGTGCACGAGTTGGCCTTAAAATTAATTTTTCCAAAACACAATACATGACCAACCTGGTACTGGCAAAAAATATTTCCACTAATGGCACGCAAATTGAACAAGTGTATTCCTATAAGTATCTGAGCCACGAGATTAAATTGGGAAGAGACAATCAAACAACAGAGTTAAAAAGGAGATGATGGAGTTTTCTCCGATTTCCACCAATTGTTGTGGGGAAAGCTTATTAAATTCCTTTCCCCGTGCGTGTACAGTTCCAAATATTTTAGGACCATGGACTGTACAAGAGTGTTTCCTTCGATATATATAGAAGTAGACTTCAAGGCGCTGGTTCTTTATGTGTTTGATTTAATAGGGGTTGTACTTAGAGAAAAATAAGCGTAATTAATTGAATCTACACATTTAATAACACGAGAATATTTACACAAGCACTAATACTAACGAAAGAGTTAACATTGTCCATTATTCTATCGGCGTTTAGGGGCGCGCGAGTTATCGCGAAAACAAATACACATTTCACTGCATTTTGGCGGCGAAGAGAGAGCTTAGGTACCGTACCGGCTACTAGTACCAAACAGCTTGAGACACTAGTCACATCTGCGAGAGATTTTGAATTGAATGTTTACCTAAAATTTCCGACAAGGTCGGTTTTACCACTTTAAACAACCCTTATAAGCTATTTATGGCACAAATATTTTGCAGGCAAAAAGTACAGTCTGTAGCATAAAATCCAAACTAATATTTGTGAGAACTAAAAATGATACTAAAATTAATATAAAATGTTGTTTTTACAACATACTCGCCCCCGTTGAAGCGCTGGCTTTAACACAAATAAACAGATAATATTACGACAAGAGAGCACGAGGAAGAGAAAATACACTACAATTATAATCTTATACTAACTTAATTTAAATCGTCATTGGGTAGAGGACACAATTTGGTAATAGAGCGCTTGAAGACTCCATCTTTAGTTTTGACCGAGGCAATTCTTACTCTCCCATCCTTTCCTGGAAAGACCTCAATCACTCTTGCTAGTACCCAATAAAGAGGAGAAGTGTTGTCTTCAATCAACAAGACGATATCGTTGGGTTCTAGGTTCTTATGCGGAAGAAACCATTTGGGGCGATTTTGAAGTCTGTTCAAATAGTCGATAGACCATTTTTTCCAAAACACTTGTTGGAGTTTGGACAAATGCTGCCATAAATTTAGTCTGTTTTCGGGAATGTGGATCACTTCCTTTTCAGGGAATGAGGTGAGAGATTGTCCAATCAAGAAGTGTCCAGGAGTAAGATAAGTAAAATCAGAGGGGTCACTTGAAAGGGAGCAAAGAGGCCGGGAATTGAGCACAGCTTCAATTTGAACGAGTACTGTGGTGAATTCTTCGAAAGTAAGCTTAAGATTACCCAGGAGTCTACGCATATGATGCTTTGCGCTTTTAATAGCACTTTCCCAAATACCACCATGATGAGGGGCTCGAGGAACTATAGTTTTCCAGCGAATATGGGACGAGGCCAAAAATTCTTGAATAGAACGGGAGCTTTCCTTTTCCTTTAAAAACTTATAGAGTTCAAACAGCTGGTTACGAGCACCAAGAAAGTTCGTAGCGTTGTCACTGAATATTGTCTGAGGGAGGCCTCTACGACTAATAAAGCGCTTTAGAGCGAGAATAAACGTCTCTGTAGAGAGGCCAGAGACGACTTCAATATGAACAGCTCGAGTCGACAAGCAAACGAAAAGAGCAATATACGATTTTATTAAAGGAGCCTTGCGAAGTTTGGAAGCCTTTATCTGAAAGGGACCGCCAAAATCTAATCCAACATGAGTGAATGCTCGAGAGGAATTTAAACGTTCCTTTGGCAAATCTGCCATAATCTGGGTAGCGGGTTTGGCACGAAACTTGAAACAAACCATACATTGGTGAATGACCTTTTTGACTTCTCGTAGTCCATTTAAAGGCCAATATTTGAGACGAATTTGGGACAGAGTATTTTGAGGCCCTGAGTGACAAAGTCTGACATGTTCTCTGTGAAGAATGAGACGAACTATACGATTTTTTGAGGGAAGGAGAAGGGGGTATCTTTGATCAAAGGTAACGTCTGAGTTTCCAAGGCGACCTCCTACCCGGAGCATTTCATTCTCATCCAAAAAGGGGTTTAGGGGTAACAGACACTTATTAGTTAGAGTTTTACCTTTCTTAAGCTCAGAAATCTCACTCGAGAAGTTGGAATACTGGAGCATTTTAATAATCTTAAGTTCAGCGTTTTGAAGTTCGGTGACTTCAAGGGTATCCGTTAACTTGCGAGAAAGCGGTTTAGCATTATTAACAAATCTAAACATATGGGCTAAAGTTCTTACAAACTTTGAAAAATTAGAGAACCTATCAGAAAGGGAGGTGAAAAAATCTATTGTATCATTTCGAGCATGAAGGATGACTTTCCTTTCTTCAGGCAACTTGGAGGTATAACCCTTTGGGTTGTATTTTAATAAATCCAAACGCAGTTGATTTAAAAATGGAGGACCATGAAACCACAAGGAAGAGTTTAATATCTCAGAGGGTAACATTCCTCGGGAGAGTATGTCGGCAGGATTCTCTTTGGATCGTACGTGCCTCCAGTGAGCATCAGGGGAATTATCTAAAATTTGTGCGACCCTATTTGCTACAAATTGGGTCCAACGAGAAGGATGTGAACGAAGCCAAGCGAGAACAATTTCTGAATCCGACCACATATTTATAGAGTCTAATCGAGATAATTTTTTTTTAACTATGTTAGCAATCCTTGCTGTGAGTTTACTACATAATAGCGCACCCATGAGTTCCAATCTTGGAAGGGTCAAGGGTTTTAGCGGAGCAACGCGACTCTTAGATGCTAGAAGGGAACAAGACACCTGTTCTGATTTATAGGTCACACGTAAGTAGATACAAGCTCCATAAGCCTTTAAACTTGCATCTGAGAATGAGTGAACCTCAACACCAGTGATTTCTTGACTCAAAAAGAGACATCTTGGTATACTTAAATCCTTAAAATGAGAGAGACTGCTAATAAAACTTAGCCATTCATGTAACGTATCTGCGTCAATGGTATCGTTCCAACTGATTTTGGATATCCAGATTTTTTGCATTATAAGTTTAGCGACAACTGTAACGGGATTAATAAGACCTTGAGGATCAAATATTTGGGCAATCATTGACAGTACTTCTCTTTTAGTATATGAGTTCTTTAGGGTGAAATCTGGAAGAGAGATTGAAAACGTGTCAAGAACAGGATTCCAGCATAAACCTAAAACCTTATTAGAGCAATTATCTGGAGCTATGACATAAGAAGAGTTCGAAGAGAGAGAAGAAATATTTTTTAGAAACAAGTCCGAGTTAGAACACCATTTATGTAGAGAAATACATGCTGTTCCAAGCAAACTAGTTATTTCCTTATGAGCTTTGAGAAGAGTTTGCTCATCATTAGCACCATAGAGAATGTCATCGATATAGCAACTATTTTTAAGAGCGTCACTGGCCAGGGGATACTCAGTTTGATGAGTATTTGCCAGTTCCATTAAACAGCGAGTACTCTGAAAACTGGCGCTTTTAGTTCCATACGTAACTGTTTGCAGTTCCAGGCACTCAATATCTTTTTCCGGGAGTCACGCCAAAGTATGTTTAATAGAAAGGTTTGATCAGGATTAATTTTAACCTGTCTGTACATCTTTTGTATATCCGTTGTGAAAACAAAGGAATATAATCGAAAGCGTAGCAAAATGTCAAAAAGTTCCGGTTGAAGAGTAGGACCTTTGAGGAGGATATCATTTAGCGAATAACCACTAGAACTTTTCATCGAACCATCGAAAACAACCCTAAGTTTGGTTGTTAAGGATTCTTCCTTCAATACACAGTGATGCGGGAGAAAATATTTATTTTCTAAGTTTCCATTAGTAAGAGAGAGAGGGACTATTCTAGCATGTTCGAGAAGAAGATATTCACTAATGAAAGACTTATATTGAGCGTATGTATTTTCATTTTTTAAGAGCCTATTTTCTAAATTAATAAATCTCTTTAGAGCTGTTTTAAAAGATTCGCCTAATCTTTTATGCGCATTTTCGGAGACAAGTGGAAGATTTACTTGAAAACGACCCGAAGGTAAAATACGAGTGGTCTTATTAAATATTTGTTCAGCCAATTTCTCATCGGGGGTTAATTTACTAACGTGCGGAACTTCTTCAATCTCGAAGAATTGTTGAATTAATTTATCTAAATTATTCTCTTCGGATACGGACTGAACAAGGAGAGAAACATTTGACTGAGAAATAGCCAAATTTGAACTACGATGAAAGACATGAGGGGGAAGAGTACCAAAAATAACATAACCCAAGTGGGTATTCTGAAGAATGGGAAGATTCTTTCCTAAACGTATGAATCCATCAGTCAATAATTCGCTGTAGATGTCACCAGCTAGAAGCAAATCAATTTTACCGGGAACAGAGTACGAGGGATCTGCGAGAGTGAGATTAGGGGGAACATTTATTTTGCTTCTATTTAGGGTAGCTTTAGGAAGTCGGCAAGTTATAGTATCAAGTACAGCAAAAGAGGTTTTGAAACTTCTATCCTTCACATTATAGGGAAAAAATTCTATGTTAATCATTTGATTTGACAATGAGGTGTTTTCGGATATGGTTGATATCTGTAATTGTTTAAAATAAGGGGTGAGGTTTAACTTCTCAACCAAATCACGAGAAATAAATGAATGTTGACTCCCATTATCTAGGAGCGCTCTGGCATGCATAGGCCTGCCATCTTTAGAATACACTGTCACTAAAGCGGTAGCCAACAATACATCAGTTTTAACTGATAAAGCAGAGAGAGAAGTGGCTGTGTGAGAATCTGCAGTGTTTTGTACTTCTAAAGGAGGTTTAAACGAACTGGTAGAAGCTTCATTTTGGGTATGAGCACTATAAGGCGGAGTAGGTATATGAGCGACACGACTGGAAGAGCCTTGAGAATGTTTGGGAGCTTGAGCGTTACCATCAATCGGGAAAGATTGCCTATTCGTGTTCCTAGAAAAAGAGACATTTTCAGGGGTACTATGCAAGAGCGAGTGATGTCTTTTCTTACATATACTACATGAGCGTGCAGAGTTGCAATCTTGAGAAAAATGTTTATCCCCCAAACAATTCCAACAAAGTTTCTTACCTTTTACAAAATTAAATCTTTCCTGTAAAGAGAGACATTTAAAATCATTACATTGATAAATTTTATGTGAATTACTTTTGCAACATATACAACTAGTATCTGAAAAAGAGTTTGTTTGTAAGTTAACTGATGAAAACAAAGATGTTTTTAACTGAGGCTTAGTAAATTTTCTATCATTATCAGAAACGTTTAATTTTTCTTGGATATCACACTTTTTTTCAAGAAAACAAAAAAACTGTGAGAGAGTAGGTAAAGCCTTTGAACCTATTTCATATTCAAATGACCGGTGAGTAGCGAAATCTAATTTTTGTAAAAATACTTCGATTAACAATAAATCCCAATGTTCGATTGGTACTGACATATTCTTGAGTGCGAGTAAAGTCTGTTTGCAAAGAGTTAAAAATTCTCGTAATGATTTTGAGTTACTTTTAGCTAAAGATGGAGCCTTTAACAATTTTTGAATATGTAAACTAATTACACGCGATTTATTTTCGTATCGATCCTTGAGCGTGTCCAAAGCGATTTGGAAATTTTCTTCTACAACTTCAATGTTTTCAATTAAGTGCAAAGGTTCATGTTTTAAGAAGGATTTAAGATATATAAATTTTTGCACATTGTTCAGCTCCACATTATTGATTATCAGCGTTTCAAATAGCTGATAAAACGCGTTCCATTCGGCGAAGTTTCCAGAGAATACCTGCATTGTAATTTCCGGCAACCTAACCTTAGCGGTGGCTACAGTTGACGGAGTATCGTTTGAGCTGAGCGAGTGGGAGGGTAACTTTAATGCTTCCATCTTATGCTGCAGTCCAGCTAGTGTAGAAAAGTATTTTTTCTCCATGAGTGCCCTGTCTTCTGTTTCAGAATCGGTTTCATCGATTTCTTCAATCTGATCCATCACCTCTTCATACTTCAGATAACATGATTTCAATTCGGTGTGTCTGAGTTGAAACTGGAGACCGTCAGTTTCTGCATCTGCGTTTTCTAGCAGCCAGTTTACTATTCTAGTAATCTTGGCCTTCAGCGGCTTCCTCTTCTTCTTGAGATCTTCCATTTCGACTTTCAACAAAAAGTGCTACTTCAAAAATAACAGCCTAAGGTCGTGCAAACACCGAGTTCTTTAGAGAAATTATTGTTTTATTATATAATAATGCGTGTATCACACAGCGAGAATAGAGTGAGTAATGTTTATCGTATATAATAACATGTATAGCACACAACGAGAATAGAGTAAATAATGTTTATATCATATAATAACATGTAGCACACGGCGAGAAAGTTTATAGTTGATTAAAACGCGGTAAAAGTCTTAAATCACACATGAGAGTTTATTTTTGCAATTAAATTTTTTGCACACCCGGTAAATGTCTACAAATGTCTACAGATAAATTTTTAAAGAGATAGTCTTTTTGAAAAGCGATTTACCCTGTGCATAAGCGAAGTTATAATATGGAAAAATCTCACCCAATTTGTCCAGTGGTTTGCAGGAACAATCACAAACACTATATAAACTTCACTACTGTCCTTTTGTTTAAGAGTTTATCGCGACACCTTAGTCTTTTCGAGAGTCTTTTAAATACATTCATCTAAATATCCGAAACTAGTTAGTACAAATGCCAACATCAAACACAAATCCGTCGAGTAAGGACCACAAACAATGATGGAGTTTTCTCCGATTTCCACCAATTGTTGTGGGGAAAGCTTATTAAATTCCTTTCCCCGTGCGTGTACAGTTCCAAATATTTTAGGACCATGGACTGTACAAGAGTGTTTCCTTCGATATATATAGAAGTAGACTTCAAGGCGCTGGTTCTTTATGTGTTTGATTTAATAGGGGTTGTACTTAGAGAAAAATAAGCGTAATTAATTGAATCTACACATTTAATAACACGAGAATATTTACACAAGCACTAATACTAACGAAAGAGTTAACATTGTCCATTATTCTATCGGCGTTTAGGGGCGCGCGAGTTATCGCGAAAACAAATACACATTTCACTGCATTTTGGCGGCGAAGAGAGAGCTTAGGTACCGTACCGGCTACTAGTACCAAACAGCTTGAGACACTAGTCACATCTGCGAGAGATTTTGAATTGAATGTTTACCTAAAATTTCCGACAAGGTCGGTTTTACCACTTTAAACAACCCTTATAAGCTATTTATGGCACAAATATTTTGCAGGCAAAAAGTACAGTCTGTAGCATAAAATCCAAACTAATATTTGTGAGAACTAAAAATGATACTAAAATTAATATAAAATGTTGTTTTTACAACAGGAGAATAGGACTGGCATGGGCAGCTTACGGAAAACTGAGGGAAGTCTTTAAATCAGCTATTCCCATGTGCTTGAAGAGAAAAGTTTTTGATCAGTGTGTACTTCCAGTTCTGACATATGGAGCAGAAACATTGACACTTACCAGAAAAGTAATTAATAAGATACAAGTGGCACAGAGAGCGATGGAGAGGTCAATGTTGGGCGTATCACTCAGGGACAGAGTTTCGAGTCAGATAGTAAGGAGAAAAACTGGTGTGACGGACGCAGTTGAAAGAATTACAACCCTGAAATGGAACTGGGCAGGACATGTTGCTAGGGTCAGAGATGGAAGATGGACAAAGAAAATTTTAGAGTGGAGGCCTAGACACGATGCTTATCGTAGTCGAGGACGTCCTCCAAGAAGGTGGTCGGACGATTTAAAGCGATTCCAGTCTAACTGGATTCAAGTTGCTCAAGATCGGATGCAATGGAATTATTTACGGGAGGCCTATGTTCAGCAGTGGACGCAAAATGGCTAATGATGATGATGATGATGAATCTTTAAAACCTATAGCATGAAACAACATGGGTTTTTACAACAAATGTGATGCATTTGAAATATGCTTCAAAAACGCTGGATTTAAACTTCCACACAAGAAACGATTTAAAACATTGAAAACTTTTTTTTAGTTACACTAGTGCGTTTTTCAAAAGAACAAAAACTTCTGCAATAAACTACATCCAAAACTGTCTTCTTGGAGATATTTCCCGTGACGTTCGATCGTTTGAAATGTAAAACATTAAATCCTGCGTTTTTTATTCATATTTCAAATACCTGATATTTATGTTACTACAACTTAAAATTGAAATTTCATATTCTAGATTTTATAGTAAAATGTAAATTTTACTATAACTGGTCTCACGGTCTATAAAATGATCAATTGTATTGATCTCACGAGAATCGTAAAAACTGGCAAAAATAGCAACACGTTAATTTATTTAACACCTTTATAAAAACTGATTGTATTTACGGTAAAATACAAAAACTGCATACAAAAGCTGAACTCTTTGCCTTTAAAACACATCTTTTTTTTTTTGTAGATAGGACATTTGGATCAAAAGATATCGAATTTTTACCGTCCAGCTGATGCGAATTATATTAAACATTGATTTCGCGCGCGTAACTTTTTTGGGGTCCCAAAATTAATATTCTCTGCAAAATTCAACTTGTTCGTATGATTTTTAGGGGTCAACTCGCTGACGACTGGACTATAAGCACTGTACACAAAATTGTCAGAAAAGCAATATTTATTAGAGATAACTTGTGGTGGGTTGTGAAAGCGACGAATAGATTACCAGTTCCCAATTAACCGTTTAGTCATTCGAGATTATCAGTTTAAATGCATCATTTGGCAAATAACAGTGTATTCATTGGTTATTAAAAATGCAATTTATTAGTTTTGTTGTGACAATAACGATTTTAGTTAGCGTAGTGAGTTGTGACTCTTGTATACGTGCTGCACTGCAAAAAAGAAACTATACGATAGTTCATAGTCGATGGTACTCACTAAATATCACATATATGTGTCAGCAACTCGCTCAAGATTGCCCAAGCGGTACAGTGGAAACAACAGTCTCAGGAATATTGAATATTGACGACAACCGTTATATTTATCAAATACCTAACACAGTTTCATACGAATTAAGAAGTGGATTTCGCAAATTATACTTTGTTTCAACAAAAGCAATCAAGTATCTGCGCACGGACTCCATTGAACTGCCGACAAATCTCAGCTGCAAATACAGTGAAGGGTTCTGTTATGATTTCAAAATGAAGTCGTTTGTGTATTGGAACTACACGCAGTGCCAAAAGCCCGTTTATAACATTCTTTACCAAGACACAGTTGATGAATGGACCGTACGAAATGATACACCTGTTGTGAAATTTATCCAATTTGAAAACGATAACAAAACTATTATTTTACAACTTATAAAAAGAAAAAACTTGTGCAACCAGTCAGTGTGGATAACAGACGTGGACGATGTATACGTTTATGAAACAGAAACTAATAGTGCAGTTACAGGAACTAAAATAATGTTTGACTATTTGGACCCTGTAGTTAACGAAATGTTTTGTGAAGCACAGAATATAACAGAGCTTATATCTCCTGCAATCAGCCAGCCACAAATAACTGACATTAACTATAAAGAAAACAAAATTTCAACAGAACACATGGACCAATCTCTCAACTTATTAAAAAAACAGTTATGTTTGCTATATCTGTTAGTCGTATTACTAATAGTGTTCTTGGTGGTTAAATTTTTCTGTGGGATCATAACGAATTGGTGTATATTAAGAAGGTCAAATGCGAGTGATGTTGGTTTATGTTTGAGAAGCTTTTCTCAGAACTTGACTCTTCAGCAAATGATTCTCAGGAAAGTCGAGTCTGCTAATAATGTTTTGTATGTAAATAACAAGAATAATTTAAATGAGAATGTATACGAAGTGAATAATTTTTATAATGATATTTGAATAAAATAAGCGAATTTGCAGAGTAAGTTTATATTTTTTGTAAACTGTTTTTCTTTTGTCTGTTGTGATTTATTCGAATACTATATATATTTATTGTTGTGATTTCTGGACTAATTTTTGAGTCTGTATTTTTTATTTTAAACTAAAATTACAAATCAAAATTTTCTTTATAAATAAATAATTTTTAAAATTATTATTTTTCACCATCTAAAGTGATCCTATTATTTGTAGTAACTCCATTTTTAAATGAACATTAAATACTATGTTCTTGTCGTAATAAGATTTAAATTATTTTTTTAATAAATTGTCTCCACTTTTATCTTTTATTATTTCGTGCTGACATCAAATCATCAGCATACATTAAGCGTGACTAAATTTTATCCTCAATTTACCAGTTATTTGATTGACGTATCTGTTCTAAACCTAGGTGTTACTCCACAAGATTCTCTTATAATCAAATTTATTATTAATATTATTATTATTATTAGATATATGTATATATATATATATATATATATATACAGGGTGGTCCTTAAGTAATTGTACAAAAAGAAACAGTAGATTCTATACTTTAAAATATTATGATTTAAGCCAAATGGCTTTAATAAAATGTTGATATTAAAAAAGATACAGGTGCAAATTTAAAATTTTATTTTTCGCTATAACTTTCATGTTTGTAAACATTTATGTATAAAAATTTACAACTGAGTACTTTTAACTATGAGAAATTATAATTTGATGCACACTTGGATGTAGCTGATATAGGACGCCACATATGTGGCATAAATTTGCACTTTATTTTTTTGTTCTTTAATTTACCTGTACAATTACTTTAGGACCACCCTGTATATATTGTTATGGTAAGGAAATATTAATTTTAAATATAATTTCTAAATTGATGAACTTACCCATAACATTGGTTATCTCAGAATTATACTTTAGTGGCTCCGTATCAAGTTTGTTGTATTTGCAAAAATGAGGGCAAAAAGGAATAAAAAATACACAAAACAATACCATATCAATATATTATACCATAGAAAATCAAATTTTATCACTTGTATAATAAAAATTTTTATTTATATAAAAAAACAAGATTATAGATCATACGACCTTAATGTTCTCTCCGGTCCTATAAATGTATAAAAAAAAACTGTCTCTATTCAATTAAATATCCAAAACAAAAATTCGCTCCGAATCTCTAGGCAAATCTTTTGTTTTCAATAAAACAAAACTAAACTTTAAGTGTCTCCTTGTGCTGCTTCTCCAACTCTCCTGATCAAGAGAATAGGCACCAATCATATGCGGCCGCGCATCAAATAATTATTTGAGAGAGAAACTTACAAATTGTGGATTTGAAGATCTTTGCTTATACTAAGATTTTATGCTGCCACAAACAAATTTACAAACATTTTTTCACGATTCACTACTGTATCTTTTTTCTTATCACGAGAACAACCTTTTTTGTAGTTCTATCTTAGACTCCTCTTTTTTTCTCTCCAAAAAACCAACTTCCCTTTCCTTTTCCTTTTCGAAAGCTCTCTCTCTTTCTCTCTCAAACCAATTAAATCGCTCAAAACAAACATATCTTACCATTTCCTCTCTTTCTCTAGTCAAAATTTGGTTATGGCTCACTAAAACTTTGTTTCACTAAACAAAACCATCAAATTCCTTTGTCAAACAACCCCTAACGACCTTTCATTGTTTTCAAGTTGAATAGATTGTTTTCATTTTTACACAATTTACATTACATAAAAACCGGAGTTCAATTTTATATTATACAAATCTTTACTTTCTAAGTCTAAGTTAAGTAAGCAATGAAGAAAAATAATTAGATATACAACTAGTTCTTAGTATCCGAGTATTAGGAAAACCCAAACACACTCTCATTGTCCCGTTCACTGTTAAATAAAGTTTGTATCAGCTCAACGGTAAAAAATCGATATCTTTTTATCCAAGTGTCCTGTCGACAAAATCAAGATGCATTTTAAAGGTAAAAAGTGCAGCTTTCGTATGTAGTTTTTTTATTTTGTCGAAAATAAACTCAGTTTTTATAAACGTGTTAAATAAATAAATAATGTGGCGTGACTTTGGTCGTTTTTTGCGATTCTCGTGAGATCATTAAAATTGATCACTTTCATTGACTAGCTGTAGTAAAATTTACATTTCTAGAGATCAATCTTTAAAAGCTACGACATGAAATTTCAGTTTTGAGTTCTGGTAACAAATAATATGAGGCATTTGAAATATCAATAAAAAACGCAGAATTTATTGTTTTACATTAAAAACAATCGCACGTCACGAATGCAAGAAGACGGTTTTAGGTGTAGGTTACAGCAGAAGTTTGGATCTTTTGAAAAACGTACCAGTCTAATTAAAACAAAAAGTATTAAATGTTTTAAATTGCTTGTTATATGAAAGTTTAAATCCAGCGTTTTCTAAGCATATTTCAAATGACTCACATATGTTGTCAAAACTCAAAACTAAAATTTCATCCTATTGGTTTTAAACGTTATGCTCTAGTTATCAAAACTTTATAGTGGTCAGGCTTATATAGTATTGATCTAATGAGAATCATAAAAAATGACAAAAACCGCAAAATGTCTATTTATTTAACACCTTTATAAATTCTGAGTTTATTTGCGGCAAAATATAAAAATTGCATACGAAGAGTGAACTCTTCACATTTAAAACGCATAGTGATTTTTGGCGATAGAACACTTCAATCAAAAGATATTGAACTTTTACAGTCGAGGTGATACAAATTTTATTGGACATTGATCTCGCGCGTGATTTTCACAAAAAGTACTTAAACATTCTTGGTTTAAATTATCTCAGCTACCTTTTTTATTTGAAACATTTTTTTCTACGATGTACAGATTCTCGGTAAATTGATTTTTTTGGGTTTTTACCCCCCTGCGAGGGTGGTTTTAGGGGCAAGCCAGGGGGTAAAAGTAGTAAACTTTTTGACATCTTTTTTGGGTTACAAATCTTAATATTCTCTGCAAAATTCAGTTTGTTCGTATAATTTTTAGGGGTCAACTCGCTGACGACTGGACTATAAGCACTGTAGACAACATTGTCACAAAAATAATATTTTTTAGAGATAACTTGTGGTGGCTTGTGAAAGCGACAAAAAGATTACCAGTTCCCAATTAACCGTTTAGTCATCCTAGATTATCAGTTTAAATGTATCATTTGGCAAATAACATTGTATTCGTTGGTTATTAAAAATGCAATTTATTAGTTTTGTTGTGACAATAACGATTTTAGTTAGCGTAGTGAGTTGTGACTCTTGTATACGTGCTGCACTGCAAAAAAGAAACTATACGATAGTTCATAGTCAATGGTACTCACTAAATATCACATATATGTGTCAGCAACTTATTCAAGATTGCCCAAGCGGTACAGTGGAAACTGTCTCAGGAATACTCGACTTTGACAATCACCGTTATGTTTATCAAATACCTAACAAAGTTTCATACGAATTAAGAAGTAGATCTCGCAAATTAAACTATGTTTCAACAAAAGCAATCAAGTATCTGCGCACGGACTTCATTGAACTGCCGACGAATCTCAGCTGCAAATACAGTAAAGGGTTCTGTTATGATTTTAAAACGATGTCGTATGTGTATTGGAACTACACGCAGTGCCAAAAGCCCGTTTATAATATTCTTTACCAAGACACAGTTGACGAATGGACCGTACGAAATAATACACCTGTTGTGAAATTTATCCAATTTGAAAACGATAACCAAACTATTATTTTACAACTTATAAAAAGAAAAAACTTGTGTAACCAGTCAGTGTGGACAACAGACGTGGACGATGTATACGTTTATGAAACAGAAACTAATAGCGCTGTTACAGGAACTAAAATAATGTTTGACTATTTGGACCCTGTAGTTAACGAAATGTTTTGCGAAGAACAGAATATAACAGAGCTTATATCTCCTGCAATCAGCCAGCCACAAATAACTGACATTACCAATAAAGAAAACAAAATTTCAACAGAACACATGGACCAATCTCTCAACTTATTAAATAAACGTTTATGTTTGCTATATCTGTTAGTCGTAGTACTAATAGTTTTCTTGGTGGTTAAATTTTTCTGTGGGATCATAACGAATTGGTGTATATTAAGAAGGTCAAATGCGAGTGATGTTGGTTTATGTTTGAGAAGTTTTTCTCAGAACTTGACTCTTCAGCAAATGATTCTCAGGAAAGTCGAGCCTGCTAATAATGTTTTGTATGTAAATAACAAGAATAATTTAAATGAGAATGTTTACGAAGTGAACGATATTTATAATGATATTTGAATAAAATAAACGAATTTGTAGAGTAAGTTTATATTTTTTTTAAACTGTTTTTCTTTTGTCTGTTGTGATTTATTCGAATATTATATATTATTATTGCTGTGATTTCTGGACTAATTTTTGAGTCTGTATTTTTTATTTTAAACTAAAATTACATATCAAAATTTTCTTTATAAATAAATAATTTTTAAAATTATTATTTTTCACCATCTAAAGTGATCATATTGTTTGTAGTAACTCCATTTTTAAATGAACATTAAATACTCTGTTCTTGTCGTAATAAGATTTAAATTATTTGTTTAATAAATTGTCTCCACTTTTATCTTTTATTATTTCGTCCTAACACCAAATCATCAGCATACATTAAGCGTGACTAAATTTTATCCTCAATGTACCAGTTATTTGATTGACGTATCTGTTCTAAACCTAGGTGTTACTCCACAAGATTCTCTTACAGTCAATGTTATTATTATTATTTCCAGATTTAGCCATACGGATCACACTCCCTCTAAGGGGAAAATTCATTATTATCCAGATTTAGCCATACGGCTCACACTCCCTCTAAGGGGAAAATTCACTCATCCTAGATACCTACGGTATCAAAAGGATTGAGCTCTGGTGGGACTCTTTCCATGTTATCGAGTCCTAGGTGACTTGGTACGTCGGTGTATCTCCTAAAAAACTCATTATTATTATTATTATTATTATTATTATTATTATATATATATATATATATATATATATATATATATATATATATATATATATGTCTTCATATCAAGCCGAGATCCGTTTGTATCATAAGCTATACAAAATGAGATCCGTTTTGCAAGGCGAGATCCGATTTTGGATCTCACCTTGTATTCACGTGTATATAGTGACATCTCGATGTAACAATGATGGGGGTACAAAGAAATCGATTTTTGTCTGGACCTCATTTTGCACCCCTTTTGGTGAATTTTATATTGCAGTAGTTCCACTAAATCCGCTGCAGAGGCAGTGCGAGCGATCCGTTGTGTATATGCTAAATATACATTTTGTAGACAACCCGAGATCCGGTAAATTTGGCAACATCGCAAATGAATTTTACAGTCAGACCTCTCACTCCCTTCGGCTTATTTCCGGTTTGAATAATATTATTTACATTATTAAAGAGCTCTGTCCAGAAAGGCGATTGTCAAATATCTCGAGAACTAGACGTCGTATCGAAAAAACTTAGGAATTCTTTTTTAATGATTTTTAATTAAAAATCCTTTGTAATAGGTATATATTTAAGGAATACATACCTATTACAAAGGATTTTTAATTAAATTTTTAATACATGATATACAGCCAACTACAGGAACGTAGATTCCTTGTGAATCTTTTTTAATGGTTTTTCAAAATCTATATACTTATGCAATAGCAGGGTTCTTATACTCCCTGCGAACGCGGTGGGTGTAGCAACTTTGAATTTTCAACTGGAACCCTTAATTTTTATTTAAATAAACATTTTGAAATTAGATTAGAACTATTATGGATATAGATACAAAATTAGAATAATTAATTAAATTAGAAATTTAGAGTTGAAAATACACAACTTTTGTGTGAATCTATAATAGCTTTTTTAACCAGTGGGAAGAGCTTCAAAATCGTCGTTTTGATGACATTTTTAGGAGTTAGATGATTTTAAGTAATTTTTTAGATAAAATTATGTAGAACACGTTGGTAAGTACTCAAAGTCTAAAAAATTTCGGAGACATTGTTTATTTGTAGTATTATTTTTTTACAATTTTTCTTCGCATATCTTCTCCACTGTTTGTTTTACAAAAAATGTCAAAAACTTATTTTATTCGCTTTTAAAAGACCTACAAAATAAATCTAACCGCGTTCGATTTGAATGAGAGTTACAAACACAAATCTGTTTTGCATATCATTTATAATTAAGGGACCAACTATGCTGTTCACGTACTATATTAATATTCCACGAGAATATTTTTCAATATATGCAGTTCATTTATGCTAAACTTGGACACTGTACGTCTAATAGTTTACGAGCTATAGCTTTATAAACAAATTAACTTTATATTTCCTTTAAATTCGTTTACTGAAGAAAATCCAAATTTAGCTATACAGCTCGCACTCCCTCGTAGGGGAAAATTCACTCATCCCAGATACCCACATTATCAAAAGGATTGACCTGTGCGACTCTTTCTGTGTTCGATTCCTAGGTAACTTGGTACATCGGGGTTTGTCCCAAAAATTTTCATACATTATTATCTAGTATTATATAAAGCTTATTAAGGACGTTGTAACGGCGTTAAAATTCAAAAGCTTGTGATATATAAAATATCTAAAATTGCAACGGTTTTTCCCTGGCAGCAAATTTCACGTTCAAGAACAAAGGATAGTAATAAAAACAATTAAATCTATGTACCTATTTCTTAATTATTATCTTGTGTTAGTTATCTTACTCTATGTTAGACTCTTCATTACTATAAAAAGAAGTAACACTCTCTATGGTTAAAATTGATCACCTTTTTTGTAACATTTCACTTGGGTCATAATATATTTACAAAAACCAATGAATTTGATCTCGTTTCCGTTTACATGAGCATTGGAGCCCCCGGACAGTCTGACAATTAGAAAAAAAACCAATATAATACATATTCGTCACAAAAAGGTAAAAATAAACTCATCTTTTACACCTATTAGGAGTATAGTATATGTATGTATGTTTCTTTAACTTGGATTCCGTGCTTAAAACTGGTACCAGCTTTACATTTTCTTTACTCCAGCCAGTTAGCAACAGATTCGGGAGTCAAAGTCTTGGTGTCACACTACATACTCATACCTTCGTTTGGATGAGTATGTACACGAATATTATATATTATACTGTCTGAAGTAGGAGAAAGTTTATATGGACCATTACAAAGATTGTTAGTACTGGTCAAATACAAAACCAATCCTTTTAGGGTTGTAGAGGTTCTTGAACACTATTGATTTTAAAATTCTTGCATAGTCGCCAAATGATTTGCAATTGGAGGGTTTGCCAACGGCTTGGGTTAAACTCATACCTTTAAGAATGTGACACTTTTGTTACTTTATAATGGTAATGGTAGATATTTAGACATACCTGTAAACTGTCCTCTTATAGAACCTAAGGCAGATTTATTTGATGGTATCGATAAAACTCCTACAGGTACAAGTGACATTGGATATGCTGTGAATTCATATTTGAAAATATTTTTTTTTTACTTACATAGATGGCTTTGGTAAAGACCAATTAGACAGACGATTTTTTTTTAACTATAATAATTTAAAAAAGAAAACTTAAAAAGAAAACTCATCCTTCTTCACAATAACAATGCTTAAAGTATTAGTAGTGCTTAAAGTTAAGTGTGAGCAGTATAATTTGTGTGTTTATGTAGAATTTAATTTTATTTTTAAATATATATATTTTTATTTTCAATTTTTTTTTGTTGCTTTGTTTTTGTTTTTATTTTTGTTTTTCTTTTTTTATATGCACTATTTTTTTTTAATTTTTTTTTTTTAATTTTTTTGTCGCCCACTTACAAAATCTAACTAGTTGCAGGATTACTAACAAAGAGGTGGTTAGTAATTTACAATTTCATTTGCACCGTTTGGTGTGATTATATAAGCAGTACAATATATTAATATTCTTATTGAAAATTATACAATTTAAATTTATAGGCAAGCAAATTTTGTTATTAATAACTTCACTATAAAATTTATCTGTGCTTTGACTATTTAATGAACAACCAAGTAGAATATGTGTTAAGTCTCCAAGTTCCCCACATAAACATGAGGAATCATCAATTAAACCAATTTTACATTTATAGCTTGGTGACATTGCATGATTTGCTCTTATTCTGTTTAAAGTAATAATAAAGTTCCTGTTGTTTTCGTTGTAGAACCATCTTATTATTGGGATTTGGACTTGACATGATTTATAATTTAATCCTATTTGTTTGCTGTCATATAGTTCTTGCCATTTAGCCTTAAGTTGAACTTTAAGTGTGGAATTCAAATCTGTATATAGAATACACTGGTTCATAGAATCTCTGTGTAAGTCTGAGGCGGATTTTGCAAACTTATCAGCAATTTCGTTTCCTTGAATACCCGAATGCCCTTTGATCCAAACTATTAGCACCTCCCGTTGCGAGCTGAGTATTTCGTGATTGGTCTGTAGTATTTCTACTTCTAGATGACTTAAGTTCTTGGCCGCACTTATATTTTTTAGTCTCTCTATGACACTTTTGCAATCTGTAAATATAATACTTTTGAGTCTATACGTCCTAAGTATATATTTTAGAGCTTCACTTATTGCAAACATTTCTGCTGTATATATCGTTGCCTCATCTGGTAATCTGAACTCTTCATGATATTTTGAGGTGTGATCGTAAAAAGTGGCACCTGATATTTGAAAATATTCTCATAATATTTATGTTACTTTCAATTGCCTTGGCTGTTAGTATTTTTTATAAAAGCTCTTGCTCAGCATGAATAATTTTTTTCTTTTCAGAGACAGTTTTATAGTGTTGGAAATGTTGAAAGTACTTCTTGTATGCTGATAAAAATTGGAAGTTCTAACAGTAAGAAGAAATTTTGCTAGGCTCTTCTCTATTTTTTTTTGTATATTTAGTAAGGGTATTTGAAAATTTGGCGATGCAATCTTATTAGCTGAAATTACGAGAAGACGATCTACGCTTTTGAAAAATACATTGAATCGTAAAAAATTGATCATGTAGTTTTTGTACAGAATATTCGTCAATTTTCATCCGTTTTTTTTTCTATTGTCTACGTTTTGACTTGAGTGGTTGCTTAGGTCTCATGATGCACGAAATTCATCTACCATCATGCCAATAATATTGTAGCTTAACAACCATTCGTCTAGTTTGGTGCTGGTTTTAATCAATCTCACGATTTTTCCTGCATCTTTTGAGTTTGTATTTATATGTTTCAAGCTGTATCTACAAATAGTTGGTTAAAGTTTCTGTTCAAACTTTTCACAACAAAATTTTTTCTCATAAAGTCTTCATGCAATTCTGGAGCCTTATCAGCAAGTTTGTACATGTCCAACAAATGTAATGTTCCCCAAAAAGAATAGTTCACATGGTCAAATGCAAAGAAGTAGGGGTACATTTTTCTAAAACTAGAACAACAATGTATTCTCCAGTTTCCGCTTCTTTCAGCAAACGAAAATGGAAATGGACTTTACGGAAAGAAACATGCCGTAATCTGATTTTTGACTCAAGTTCACTGTCATACCTGCTGCTGTTCATTAAAACAATTTAAAACTTCTAATATTAAAAATCTCAGCTCAGTGGATTTCGTGCTATTAGTAAAAAATAATGCACAATGATGCACTTTCGCAATCGAATATACAACACAACAGAATTTCAATGTAAAATCGACCCTAACAACATCGCCATTACTAAAGTCGATTTGAGGTTGACTTCAGATTATGAATCTCGCCCTTTCTCGCATCTCTGCGTTTGCCACTGTGCGTCGTGACATGCCTTTCGATTTATTTAATTTTTTCTTAAACTATTTATCCAATCGACATTCTAAACAAACCGACATATTCTCTGATGTTTGGTCTATAACTTTTATAGAAAGCCATTTTTTGCTAGACCCAATATTTTTCGGGGTAGAGCGAGGAGAAACGATTTTAAAAATATGGGTTTTCAAACTCATTCTAAGTCATTTTGTATGAAGGCACTCCGTATACAACAATGGTTTGACGTATTTTTATAAATAAAATAAAAATATTTTTAATGTCCGGATCGATATGCAAATTTGAAGAATGAATTTTCGGATATCGTAGATCCGAAAAAGGACGAAAAACAAATTAGCACTTTTTTGTAAGGCTCCCCACCACTCCCCTCACGCTACGATTTTTGGACGACCAAGTGATTTTGTATAAGAAAGATATTAGAAACGAATAAAAATAGGTTTTGCATTTTAGCAACAAAGTGCCCACCAAAATCTATTCTACATAGAAGCCTTTTTCCAGTCTATTTACTCTTCAGTATGGAATTGTATTTACTCTTGTACAAAACTAATATTTTTATGTTAAAACACGATTAGAATGTTAAAATGATAGCTTTTGTTATACAGATAAACTGTTTAGTTTAAATAATTTCCCCTTTTTAATTTTTTACATAAATAATAAACAAAAAGAGCTTTGAGAATAGATTTCACAAATTCAATAAAACAGAGCATTTTAGTAATTCGGTTTATAAAGTTTATGTTGAATTATTTAATAATATACATAAAAATTATAATCATTACTCAGCTTCTGTTATCTTTGAATTTTGTTTTACTACTTCAACTGACCGCTGCCCTTGCAATATTTTTAAAATACAAAACACCATAACCGCAAATTACTTTACTGTTTGAATAGGAAATATGCAATACAACACGAGCTCCGGTCGCTCGACTAATACTCTTTAGAGCCGGCAACAGTGTCTGATCTCGCGTTGATCTGTAAATATCTAAAATTTCGTATATAAGTCTTCCCCTTCCCTTTTCAGCTACGGATCTCATTTTGTTGTAAATTTATCAAAAAAATTTAAGTTCAAAAATCTTTTCCCCTCTAAGTGTACCATGATTAATATGTTAATTATAAAGATAGTTATGAACAATATACTCCATTAATTAATTTCCTATTGGTGGATCTCGGGTTGTCCTCGATTTAATCGGATCTCGCCTTGATACGAAGACGTATATATATATATATATTATATATATATATATATATATATATTTATATATATATATATATATATATATATATATATATATATATATATATATAAATATACAGGGTGGTCCTTAAGTAATTGTACAAAAAGAAACAGTAGATTCTATACTTTAAAATATGACAATTTAAGCCAAATTGTTTTAATAAAATTTTAAGCATTTGTAATGTAATTTGTTTAAACTGTAAAGATTTATGTATCAGAATTTACAACTGAGTACTTTTAAATATGAGAAATTATAATTTGATGCATAATTTGATATAGCTGATAGAGGACACCTCATATGCCACACATGTGGCATAAATTTGCACTTTACCTTTTTGTTCTTTGAGTTACCTGTGTTTGTGAAAAAAATATTAAAGATACATTATGTTATAAACAAAAACTATACTTTTTAATAACTTTAAAACTCAACAGTTTTCAAGATAATCACATTTTACAAATCAGCTGCATAATTCTGATTTAAGGCAATTATTCCAGGCAACGAGAGAAAAATAGACAAAAACATTAATACTTCTGAATTTTGATATAAAATACATTTACCTAAAGTTAATAGTTAACGAAATATTAGACTAAATAAATATATCAGCAGGATACTTAGTAATAGGATTTGACAAAATTACAGAATAATAGAATTTTACATCAACCATTTTACGTTTTACGTTAAATTAAAGTCATAATCAAAACATTTTGTTTACAAACCGAATTAACAAATGGTTAAACTAAATAACATAGCTTTTCGTCAACTTAAGTGTTCTATATGTCCACCATTTTCTTTAATTCATTTGTCAATGTATTCCATAAAAGATCATCTCAATAAATTCCATCATTAGTTCTAAAGAAACTGTTTCAGTATTTAGTTCTCCCCATGGTTGTTTGCGAATATTTATAGGATTTTTAGAGACACGTTGATTTAATGCGCTCCATGCACCAAAATCAAGCGGAATAAATTCTGGACTACGTGGTGGCTATAATGTATAACGGATGAATATATTCTTTTAGATACATATCCAAATCTTAGGTATATTATGGAACTACATCTTATTTGTTGAAGAGGTTAAATAATGTATTAAACTGTGATGTATCTTGTTCATCGGTTACTTATATGTATACACACGGAAGCACCTATCGATGATATTACTTATTTATATGATTACGTTACAGCTTACGAGTAACTATAATTACATCTTGAATAAATAGACTATTATGATTTACTAACGAACTAATATTATGCTGAACTAAATTGCCTGTGTGTTTACTATATTTATAACAATATCAGTTATTAGGTTAACAATTATGTTTTTGTAAAAATTCTGAGTCTTTATAGTTATATTTTTAGCAAAAGTATTATGAAACAAGACACATATATGTTATTTAATACATGTACTATAGTTTCTAATTGTCCTAATAAAAATTGGTAAACAATTTACGTAATGAATAATAAGTATTCTTTTGAGATTTTTCATGAATTAAATAATTATATCAATATCTCACCACATTGATAAGAAATAAAACTACCACGCCCAATCTAACGTTCATAAAAGTCATTGGCTGACTCAGGGTGGGTTTTCGAGGTTAAAACCCTCCCATGACCCTATTCCGACACTGTTACTCACAAATTTTAAGGACTTAAAATGGTGGAGGTAGCATAAAAAAATTTTGGTGCCCAACCAAAACCCCCGCAGAGGAAAATTCTAGGTGCACTACTAATAAAAGTTGTATTTAAGTATGTTCTCACTGCCTTTCTAGAATGTGATCATCTCATTTTATTTACTCCAAGGATTTTTATATCTTCTTCTTCTTCTTATGGTGCCCTATCCAATTAGTGGATGTTGGCGACAATTCTATCAGTGGAGAGTAGCAGATGGCTGATCCAACACTAACCACAGGCAGACTGAAATAGCTGTGAATTAGACAGCATGTGGCGTGGTGACATTCACAGAAGCGGCACATGTACAGCGGTGTAGAAGGCAACGAGAAACCACCACACTAATATTTCCCCAGCAAAATTACATAATGCTCATGGAACCTAAAACAATGGCCCTCAGTCCCGGGCACCTCTTAAATGAGGAGAGGGTGCTAAGATTCCTCCGGAGGAAAACAAAAAGAATAGGCACATGGAATGTGAGAAGTCTATATGAAGCGGGAAAGGCCGCAAATTTAATTCAAGAAATGGAAAGACTTGATATCGATATACTGGGATGCAATGAGGTAAGATGGCCAAATACAGGTACCTGTGTGATGGGCAACTACACAGTATTCTATTCTGGAGATGAAGGCATTCAAAATAAAAACGGTGTAGCAATAATTACATCTAATGAAATTGCAAAATTAGTTTCTGGATTACTACTACCAACATCAAATAGAATAATGCTAATAAAAATAGACAGCAAACCAGTCTTCTGAATACCCACATTTCAAAGGCCTCCAATCGGTTCATTACATTGGCCTTTATGGTCCAGGTTTCTACACCATATAGTAGTATGGAGTAAATGTAACATTTTACAAAGCGATATCGAAGTGTTAAGTTGAGGCTGCTGTTGCTTAGCAAGGTTCTCATATTAGTAAATGCTGTTGTGGCTTGCTCAGTCCTGCTACGTATCTCTATATCTGGATGTAGATTTTCAGTTATCTAACTACCGAGATATCTGAACTTTCATATTTCGTGCATCATATCACGTGCATATTTCGTGTTCTACTAACCACCATTACCTTCGTCTTGTCTATATTAATCTTCAAGCCCAGTCGTTCTCCTTCGGTGTTTATTTTATCTATTAGTCGTTGTAGCGCTTCTTGGCTATAAACTATTATGACTGTATCATTAGCATAGCGAAGATTACTAATAGTATGTCCGTTCATTTTGATTCCATCTTCAGTGTTACTTAAGGCTCTATCGAAAATTGTTTAAGTAGAGTAAAGATTAAAAAGGAGGGGTGACAGAGCACAACCTTGTCGTACACCTTTTTCTATTGAGAAATATGATGTAGATTCCAGTCCTACTCTCACAGATGCCACTTGATTCATATGAAGGTTCTATATGATTTTTAGGGTCATTCTCATCTATCGAACGTTCCTGGAGCAATCTTACTAATTCTGAATGATTAACAGAATCGAATGCTTTCTGGTAATCTATAAAACATAGGAAGACATCTTTTTGCTGACCTCTGCATTTTCGAAGTAGGACAATTTAGCTATAAAGTGCTTCTCTTTTGCCAAATCCTTGTCTGAAACCGAACTGTGTGGGGCTAATGTCTCTTTCGCTAATCATTCGGAATTGGTCGCAACTATTAGCGTTTGGCTTTTTTGGGATTGGTATAAAGGTTGATTGGTCGGTCAGATAGCCAAGCGGGTTGGGCGGCCGGCTTCTCATTCGCTTCACTGCAAGTGATGAGAGTTCGATCCCCAGCTGGGTGTACATGTAAAGAAAACAAAAAGGCTAACGTAGCAGTTTTAAAATTCTAAAATGAATCTGCTGCTTAAACTAGAATATGCTGGTGTCTGATCGGCCTATGGTGGAGCAGTATGGCAAGAGATAAGTGCTTACGGCTCGGTGATACTCCTCCAGAGATCCCTACCGGAAGGGCGTGTGCCGCCTAAATACCGGGGTATATATATATATATATATATATATATATATATATATATATATATATATATATATATAGATATATATATATATATATATATATATATATGTATATATATATATATGTATATATATATATATATATATATATATATATATATATATATAAAGGTTTATTGAAGCCAGTTCTGTAGTATTTCACCGGACACATAAATGTCATTAAAAAGATCTACCAAGGCGTCTAAATTGTCTTTAGATCACTCAACATTATTAGAACCTCTATATATATGTCGTCTGGCACTAGTGTTTTTCCCCATTTGCTCTGTTTGATTGCCCTTACAACTTCTGACTTCAATATTTTGGGGGAGGGCTTACTTTTATATTCACTTTCAGAGTTCTTCTAGTTGTGTCTGATTATAGTTGCTGTGAGTAGTTTCTCAATTGTTAAAGTAGATCTTTGGGATCAGTTATTAATTTGATGGATTCGACCGTTACTTGATGGAAATTCATTTTATGTAACAATAAAACACTGAAAACTTTGTTTTCAAACTTCCATAAAATTTATTTTAACTATTATCACTACAGCTGTTTCGGCTGATAGCCTTTCTCAAGTGATCTATTTTTGGCATGCGTTTACAATTTATAGACTCTAATGAAATAGGTTGAGGAGGGGAGAACTGTTTGTCTCAAGTTGGTCATTCAGAATTATATCTGTGTTTTTTAATTTATTGATTTCCATAGATTCTAACAAAGATAGCTTAAGGCCTTTATTTTGAACGTGAAGAATTTTAAATTTGTCATTGAAAGAATGATTATGATCTAGAAGGTGAAGTGCGTATGTCGAATCTGTTTTTCTATTCTTGAAAGCCCTTTTATGTTCTGCTATTCGTTTCTCAAAGTTTCTACCAGTTTGACCGATGTAAGTTTTTGGGCAGTCGCCACATTGAATTTTATACACACCACTATTTAAGTGTTTTTTATTTTGGCTCTTGTTATTTTTAATATATTTACCTAGGTTGTTATTTGTTCGGAAAGCTGGTGTTATTCCTTTCTTTTTTATATGTTTGGCAATTTTTGTTGTTATTTTGCCTGTATATGTAATCGAGCAGAAGGTACTGGGTTTTTTCTCTGGTGGTGGAAATACTATTTTCAGGGCTTTCTTGTGTAGTTTTTGATTTAACATTTTATTAATTGTTTGTTCGTTGTATCCGTTGTTTACTGCTATTTGCTTACAGGCTATCAGCCGAAACAGCTGTAGTGATAATAGTTAAAATAAATTTTGTGGAAGTTTGAAAACAAAGTTTTCAGTTATTAATTTATTGTCATTCACAATACTTTTAAAACTGCAAGATGACCTGTCACTTCTTTAATGAGTTTATGTATGTTAAAGTGGTCATGTTTTTCTTCCAATTCCTCCATTTCTACACACCTGTCTAGCAGCCACTGTTCTTTAGCTTTGCGACACTTTTTTTGTATTTGTCGGTTGATCTGCTGATGTTTGGTTCGGTCTTTGTTTTTAAATGATCTGCGGTCGTCCATCATTGATAATGATGCTAAATATTTTTATGAATTTTTTTAACTAGATATTTTTAAAACAAACATTATCACTCTCTTTGGCTTAATTTCTATGTGGCGTTAGCTTTCATAGCTACATTTCTCCATAAGTTTATATCTTGGGGCATACCAATATCAGTTCCCTGTACCGACATGTCCTGCCCAAGTGTCTCAACGTCATCCAGTTTTTTATATTGTTTTCTGTCTCTATTTTATCCCTTCCAGGAACTGTAAACCAGCAGTTCTTCATATGTGTTTAAAGCTTTGACGATGAACATGCTCGAACTATATTAACCTATGGTCTCTCATTTTGGCATCAATTGAGGCCACCCGTGGACGTTTTCCTAATATACTACATTCATAAGTTTATTTTTTGTCACTCCTCTGATCTATTTAAACTTTTTAATTTCCGCCACATGAACTCATTGCTCATAACTGTTTCTAACTGCTAACATTCAGTTCGTAATAATACGTGAACTCTATTGGAACAAAATGTATTTGTTAGAAGGGAGATGGGGGACAATAAGACCATAAAAATCCAAAGAGGTTCTGTGCTCTCGTCATTATTATTTAATCTATATTTAGAGGAGATCTTTGCACGAGCTCTGGATAAGGCACGAGAGGACATTACAATAAACGGAAGAATTGTTATAACTTTTACTTGCGTTGGGTTGGATTGATTGTTTTGACTCTTATTTCTGATATATCCGTCATTTTTGGTCTTTGGCTGGCTTTATAAATTCTTGATTTGATCTCAGTATCAATAAGTAACTGAACGAATACTTAATTATAAATAGGACTTTCCATAAAAATATATGAAGTTGAAGTTTGATGCCTAAATATCCAATTAATACCTAAACCCTGAAAGTAATAGGAAAAATACTAAAGGTGGAAATGTGACGAGAATTACACCTCAGTAAATCACACTCTGTATAGTAAATAATATTTCGCTTAAACATCGTATATACGGGAATTTCTATCACGCATTACTCACGAAGAGATAAGTGGGTCAGAGGAAACCTGTATCCGGAAATTGCAATACAAGATATTTGTTGTTAACCACATAACATTTATAATATTTTATTTCGTAAATACCACATTAAAGACCTTTGTTTTTCATGGAAATTTAGGATGCTGCGGCAGATTGAATTTGGACTGTTATATATCATATTGATGCTATCAAATATGCTATTAGAATAAAAATAGTTATCGACAACCGTACTTAAGAATACGTGAGTCTTACCAATTTCATAGGATTTTAGGTAACAATTATATATATATATATATATATATTGTTATGATATGTAAAATCGAGAAAAATATTTGTTGTTTAAAATATTTCAAAATTCAAAACATTAAAATAATTCAGATAAGTAGGATAATACCCAACAAACATTTCGAAGAAGGAAAGTATTTAAAATTTTTGGATTACCTGTATTAAACAAAATGTACTATGCATAAATTATTTCTTTTGTTATACTATACTTGAGTGACCCGCATAATTTTAAGTGAAATCCAAAGAACAATTGAACCGGGTTTTCCAAATACATTAACGCAGTGATTATAGACAATAGAAGAGATTTGGAAAGATGTTTTTGTTAGTTTTTAAGAATTATAGAAAAATATTATTTGTAAATAAGTTTTAGGAAATTTTATAATTATAGGTAAAAATGTGTTTGTTATCGGAATGAAAGAATGGGGAATTGTGACGAGTTTTGATTAGCGGAGATTAAAAAAGGTGGGATAGATATGTAGGAATGAAAGTTTAGCTAGATTTCGGAGTGAAAAAAGATAGTTAGTTGGTTTCCAAGGGTGCAAGGCGAACGGCCGTTGTTCTCGGGTAGTTTCCCAGAGGTAGGAAGCAGTAGCAGTGAAAGTTAGTGAGTTTTTGTGGAGTTAGTGTATCTGACAGAAGCTGAAGCAGCAAAATATTGTAAGTCATATTTTTCTACTTATATTCCAAGAGTCACTGTTCAGGCCAACGAGAGATTCAGTTTATCGTAAAGAGAAGATATTCCAAGAGTCATTTTTCACTCGGGCCAACGAGAGATTCAGTTTATCGAGAGGAGAAAGGCTATCATAATTTGAATGATTTGTGCTTTTGAAGGAGATCATTAAGGACGATATACTTACAACAATTTGTTGTAAGATTGCTGATTACATAGGGAGCGGTTGAGAGGAAATAGTATAGTCTACAAGGAACAAGGATTTGGACCACTCATCATCAGAGAGAGATATTTTTGTTTTCTGCAGTTTTTTCTTTTATTGATAACACAATTTTTACATTTAATTTAGAAAGGATATAAATATTTTGATTAGGAGAGTTAGAATAGTTTGGGATTTTGAGATTTCAATTAATATTGTTTGTAACTTTAATTTTGATTTTTCACGTACGTAAAAAAAAACTTTGAGAATCATTATATGAGATTTTGTTTATTGAAAACTTTTGAGTGTGAATTATTTCATTATTTTTTTATTTCAATATATAGTGTTAGATCATATGTTTTTTTATTATTCCGGTATTCTTTGGACCTTACCTTTCACATGTAATAGCATAGATATTGAAGCACGAATTTAACCCTGAGATAAAAGAATTAAAAATTGTGATAGAGTCATACTCATATCATTAAAATAATTTTAATTAATCAAAAAATTAATTAGCTAATTATTGCTTGGCGCACCAAGACTTTAAATATCGCAATAATATATATATATATATATATATATATATATATATATATATATATATATATATATATATATATTACCAAGTTTCGTCTGTATCGTTTTAACTGACAATACCACGTGTTAAAAATCGAGCAGGGAGACATGTAGTCCCTAAAGTAATAATTTTTTTCCATTGTCATCGACCTAGAGTCACAACATAATTAAAATTTGGAATGATGTAAACCCATATGTGGATGTCACAGCCACAACTTTATTGTTAGTTTCAACTACATAAGGCACTGAGGATGATCTGTTAATATAAAAATATAATTAATATAAAATGTTGACTCATTATCCATGAGTTCTTTATACAAGGTATAGTATTCTCCTTCTATTTTTCTTTTCTTAATCATTGGATGTATCGAAAACCTTCTTTTTTAACTTTATCTCTCATATTCTCTTCTTCGGCATCCAAAGTAAAAAATGCAATTTTTACTAAAGTTGCCGTGGAAAACATTACAACTGCACAACTACCCACCGACACGTCTAACCGACTGCCTGTGCAAAATACCGCTGAAAGCATGCTACGAGCGTGAATAGTGTGAATATTTACCAGAAGCATGGCATGTGCCGGTCAGGTGACGAGCACGGGCCTGGCACGTCTAATGAGAATAGACCTTACAAGTGCTTGGAGTGGGAACGGTCCGTGCCAGGCATCGGACAATCTTTTCAAACAATATTTTCCTAGCCCATACCTGGCACATTCCTTGCACAGTCCTACATAGTGTGAATACTTCAGACGAGTTTCGACAGGCAAAATGGTGAAAAAAAAATTATTTTTACATGATACTGATGAATTTTTAATAGAATTAGTTCGTGAAAGAAGTGAATTATACGATTTTATGAATCGACTGTATGCAGATGCAGCACATAAGTCTCAGGTATGGTGGGATATTGTAGAAAAAAATTAAAATAGGTAAGTAACACACTATATTTTATCTAGGTAATAGACCACTCCGATAATATTTCAAACAAAAAAGTAGTAGTAGGATAAAACTCGTTGGAAAAGAAAGATGATATGACAGAAATAAAACGAAAAATAATTTACGGGCGACCTGAGTTCGGAGAATGGAGTGAGTTTTTTAAGGGCAAAAATGGTTTATCGTGATTTCCTAGAGCAAGTCGAACTACATATCTACTAAAGCAAGTAGAACTACAGAAAAAATATTTTTGTAGTTAAAGTAGCTGGAACCACTATTGATTGGTGCTATAATTTTGATGTGCTTTTCATCTAGGGCTCCTAATGCCCTTAATGTCCTAATAACATAATATTTCCGTGTACCTCAATTTTACATACTTTCTTGAAAAACGGGGTATTTTTAAAAATGTCTATTTCTTCCTTACATAATTTTTGCTAAATACTCAATATCTGTTTTCAGGTACCTGAAGACACACTTTAACTAAATAATTGTGTAAAATATTTTATTTATTACAAATTTTCATTTTATGTCACAAAATTTGATGATGTCCCCATTTTGGGCAACTCTCCCCTACATTATTTTGTAATTTATATGATATTACCATGTAAATGGTAACTTGTGCTAATGAACATAGAGGTCACATGCACGTTAATTCACAAATCAGTGGTCTGTGCGTTAATTTAAATAAAAAAAAATATTTATAACTCGAAAACGATCAAGTTTAAGAAAAACTACAAAAGGTTTATTTTGTTCAGAATGGTCCAAACAATTTTAAAAAAATTTCCGGGCAGAAAAAATTGATTGTTACAATTAGTTTAAACAAATTTAAACAACTTTTCGCCAAGGCGACTCGTTAAACCTTATTTTGGGGTATATCATGAAAGTCATCATCATCATCACTGGCTCGACAACCCTTTTTGGGTCTTGACCTGTTCCAGGATTCTTCTCCATTCTGATCTGTTTCGTGCTTTTTTTCCCCAGTTTTTTATTTTTAAGGTTGTTATATCATTTTCGATTTATTCTAAGTATCTCAGTTTCAGTTTTCCTCTTGTTCTTTTTCCTACTGGCATCTGTTTGAATATTTTGTTTGGTATTTTGCCTTCATCCACTCTTTATACATGTCCTATCCATCGCAGCCGTCCTATTTTAATGAATGTTATAATATCCGGATCCTGGTATATTTTGTATAGTTCAAAGTTGTATCTACTTCGCCAAATTCCGTTTTCTTTTGTGCCCTTATATATGTGTCGCAAGATTTTTCTTTCGAAGGTGGCTAACAACGTTTCCTCTCTTTTAGTGAGTATCCAGATTTCTGAGCCGTATATGAGTCTTATTAAGGTTTTGTATATTTGGCAGTTTGTTTTTCTTGGTAATATTTATGGTAATATTTAGTGGCAATAAATATTCGCTTCTTCATTTCCTTCGCAACGTTATTATCAGACGTGACTAGGGATCCTAAGTATATAAAGTTTTTTACCCCCTCAATGTTGTATTCTCCTATTGTTATATTTTGTGGCTGCCTTATTTCTGCGTTTTTACTTACCTGAATATATTTTGATTTGGTCTGATTGATTTTAAGACCACTATTTTGTGCAGCTCGTTCTATTTGGTTGTATGCCTCTATCATTTCTCTTCTTGATTTTGCGATTATGTCAACATCATCTGCAAATGCTAGTATTTGCACGCTTTTATTAATGATTATTCCTCGAGTATTGACTGTTGTGTCCCTCAGTATTTTCTGGAGTACGATGTTGAACAAGATGCATGATAGAGCGTCTCCCTGAAGTAGTCCCTTTTTCACATCCATTGTTTCCGTTAATTCAATTTGTATCCGGATTAGAGATTCTTTTATCAGTTCTATTAGTTTTCTTTTATAAATGACGTTGGATATTATTTTGTATGCTGCATTCAGGATCGAGATTCCATGGTAGTTTCTACATTCTAACTGATTTCCTTTTTTATGTAATGGTACAATAATGCCGCTACTCCACTCCGCTAGTAGCTGTTTATTCGACCATATCTTAGTTATCAATTTATGTATTGTTTTTTGTAGTGCGTCTCCTCTTTCCTTCAGTAACTCCGATGCTATTTGATCTAATCCCTGTGATTTATTGTTCTTTAATTTGTCTACTGCTGTTCTAATCTCGTCTATTGTTGGTGGAGTCTTTTCTCTGTTGTCTGCTTGGTCTAATGGTATGTCAGGGTTCGTCTCTCTCCGATCTCCTTCAAGCTTTTCCGTAAAATATTTTGTCCATCTACTTAGTATCTCTTGCTGTTCTGTCAATATATTACCTTCCTTATCTCTACACATCGTTGCTTTTGGTTTGAAGTCTTTTCTGCTTTTGTTCAGTTTCTGATAAAATTTTCTTGTTGATGTTTATTTACTTAGTTCTTGTAGTTCTTGAAGTTCTTTGTTTATATTATATTCTCTCTTTCTTCTTCGGTGAGTTTTCTTTTCTTCTTTGCGTAGTTGTATATATTCTTCCTCTGCTTGTCGGGTTCTGTGAACCTGTTGCATCAGTAAATATGCTTTTTTCTCTACCTTCTATGCCTAATACTTCTTTAGCTGCCTCTTTTATGGTGTCCCTGCATTCTTCGCTCTCTTTTTTTAGGTTTTCATGTGTTAGTCTGTTTTCTAGTTTGTTGTTTATCTTTTCTTTATACTCTCTATTTTTGTCTGTTTCTTTAAGTCCCTCTACCTTGTATCGTTCATGTTTGGTGAATCTCATGAAAGTGACTATACAAAAAAAATTCCATGGTAATATTTTTTCAAACGAACCCAAGCTTCTTGCCTTGTCTAATTTCTACTATATTTTATCTGTAGTTTGTTGGTTTTTGTTAAATATAATTTTACCTATCCTATCACTTAGAAAGGAAATGCACTTTTATTGCGGTATTGTTTTACATAAAACCATCAAAATCCTAATTATAACTTAAACCAAAGATATTGTAAAATATTTAGCCATTTGTGCCGTCGATATGAAAGTGTTTGCGTTTCTATATCTATTAGTGTGCATTAAAAGTGAGTCTTATATAAAATCAGTTGTATTGATAAAAAACTACACGATAAGTGCTATTCCAATAAAAAGATTCAACATAACAGTACATTACATTTGTTATGACAATTGTACAGCATATGATGGAAACTCTTACTCTTATAACTTCAGTAAAAGTTGGCAACTATACGGGAACAATCCTACGATCTTTAAACCTCCATTTTATTTCATTGGTTGGAACAAAGATAATAATCTTAAATATGTCTACCAGGATACTGCTATGATAAATATAATAAACGATACGGTCCATCTACCAAGTAGAGCGATTTGCGTATATTCCCAAAGAATGTGTTACGATAGCAATTATAATGCCTTCGCATTTTGGTCATACGTGAGATGCAAGTTCGAACCTATCTATATGGGAGAAGTAGAAGAATGGAGTATTTCAGCACATCCAACGTGGAAATTTATCAAACTTTCTGTTGAAGGGAACTCTTTCGTTTTAAAATTAGCCGAAAAAATCGACATTTGTGGACGTTCTGTGCAGAAAACCGACAATTCTAGCATATTTGTTTGGAGAGAGTACCTGGAAAATCCGTCAAACATAAGTGAATCATTATCAAAGTACCTTAAACCTAGTGCTGAAATTGCAACTGAGTCTGAAATGAACATTTTTCAGATCAATTACGTAACGATAGTTATATTTGCGGCTGCAGCGTTGTTCTTCTTTCGGTCCTTCTGCTCCATTTTAATTAACTACACTCTGCTGCGTAGGTATGGATTTGGTTGCAAAAGTAGGTTGATTGGATGCTGTTCAATGATGGTTCCTCTTCAGCTTTTGTTGATTACTCCCAGGGTTCCAGAAAAAAGTGACAAAAATCATATTGGTTTTAACAATGTTGAGTTTAGGGAGTTACCCAAAAGAGAGAGTGAGAATGAGTATTGCGAGGTACCTTATTTTATTTAGTTTTACACCTTATTCACTACAATGCTTTTATTATATGTTGTGCAAATAAAAAATATTTTAACATACTGATTGTTTTATTCATTTAAAAAAATATTTCTTTGTGGTATTTTCTTCTTGTGTACAAGGCGGTTATATCAAACGAGAACACTGTATAATATTCCCAAGGGATCTTAGTATTCATGACCTATTTCTCATTAACTTTAAATTTTTCTTTTAATCGTCATTATTATTTTTGCTTTTATCCTGGACCAAAATATCTTAACCTATGCTCTTTCTTTTTTCATCAATTGGTGCAACCCCTAGTCTTCTCCCAATATACTCAGTTTTAATTTTATTCTTTTTTGTCACTCCAGTTATCTATCTAGGCATTCTCATTTTCTTATAGCTGTCTTATGGCTGGTCTTATGGCTGTTTTATAGAATTTTCTCATCAGCTTAATCGAAATTTTTCTGTTACACAACACACCTTCCGCTTCTCCTGCTACTTCGCCTTCGTTCATCCAACCCTAAGTCACATTTCAAAGGCCTCTAGACATCTCATGGTATTTAATTTTATTGCTTAGCCTGGTTGGCGTACACTTCTGCTGTTATCATCCTGCCACGACATCATTTTAATTCCCTTAGAAAAAATCCTCGTTTCATCTAAAAATACAACTTCTGGTGGATATGTACTATTTCTGTTTTCCATGTATTTAAGTAACAAACACGCTCGTTGTGCTGCGATATGAGATCTTTCAATTAAAGCTCCTCGGTGGTCATCTTTTTTAAATTTAAAGCCCAATTCTTTCTACATTCTACTCAAGAATGTTTTACATGTAGAAACAATGTCTTTAGCCTGCAGCTCATTAATCAAGGCTTGACGGGTTACATGTTTCTCTAAAAATGTATTTATTTTAATATATTACTATAACATGTTAAGTCCTACAAAGGTTTTGTATTATAAGGATATATTTTTCATCGCGCTTCTTTTTCTGTAGTTCATACAACAGTTTTTGATACTGGACTCTATCAAAATCCTTCTGGTACTCGATGAAACAAAGAAATACTTCTGTTTATCGAGTCATTTTTGAATGATTGAAAGGACTGATATGTTTTTGTACACACTTATGACAAATCAAAAGACGGAGAAGGAAAGTATTTTTGAAGTATGTAAAAAATTTTAATTCCTAGCTGTGCTTCCGGCTTACAAAGCCATCTTGAGAGCGTGTAAAAGGAATAGTAACAAAAGGAAAGGTGAAACTGTCATCGTGTATTAACATCGTCCCCATACAAGGATGAACTAGAGGCTGAAGAACACGAGCGCCAAGAGAAACAAGAAGGTAAACACAAAAAAAACCTTTTCAACATAAATAAAAAATCTGCGACTTCCAGTGATAATCGATTAAAGAAAGAAAGGCTAGAGAACCAGTCTTGCTACTGCCAAAGAAGATGAAACACAACAATGGTTTGTCTATCCAAAATAAGCGTAAAAATAAAAAGTGTCAGCCTGAAGATTCTGATACGTCCTCTAATGAAGACGAGGAAGAAGAAGACTAAGAAGCTTGCATTTTTTGCAACGAGATGTGCAAAAACTCTTTCGATCAGGATGGTTGGATTCGGTGCTGCAAATGTGGTGGCTGGGCATATGAAGCTTTTTCAAGCTGTGAAGATGATGATGACAATTTTATATGCGATTTTTGTTTATAGTTTAAGTTTTATTTTTTAATACTGTTCATACTGTTATAATAAACCTACTGTATAATAATGTGCAATATGTCATTACATGTTTAATTAAAAAAATAACCTAATATTTCCATGTACCCCATTTTACCAACCCTTTCTTGAAAAACGGGGTATTGTCACATTTTTAAAAATGTCTATTTCTGTCCTTGTGCAATTTTTGCTAAACATTCAATATCTGTTTTCTGGTACCTGAAGACACATTTTAACTAAATCATTGTGTAAAATATTTTATTTATTACAAATTTTTATTTTATGTCACAAAATTTAATGGGGTCCCCTTTTTGGGCAACTCTCCCCTACAGTATTTTGTAATTTATATATTACCATGTAAATGATAACTCGTGCTAATGAACATAGATGTCACATGCACGTTAATTTAAATAAAAAAAAATTATTACTCGAAAACTATCAAGTTTACAGAAAAACTACAAGAGATTTATTTTGTTCAGCATGGTCCAAAAAATACAAAAAAAATTTCGGGCCGAAAAAATTGATTTTTACAATTAATTGAAAAAAATGTTAACAACTTTTTACAATAAAACTAATTAAACCTTGTTTTGGGATATCTCATGAAAGTGATTATGCAAAAAAAATCCCATGGTAATATTTGTCCAAACGAACCCAGGCCTCGCCTTGTCAAATTTCTACTACATATATTATATTTTATCTGTAATTTGTCGGATTTTGTTAAATATAATTATACCTATCCTATCACTTAGAAAGGAAATGCTTACTTTTATTGCGGTATTGTTTTACATAAAACCATCAAAATCCTAATTATAACTTAAACCAAAGATATTGTAAAATATTTAGCCATTTGTGTCGCCGATATGAAAGTGTTTGCGTTTCTATATTTATTAGTGTGCATTAAAAGTGAGTCTTATATAAAATCAGTTGTATTGCTAAAAAAACTACACGATAAGTGCTATTCCAATAGACAGTTTAAACATAACAGTACATTACATTTGTTATGACAATTGTACAGTATATGATCGAAATACTTACTCTTATTTCTTCCGTAATACGTCTCAACTATTCGGGAAAAATCTTACGATCGTCAAACCTCCATTTTATTTCATTGGTTGGGACATAGATAATAATGTTAAATATGTCTACCAGGATACTGCTATAATAAATATAATAAACGATCTGGTCCATCTACCAAGTGGAGCGATTTGCGTATATTCCCAAAGACTATGTTACGATAGCAATTATAATGCCTTCGCATTTTGGTCATACGTGAGATGCAAGTTTAAACCTATCTATACGGGAGAAGTAGAAGAATGGAGCACTTCAGTACATCCAACGTGGAAATTTATCAAACTCTCTTTTGAAGGAAACTCGTTCGTTTTAAAATTAGCCGAAAAAATCGACATTTGTGGACGTTCTGTGCAGAAAACCGACAATTCTAGCATATTTGTTTGGAGAGAGTACCTGGAAAATCCGTCAAACATAAATGAATCATTACCAAAGTACCTTAAACCTAGTGCTGAAATTACAACCGAGTCTGAAATGAGCGTTTTTCAGGTCAATTACGTAACCTTAGTTATATTTGCTACTGCAGCGTTGTTCTTCTTTCGGTCCTTCTGCTCCATTTTAATGAACTACATTCTGCTGCGCAGGTATGGATTTGGTTGCAAAAGTAGATTGATTGGATGCTGTTCAGTGATGGTTCCTCTTCAGCTTTTGTTGATCACTCCTAAGGTTCCAGAAAAAAGTGACAAAAATCATATTGGTTTTAAAAATGTTGAGTTTAGGGAGTTACCCAAAAGAGAAAGTGAGAATGAGTATTGCGAGGTATCTTATTTTATTTAGTTTTACACCTTATTCACTACAATGCTTTTATTATATGTTGTGCAAATAAAAATTATTTTAACATACTGATTGTTTTATTCATTTAAAAAAATATTTTCTTGTGGTATTTTCCTAAAAACGAGAACACTGTATAATATTATCAAGTAATCTTAGTGTTCAATGCCTTATTTCTTATTAACTTTTAGTTTTTCTTTTATTCGTCATTATTATTTTTGCCTTTATGCTGACCAAAATATCTTAACCTAGGCTCTTTCTTTTTTCATCAATTAGTGCAACCCCTAGTCTTCTCCTAGTATACTCATTTTTAATTTTATTCTGTTTTGTTACTCCCCTTATCTATCTAGGCATTCTAATTTCCTTATGGCTGAATTTTCTCATCAGCTTAATAGAAATTTTTCTATTACACAACACACCTCCCGCTTCTCCTGCGACTTGGTTCATCCAAACCGATGCATATTTCCTCTTTACACTGCAATACTTAACCTCCATTTCTTTTCGCAATCGCCATTTCCAATCACTTTTCACCATTCAAAAATATTATTTTATTTATAATAACTCCATCTTTAAATGAACATTCCAAATATTCTTTATGCTGCCACTCTTTTTTGTGACTATACTTTGTGAATTTACAAAGGTTTTGATTGTGTAAATCACGACATTTTGATAAAAATATTAAATTTCTAAGGAATTCGAGGTATTTCTTTGAATTGGTTCCAATCTTACTTAAGGAATAGGAAACAACTACTAAGAGCAAATGATACTGACTCTAGTCACAAAATCATTGTATGTTGAGTAATACAAGGTTCAGTACTGGGTTCTCTACTTTTTCTTATCTATATAAATGACATCACGAACTTAAAAATCGATGGAAATTTTTTTCTTTTTGCTGATAATACCAGTATTACCTGGAGGAACTCTAATATTGCAACTCTTCATGCAATTATATGCAACTCTTCATGCAACGATCTACTTAAAACAAAAACCTGGTCAAACTCTAATTTACTTTCTTTTAACGTGGATAAGTCGTAACAGTAGCATGGGCAGTAGCATCATCCTATAAAGAAGCTCTTCAACCCTTGCTTCTTAATAACAGCCAGCCAGATTTGTTAAATAAGAAACTATCCTCAGCCTGCTATGCAATAAGATTTGTTTCGAAGGAAATCAATTTAAGATCTTCCAATATACCAAACTTTTCTTTGTTCGAGACTCATCTTAAATATGGCCTTCCTTTTTTAGGTTCTAGTACAACTGCCCAATCTAATGTTATTTTTAAAATTACAAAAAAGGATAATACGGTATTTTTTGGCGTCAGTAGAATAACATATTGCAGAAGCTACTTCAAAAATCACGGGATTTTAACTCTTCCCTCTCTATATATTCTAGAAACTGTTTGCCTAATTCGTAAACACCTACATGTTTTTCCAGCAAGACCTAATTATGAATACTCCACCAGAAATTCAAGCTTTGATGTGTATTTACCAGAGTTATGTGAGAGAGGGGATATGACACAAACGATATTTCTGTATTTACTACAATGGGACCACTTAATTTGACATTATGTACTATCCAATATGGCGACGGATAGGTCCGGATTTAAATTAATTTAAGCTATATTTACGACAGAATTTGACCCGCACCTGAGAAATGTATTCCGGAGGTTGACTCCAAATCTGGAGACGACACAACAATTGGTTATTCTACTCTTAGAGAAGTCATGAAGAAAATCGACATTTTTAGAAAATAGAAGTCTTTATATCGACTTTTGTATCGAATGGGAAGGAGAAATGTCGACAAAGAATAAAGATGGGACCTCTCGTTCCAAAGTAACAGAAATAGAGATGAAAATAAAATTCACTCTTTAGAAACTTGAGTAAAAGATAAAAATGATGATTATTAAGAAAATAGGAAAGGTAGATACTAAAATATATATATAAAGAAGATAGATTTGGACGCCAACTGGTTTTTATACCAAATACCAGTAAAAATGAAAAGAGAATAATGAATCAATTAAGTAACGACATAATTCTGATACAATCTATATCCTAGAAAATATATAGAAAAATAAGAGATACAATGGAGGATATAGAAGAATATGAATTATGACAGAAGATACGGAAATTGGAGAATAGAATTAACGAAATATATTAACATAAGAAAGAAAGCAGGCAATGTAGCAGTTATAACGCTACACCTTTATAGGTAAATTTTTTTCACCAAAACTTGCAAAATTTCGATTCTTCAACATAGTTTTGGGTAATATATTAATACTGTGGACTTAGTTTGATAACTTACATTTGACAGAATGTACAATCCAATATGGCGGAAGTGAACCCATCTACTTCACCGTATGTCATATCCCCTCTCTCTCTTACATATCTCTGGTATTTACCGATCCGTCCACTAAATTAGTAAAGAAATCTATATTATATTTGGCAAAAAAATTATACAACCATCTCCTTTGCAACTTAAATCTACAAATTCTTTCCTTAAGTTCCGTAAATTGACAAAAGCCTATCTATCTAAAAGACCATATTATTCAGTGAAAGAGTTTCTTAACGATTAACTAAGAAATTACAGTACGTTTAGATACAAGCAACAAAGTATTTTTGTATATTTGGGTATCATATACAGCAGCTTAAACTTATTCGTAAACTAGTTCGCAAGGTTTTATTATGCAATTTGCAATTTAGTGAAATTTTGCAATGAATTGTATATTTTATTATGTTTTATTTTGTGATATTGATCATTTATATAATTTTAGTAAATTTTAATTATTATTGATATTTTTTTACTTTTTGTAAGCTTTGTCCATAAAATTGTACAATTTTCAGTAACAATAAAGCATAGGTATTTCTATTTCAGAAATTCTATTCTAATCTAATATTTCTATTCTATTCTGTTATTCTGTCTACTACACTTCAGTCCTGTATCCTCCCTTGAGTTATTATTAGTATTAGATTATATTTGTCATTTCTCGTTATGTGGCCTAGGTACGAGGTTTTTCTTTTCTTAATCCTTGTTATAAGTTCTAATTCTCTATTTATTGTGTTTATTACTGTTTGATTCGTAATGTGTTGTGTCCAAGATATGCTAAGCATTCTGAGATAAAGAGACATTTCAAAGGCCTCTAGACATCTCATGGTATTTAATTTTAATGCTCAGCCTGGTTGGCGTACACTTCTGCTGTTATCTTCCTGCCACGACATCATTTTAATTCCCTTAGAAAAAATCCTCGTTTCATCTAAAAATACAACTTCTGGTGGATATGTACTATTTCTATTTTCCATGTATTTAAGTAAGAAACACGCTCGTTGTGCTGCGATATGAGATCTTTCAATTAAAGCTCCTCGGTGGTCATCTTTTTTAAATTTAAAGCCCAATTCTTTCTACATTCTACTCAAGAATGTTTTACATGTAGAAACAATTTCTTTAGCCTGCAGCTCATGAATCAAGGCTTGACGGGTTACGTGTTTATCTAAAAAGGTATTTATTTTATTATATTACTATAACATGTTAAGTCCTACAAAGGTTTTGTATTATAAGGATATATTTTTCATCGCTCTTCTTTTTCTGTAGTTCATACAACAATTTTTGATACTGGACTCTATCAAAAACCTTCTGGTACTCGATGAAACAAAGAAATACTTCTGTTTATCGAGTCATGTTTGAATGAATGAAAGGACTGATATGTTTTTGTACACACTTATGACAAATCAAAAGATGGAGAAGGAAAGTATTTTTGAAGTATGTAAAAAATTTTAATTCCTAGCTGTGCTTCCGGCTTACAAAGCCATCTTGAGAGCGTGTAAAAAGTAATAGTAACAAAAGAAAAGGTGAAACTGTCATCGTGTATTAACATCGTCACCATACCAGGATGAACTAGAGGCTGAAGAACACGAGCGCCAAGAGAAACAAGAAGGTAAACACAAAAAAGACCTTTTCAACATAAATAAAAAATCTGCGACTTCCAGTGATAATCGATTAAAGAAAAGAAAGGCTAGAGAACCAGTCTTGCTACTGCCCAAGATGATGAAACACAACAATGGTTTGTTTATCCAAAATAAGCGTAAAAATAGAAAGTGTCAGCCTGGAGATTCTGATACGTCCTCTAATGAAGACGAGGAAGAAGAAGACTAAGAAGCTTGCATTTTTTGCAACGAGATGTGCAAAAACTCTTTCGATCAGGATGGTTGGATTCGGTGCTGCAAATGTGGTGGCTGGGCATATGAAGCTTTTTCAAGCTGTGAAGATGATGATGACAATTTTATATGCGATTTTTGTTTATAGTTTAAGTTTTATTTTTTAATACTGTTCATACTGTTATACTAAACCTACTGTATAATAATGTGCAATATGTCATTACATGTTTAATTAAAAAAATAACCTAATATTTCCATGTACCCCATTTTACCAACCCTTTCTTGAAAAACGGGGTATTGTCACATTTTTAAAAATGTCTATTTCTGTCCTTGTGTAATTTTTGCTAAACATTCAATATCTGTTTTCTGGTACTGAAGACACATTTTAACTAAATCATTGTGTAAAATATTTTATTTATTACAAATTTTCATTTTATGTCACAAAATTTAATGGGGTCCCCATTTTGGGCAACTCTCCCCTACAGTATTTTGTAATTTATATATTACCATATAAATGATAACTCGTGCTAATGAACGTAGATGTCACATGCATGTTAATTTAAATAAAAAAAATTTATAACTCGAAAACTATCAAGTTTACAGAAAAACTACAAGAGATTTATTTTGTTCAGAATGGTCCAAAAAATACAAAAAAAAATTCGGGCCCAAAAAATTGATTGTTACAATTAATTGAAGAAAATGTTAAATAAATAAATAAATAAATGTTAATGTTTAAAAAAATGACAAAAAACTCCTTAAACCTAGTTTTGGGGTATCTCATGAAAGTGATTATGCAAAAAAAATCCCAAGGGAATATTTGTCCAAACGAACCCAGGCTTCTTGCCTTGTCAAATTTCTACTACATATATTTTATCTGTAATTTGTCGGATTTTGTTAAATATAATTATACCTATCCTATCACTTAGAAAGGAAATGCTTACTTTTATTGCGGTATTGTTTTACATAAAACCATCAAAATCCTAATTATAACTTAAACCAAAGATATTGTAAAATATTTAGCCATTTGTGTCGCCGATATGAAAGTGTTTGCGTTTCTATATTTATTAGTGTGCATTAAAAGTGAGTCTTATATAAAATCAGTTGTATTGATAAAAAACTACACGATAAGTGCTATTCCAATAGACAGTTTAAACATAACAGTACATTACATTTGTTATGACAATTGTACAGTATATGATCGAAATACTTACTCTTATTTCTTCCGTAATACGTCTCAACTATTCGGGAAAAATTTTACGATCTTCAAACCTCCATTTTATTTCATTGGTTGGGACATAGATAATAATGTTAAATATGTCTACCAGGATACTGCTATGATAAATATAATAACCGATACGGTCCATCTACCAAGTGGAGCGATTTGCGTATATTCCCAAAGAATGTGTTACGATAGCAATTATAATGCCTTCGCATTTTGGTCATACGTGAGATGCAAGTTTAAACCTATCTATACGGGAGAAGTAGAAGAATGGAGCATTTCAGTACATCCAACGTGGAAATTTATCAAACTGTCTTTTGAAGGAAACTCTTTCGTTTTAAAATTAGCCGAAAAAATCGAGATTTGTGGACGTTTTGTGCAGAAAACCGACAATTCTAGCATATTTGTTTGGAACGAGTACCTAGAAAATCCATCAAACATAAGCGAATCATTACCAAAGTACCTTAAACCTAGTGCTGAAATTACAACCGAGTCTGAAATGAGCGTTTTTCAGATCAATTACGTAACCATAGTTATATTTGCTAGTGCAGCGTTGTTCTTCTTTCGCTCCTTCTGCTCGATTTTAATGAACTACCTTCTGCTGCGCAGGTATGGATTTGGTTGCAAAAGTAGATTGATTGGATGCTGTTCAGTGATGGTTCCTCTTCAGCTTTTGTTGATCACTCCTAAGGTTCCAGAAAAAAGTGACAAAAATCATATTGATTTTAAAAATGCTGAGTTTAGGGAGTTACCCAAAAGAGAGAGTGAGAATGAGTATTGCGAGGTACCTTATTTTATTTAGTTTTACACCTTATTCACTACAATGCTTTTATTATATGTTGTGCAAATAAAAAATATTTTAACATACTGATTGTTTTATTCATTTAAAAAAATATTTTCTTGTGGTATTTTCTTCTTGTCTATAAGGCAGTTATATCAAACGAGAACACTGTATAATATTATCAAGTAATCTTAGTGTTCAATGCCTTATTTCTTATTAACTTTTAGTTTTTCTTTTATTCGTCATTATTATTTTTGCCTTTATCCTGACCAAAATATCTTAACCTATGCTCTTTCTTTTTTCATCAATTGGTGCAACCCCTAGTCTTCTCCTAATATACTCATTTTTAATTTTATTCTTTTTTGTCACTCCCCTAATCTATCTAGGCATTATAATTTCCTTATGGCTGAATTTTCTCATCAGCTTAATAGAAATGTTTCTATTACACAACACACCTCCCGCTTCTCCTGCGACTTCGTTCATCCAACCCGATCCATATTTCCTCATTACACTGCAATACTTAACCTCCATTTCTTTTCGCAATCACCATTTCCAATCACTTTTCACCATTCAAAAATATAATTTTATTTATAATAACTCCATCTTTAAATGAACATTCCAAATATTCTTTATGCTGCCACTGTTTTTTGGACTATATTTTGTGACTTTACAAAGGTTTTGATTGGGTAAATCACGACATTTTGATAAAAATACTGAATTTCTAAGGAATTCGAGGTATTTCTTTAAATTAGTTCCAATCTTACTTGAGGAATAATAAACAACTACTTAAAGCAAATGATACTGACTCTAGTCACAATATCATTGTATGTTGAGTAATGCAAGGTTCAGTACTCTACTTTTTCTTATCTATATAAATGACATCATGAACTTAAAAATCGATGGAAATTTTTTTCTTTTTGCTGATAATAGCAGTATTACCTGGAGGAACTCTAATATTGCAACTCTTCATGCAATTATATGCAACTCTTCATGCAACGATCTACTTAAAACAAAAACCTGGTCAAACTCTAATTTACTTTCTTTTAACGTGGATAAGTCGTAACAGTAGCATGGGCAGTAACATCATCCTGTAAAGGAGCTGTTCAACCCTTGCTTCTTAATAACAGCCAGCCAGATTTGTTAAGTAAGAAACTAGCCTCAGCCTGCTATGCAATAAGATTTGTTTCGAAGGAAATCAATTTAACATCTTCCAAAATAACATACTTTTCTTTGTTTGAGTCTCATCTTCAATATGGCCTTCCTTTTTGGGGTTCTAGTACAACTGCTCAATCTGATGTTATTTTTAAAATTACAAAAAAAAGAGCAATACGGTATCTTTTTGGCCTCAGTAGAATAACAAATTGCAGAAGCTACCTAAAAAATCACGGGATTTTAACTCTTCCCTCTCTATATATTCTAGAAACTGTTTGCTTAATTCGTAAACACCTACATGTTTTTCCAGCAAGACCTAATCATGACTACTCCACCAGAAATTCAAGCTTTGATGTGTATTTACCAGAGTTATGTGAGAGAGGGGATATGACACAAACAATATTTTTGTATTTACTAATAGGGACTACTTAATTTGACATTATGTACTATCCCATGAGACTATGAACTAAAGATAAACCCACGCGTACGCGATCAATCTATCTCTTTTGCATGTGTGACGTCAGATTTCGTATTGTTTTATCGTTTATCTAGTACGTTGACAAATAAATGTGTGCACTTTTAGATAACATATATTTCAGAATAATAATTTAAAATAAACTTTGATCACCAAGTGACGTCATGCGCATCGACATACAAAATTCGATTGCGAAGTGGTTTTATCTTGGAAGTCATAGTATCATGGTACTATCCAATATGGCGACAGGTTAGTCCGGATTTAAATTAATTTAAGTTATATTTACGATACCTTTATATGTAAATTTTTTCCACCAAAACTTGCAAAATTTCGATTCTTCAACATAGTTTTGAGTAATATATTAATACTGTGGACTTAGTGTGATAAAAAATTGTTAAAATCCTTTATAAAAGGTATATAAAAATGCCCCAAACGGGCTATCACAAACACATTGCAAAACGTTTTCGGATTAAACAATCCATCATCAGTGCAAACGGTTGTACATGCTAGTAGCCACCAAAATATATGGGTCAAAAACCCTTTAAATGTTTTAAATTTTAGTTGCTTAACATTATTAGTATTTATAATTTGTGATGTTTAAGTTACCGTTGGATAGGTAACATGGCGGCGTATGACTCTACATGAGTAAATTGGTCCTGAGACGAAGTGTCTACGAGGACCTGTTGATAACCTTTATCATTTAACCTTTATCATATTTAACGAGGTTATCAACAGGTCCTCGTAGACACTTCGTCTCAGGACCAATTTACTCATGTAGAGTCATACGCCGCCATGTTACCTATCCAACGGTAACTTAAACACCACAAATTATAAATACTAATAATGTAAAACAACTACAAATTTAAAACATTTAAAGGGTTTTGACCCATATATTTTGGTGGCTACTAGCATGTGCAACCGTTTGCACTGATGATGGATTGTTTAATCCGAAAACGTTTTGCAATGTGTTTGTGATAGCCCGTTTGGGGCATTTTTATACACCTTTTATAAAGGATTTTAACAATTTTTTGTGATATATGGTATACAGCCAGCTACAGGAACTTAGTTTCCTCGTGGAATTTTAGTGTGATAACTTATATTTGACAGAATGTACAATCCAATATGGTGGAAGTGAACCCATCTACTTCAACGTATGTCATGTCCTCTCTCTGATATATCTCTGGTATTTACCGATCCCGTCCACTAAATTAGTAAAGAAATCTATATTATATTTGGCAAAAAAATATACAACCATCTCCCTTTGCAACTTAAATCTACAAATTCTTTCCTTAAGTTCCGTAAATTGACAAAAGCCTATAGATTTTAAAGATCATAGTATTTAGTGGAAGAGTTTCTTAACGAATAACTAAGAAATTACAGTACGTTTAGATACAAGCAACAAAGTATTTTTATATATTTGGGTATCATATACAGCAGCTTAAACTTATTCGTAAACTAGTTCGCAAGGTTTTATTGTGCAATTTGCAATTTAGTAAAATTTTGCAATGAATTGTATATTTTATTTTGTGATATTGATGATTTATGTAATTTTAGTAAATTTTAATTATTATTGGTATTGTTTTTTTACTTTTTGTAAGCTTTGTTCATAAAATTGTACAATTTTCAGTGACAATAAAGCATATTTTTATTCCAGAAAATTCTATTCTAATCTAATAGTTCTAATATATTCTGTTATTCTGTCTACTACACTTCAGTCATCTTCTCTTGAGTGATTATTAGTATCAGATTATATTTGTCATTTCTCATTATGTGGCCTAGGGACGAGGTTTCTCTTTTCTTAATCCTTGTTATAAGTTCTAACTCTCTATTTATTGTGTTTATTACTGTTTGATTCCTAATGTGTTATGTCCAAGATATGCTAAGCATTCTGCGATAAAGCCACGTTTCAAAGGCTTCTAGACATCTCATGATATTTATTTTAATACCCAGCCTGGTTGGCGTACACTTCTGCTGGTATCATCCTGCCACAACATCATTTTACTTCCTTAGAAAAATCCTCGTTTCGTCTAAAAATACAACTTCTCGTGGATATGTATTTTTTCTCTTTTCCATGTATTTACGTAAGAAACACGCTCGTTGTGCTGCAATATGAGTTTTTTCAATTAAAGCTCCTGGGTGCTCATCTTTTTTAAATTCAAAGCACAATTTTTTCTACATTTAACTCAAGGATGTTTTACATGTAGAAACAATTTCTGTAGCCCGCAGCTGCAGAAATATGCTATAGGTTGCAGCTATAGGTTTTAAATTATGCGGAGATATTTTCCACCTCGTTTCATTTTCTGTAGTTTATACAACAATTTTTGATATAGGACTCTATCAAAAACCTTATGGTAGTCGATGAAACAAAAATATACTTTTTCTGCCGATCGAGTCATTTTTGAATAAATGAAAGGACTGATATGTTTTTGTACACAATTATGACAAATCAAAAGATGGAGAAGGAAAGTATTTTTGAAGTGTGTAAACAATTTTAATTTCTAGGTGAGTGCTTTCGGCTTACAAAGCCATCTTCAGGGCTACGCTACAAGAGAACAATGATGTAAATAACTAATGTAAATGTAAAAAAATTACAGTTTTTCTTTATCAATGAAAAAAATACAAAAAGGACTTAACACTGGACTTCAACACAACACAACAACACATTAAAAAATTTGGTTATGGTACGGGTGTCAGAACCTGACCATTTATTGGAGTTAAAACAGCAGATAGAATGAGCAAAATCGAATGCCAATTCGATTAAATGGTTCTTTAAAGATGACAATTGACATATGTCATTTTTGTAGTTTGTCGTATATGTCACATATGTCATTGACTTATGTCATATTCATAATGAAAGAAGACATGTATTGAAGACATTCAAAATTAAGTTTTTTAAATCTTGGTTTTGATAGGATCCTAATGAATAATATGTTGAAAATTGACTGAAGGTTATCCATAATACAAATAATTTGAATTTTAAGAAGATTCTTCTTTATATTTAGATAGATAAGATTTAAAAAAGACCATTTATATCTATAGCCGATTGATACATAAATTAAAACTAAGCACCGAGTCTTGGTGCAATTACACTTTCACATGAAATTTATCAGTTTCTCCAACACCTGTTCTAATACTAGTTGATACAACTTTCTTATACATGTCTCTCACAACCTGTACATATTCACCGATGACTCCTTTCTTGTTGAGTGTCCACCACAGAATCACAGAATCTCTCTAGGAAGTCTGTCATATGCTTCCTCAAAATCAATGAATACCATATAATCATTTGCATGCAAATTGCATCTGTTGTGATCTGCCTGACATAAAGCTAATTATTTGATCATCTGGTCCAATTGCTTTTTCTTTCTGTTACGAACATGCTTTCGGCATGACTCATATAACGGTTGCATCTTGAAACGGCTTCCAGAATCATCACCAGATCTCTCGAAGGCAAGAGAACAATCGGTCACGTGCGCGAATTAGAGGTGGGAACTTTCTAGAACATGGTAACTTAGGTATATATATGTAACGACCTTAGGAGTAAGTTAGTTGATAAGAGAATACCGAACTGTAAAGTTATAATTAAATATATTTATATAAATTCCAACCGCTCGTTTTCTTTAATCTCGCTACATTTCTTTATTTTTTGAAGTGCTTGAAACACTTTCTCGTTTGTTATTTTGGTTACTATTGCTGTTACTGTCTCCGTTATTTACTATTCTGTCAAGACATTCTTTTAATAAATTAGAAGATATTTTTTATTAGAAGATATTACATCAGAAGGTACTTTTTCATCCCTTTTCCACATCCTTTGGGTAAACAACTAGATACATTTAATCGGATTAAAACTCTTTGCTCTATATTTAGCTATTTTAATTATCATTGTTTCTTCTTTTTTTGCTATTAAGTTGATATAATTTTTTTCTCGCTTTGTTTTTCCTCGTTTAGTTTTTGATACTTTTTGATAGTTTGAATTATTATTTTTATATATATTTTTATAACTTATGAGAGTAGCTAACAGCATAATACTACCCTCACTAACTTATGCATCTGCCGCATGGGGACATACATGCAAAAGTAATAGAAAGAAAGTCCAACTAGCCCATAATTGGATCATCAGAAAGTCATTAAATATACCAAAATACTTACCATTAAAATACGTATTTAGAAACTCTGGCCAGAAAAAAATCCTAAGGACAATGGGTGAAAGAGCCTACGACATCTTCAACGGACTCAGGAACCACACCAATACGATATTAAGAGGCTAAGTTACGACACTAACACAAGAACGGTGCTCAGACTGTCAAAACAACAATTAACTGGATATAGGGAAGAAGAATAAAAATGAAGAAATAAGAGATAGTCACAGAATAGTCAAGTTGACGTAGTTTAGATAGTGAGCACCAAAAAAAATGACACAGAACTGCAGCAATCAATCAAGGGATGGTTGGATGAGTTTGGATGGTTGCAGCAGTTCGGTCACAGTCTGGCGACACTAAAACGATAGTATATAAGACACATAGGATACCGGGGTGTGTGAGGGCAATATACACCTGGGAATGCACACTCCATTGTTAAGTTAGATTAGTAGTAGTAATTAAGGAAAAAACAAAAAAATCCGCTCACTGTCTAAACAAAACCATGTCTTCTATAGAACACCGAATGTCATATGCTGTTTCGTCCAAAATTTAAAAAACCCAATTAAAATGTATAAAAGGCTCGGCAGGCCTTTTATACCAGCCGACAGGCATAGGCCCTTCAGGCAGTTCGAATGCTGATCCTATCACGAATTCCGAGCACCGAGACCATGTGCGGCATACATGGACTCAGTGGCCGGACCCTACTCGGATGCTCAGCCGGCGAGGAGAACAAAATTTATTTTGCCAAATCGACAGCTGAGTGTTTGAGCACACACTTTTTCAGACAGAGAGTTTCAGCCTGGTGTTTTTAAAGTTCTTTCTTTGGTAGGCCATAATGTAACTTGTTCGCCGTTTTTATATAATCTTCAACAAGATCTTCCTCACTTCTGTGAATATTCACCTAGGTGCAATTTTACTTTTATAATTAAAAGTTTTTTCTTGTGAAGTTTGATGAATCTTTAAATGCCTAAGCAAAGTGGTTTTTGAAATATTACTTTCTTTACAGCTTGACATATGGAAAGATGCCGTGTAAGAACATATTTCACAGCGATTTTAGGTTTTCTAGTATAACTGCAGGACGTTTGATTCCCATCTTGCTTCGAGGCATTTTCTAAAAACAAAAAAATATTTTATTTTTAGAGCCGTAGTTTGTCTAACAACGAGAGCATGTACCTTAGATCAATCCAAGGTACATTTATTTTATTGGACCAAGGTACATTAGTTCATATTGTGTTTTAGATTATCTTTAAAAATTCGGTCAGTACTGCATTTAAAAGAAGAATATACAAAAAACTTACCTACACAGGAACTGTTACCCAATGTTAACAGAAAATCCAATAACACTTAAAAACTTAAAATAAAAATTTTTACTAACACACCTAATAAAAAAATATGAAGACCTGCCTACAGTGAAACAGTATGGTCCTTATTCCAACAACAACATGATGTGACGAAATCTCTTGGAACCACTACGAAACTGAAATAATGCGAAATCACACAGATCCTTACAAATACGCAAAATGTCAATTGGTCCAAGGTACATTTGGTTCAAGGTTCAACACTTTCCAATACCTATACCTATGAATTGTAATTTAAAGTTCAAAAACACGCAATAAGAATCCAAATCCATTTTTTACTTTATATAGTTTTATTCAAATTTTTACTTATTAATACAAAAGTCAATGCAAAGTATCACATTTTAAAATATCTTTAGGGTCGAAATAAACTTTTTGTCATATATAAAAAAATCAGTACAATACTTCTTAAAGAATATTAGCTACTCTATCAGTTCTATTTCTTTGTTGGAAACTAATATTACATCTTCAGGTGCAATAACGTCACTGCTCTCTTCAGTTTTGAATTCTTCGATTTTCAGGAATGATTTTAATTCTCCCAACTCGTTTGCTTCGTCAAACATATCGTAATCCTAAAAAAAAGTAAAGAAGAAGTATTTATATTTCGGTATTATTAGCGTATATCTACTGTACTACTGTACAAACTATTTTTTAATTAGTATTTCATAAGTCTGTACAGGAAAACAAAAAAAAATGATTGATCACCATTGTTGTATTTTGAGAACAAATATCAAATGGTAAATTGGCAAAGCCCATTAAGCTATACACTATAGTGGAAGTCATAGTTAGAATGCCTAACTAGTGGTAGGTGTGTGGTAGTTTGATGGTAGACTGAGAAATCAGGACCGTACGCGCTTCATTTCAAAAATCTTTACTCATTAATTTACCTAAGTTAAATAAAAGAATAAACAAAAAAACAAATTAATTCTATAAAAAATGCCTGTATACATAAAATATCTATATATATATATATATATATATTATATATATATATATATATATATATATATTGTTATATGTAAAATCGAGAAAAATATTGGTTTGCTTAAAATATTTCAAAGTTCAAAAAATTAAAATAATTCAGATAAGTCGAATAATAAACTACAAACATTTCGAAGAATGAAAGTCCTTGATCTTTGGATTAACTATATTGAACAAAACGTAAGATATGCATAAATTATTTTCTTTGTTAAAATATATTTGAGTGACGTGAGGAGCTTAAGTGAAATATTAGACAATGGCAGCGGGTTTTCCAAATAAATTTATGCAGTAATTAGGACAATAGAATAGATTTTAAAAAGATATGTTTTTGTTAGTTCATAAGAATTGATAGAAAAAGATTAGTTTGTAAATAATGTTCGGAAATTTTATAATTGTAGGTAAAAAATTTGTTTGTGTTATCGAAATGAAGAAATGGGAGATGTATGACGCGTTTTGATTGGATGAGATTAAAAAAGGTGGGATGGTTGGTTTGAGAATGAGACTTTAGTTAGTTTTTGAAGAAAAAAAATACAGGCAGTTGGTTTCCAAGGGTGCAAGGCGAACGGCCGTTGTTCTCGGGTAGTTTCCCAGTAGTAGGAAGCAGTAGCAGTGAAAGTTTGTGAGTTTTCGTGTAGTTGGTGTATCTGACAGAAGCTGATCCAGTAAAAGATTGTAAGTCATATTTTTCTACTTATATTCCAAGAGTCACTGTTCAGCCAACGAGAGATTCAGTTTATCGTAAAGAGAAGATATTCCAAGAGTCACTTTTCACTCAGGCCAACGAGAGATTCAGTTAATCGAGAGGAGAAGAGGCTAGCATAATTTGAACGATTCGTGCATTTGAAGAAGATCATTAAGGACGATAAACTTGCAACAATTTGTTGTAAGATTGCTGATTACCTAGGGAGCTGCTAAGAATAGATAGTATAGGCTACAAGGAAAAAGAATTTGGACCACTCATCATCAGAGAGAGATAGTTTTGTTTTTTCTGCAGTTTTTCTTTTATTGATAACACAATTTTTACAATTACTTTAGAAAAGATATAAATATTGTGATTAGGAGATTTAGAATAATAATTGGGATTTTGAGATTTTAACTAATATTGTGTGTACCATTAATTTTGAAGATTCACGTACGTAGAACAAAATTTTGAGAATCATTATATGAGATACTGTTTATTGAAAACATTTGAGTGTGAATTTTATTTCATTAATTTATTTCAATGTATAATGTTATATCATATATGTTTTTTATTATTCCGGTATTCTTTGGACCTTATCTTTCACATGTAAAGCATAGATATTGAAGCATGAATATAACCCTGAGATAAGAGAATTAAAAAGTGTGATAGAATCATAATCATATCATTTAAATAATGTTAATTAATTAATTAATTAATTAGCTAATTAATTGCTTGGCGCACACATATATATATATATTATATATATATATATATAGATAAAATATACAAGAAGATTATAACTGGAACGTACTGTACGTACAGTACTAAAAAACAAATAAGTATTAAATCAGAGATATTGCTCGTTAATTAATGCTAATCGCAATCCATATCTAAATCGTACTGGTCCTTTGAATCATCTCCTATATTAATTATCATCGGTTCAATATCTTGCTACAAATTACCACCGCAAAAACTTTTTTATTTTACTTTCTTTTAGAGGCTGATAAGTCTCTTTTATCAACTTTTCTCCGTTTTTTCTTTAAAATCGACGTTGTCTGAAGCCACATACCCTTTCATTTGACTCCACTCCATCTCAATCAGGTTATAGGAATGGTAAGGCAGCAGTCTCAAAATCTTAAAAGCCATATTTTTAAGCAATTGTTTCAATTTTGCACATGTCGTACTCGCCTCTAAATGCGGCCACAGTATCCAATAATTCACTTTTTAAGTAATCTTCCTCGAAGAAAATGTTCTTTTTTTGATTAGCCAATCTTTGATTTGCCTTTTGTTCCACAATTTTTTCGGGAAATCAAATTTGCTGTAGTCGTATGACACGTTATCGAAAACGACAACGTTTTCTTTGTCTTTCGGTAAGTTTGGAATTAACGTCTTCTCAAAGCATTCTTCATATAGATCCCCGTCCATTTCGTCATGGTAATCAGTGATTCCTCTCTTGGCTAAAAAAGTTAATTTGGCCCATGGCACAAAACCAGTTTCGCTTCCAGCATGAAGAAGAACAAAACCAAAGAACTCTTTGGGTTGGAGCTTTTCAGTCCCGTAGACAGCACTTTTATGAAGGCACCTCGTGGATTCTTGATCGTTGAAGCACTCCATTTCTTTTTAACTAAAGCAGCTACGTTAATCCAAGACTCATCGGTATAAACCAAGGTTTACATAACCCTTCTTCTTCAATGTTTTTATTTTGTCTGAGGTAATTGTGTCTCCAGGATATGATATCTTTTCTTTCGATCATTATCGAATCTCGACCTCTCTTACCTTATTCAAAACCCATGTCACTTAGTAACCTACGAAATATGGTTTTTGAAAACGCTGCTAGATTCTCATCATCCTTTACTCTGTTCATTATGCTGTCGACGGTTGATGATATGTTTTCAAAAAAATGTTGGACCATTTTCCTTTTTCGAGATTTCACTCCCCATCGTAAGTATTCTTACACGAATTGGACTTTAAAACTATTTTTTTTCCTTTTTTTGTACCGGTTTTAGTTCGCCTTGCTGGGCCTCTTCGTGGATGTCATAAATTTTTTGAACACTCACACCGCACATTTTTGAAACTTTTTCCATAGTAGTAATAGTCAAGCTGTCACCATTTTTTAAGTTTATATGAGAGTTTAATACATTTAACACCACACGTTTTACTTGCACACTAAGTGTCATACCCTGTTTAAAATTAATGACAGATACTTGCACCGGCTCCATATGTAGGTATTTTCATCCGCTTGCGAAAATCAAATAGAATTGAGCTTTTATAGTTTTTGCCAAAAAATTTTTTGTCTAATAGATGTATGCAAATTGATAAAGAGACATGTTTTATTTGCGGGACAATAGGGATTAAAAACTCACTCGCTTATCCTAATGATTTAATGATGATCTTTATTTTCCAAAGAATGTATGTATTTACAATGGAAGCTATTGAAATTGATAAATCTAGATAAGTTATCGACAATGAGTTTTTGATGTATTTTACTTTTTTTTCACAACAATATTTCACCAAAATTGTTCACCGGCAGCTCTAAAGTCAATATTTAAGAGCACTCAATGGCAAGATATGGGCATCAATATACATGGAGAAAGATTGAATCACCTAAGATTTGCAGATGATGTTTTATTAATCGCAGATAATTTACAAGATACCGTTTCTATGATGCATTCGCTTAAAAGTCTGTCTGAAAGAGCAGGATTAAAGATAAGCTTTGAGAAAACTAAACTTATAACAAAGCTCGTAATGAGTGGAAATATAACTATTGACAATAATACCATATAACAAACAGACACTTACAAATATCTGGGACACGAAATCAAAATAAGCAGAGACAATCAAACACATGAAATACAGAGGCGAATAGGCCTCTTGGACAGCATTTGGCAAATTAAGCCATATTCTAAAAAGTTCAATTCCCATGTGTCCCAAGCGAAAGGTTTATAACCAATGTGTTATACCTGTACAAACTTATGGAGCAGAGACTTTAACACTCACGCAAAAATCTGCGAATAAACTCAGAGTTACACAACGAGCCATGGAACGTGCAATGCTGAACGTGAGCTTCGAGACCACATAACAAACCAACAAATTAGGCAAAGATCAGGAGTTCAAGACGTCATCGAAAGAACCACGTCGCTTAAGTGGAACTGGGCAGGGCACTTAGCCAGAGCACAAGATGGACGGTGGACAAGACGTATTATGGAATGGAGGCCCAGAAACTATAAAAGAAGCCGAGGACGACCACCGACTAGATGGACCGATGATATTAAAACGTGTAGCGGGAAACTGGCTACAAGCGGTCCAGTGTAGAGAACACTGGAAAGAACTGAGGGACGCCTATGTCCAGCAGTGGACGCGATTGGCATGATTGATGATGATGACTCTTTTATTTATACATCGATGATTGAATGATACTTTAGTTGAAACAATAATGATAGTCTTTTATACAATCGTAGGCAATTGTTGTGTGGGCGTATATTTCAGTGCTATGATTCTTAAATCCGGTCCTGATGCGCCGCTCGGGGAAAACCGGCAACGTGGTCGGCCGTTCACTCATAAGAAATACACTGCCTATCTTACCTGCACTGCATTTTAACTGTGGCTTCTACTATAGTATCGGATTAAGATGTTGTTGCACCCTTGTGAAGATGGAACAGACAAAGTCTTAAACGCTGTAGTGAAGAAGAAAATGAAAAGTGTGTGTATAAATACTTACCCCACAATAAATGCCATCATTAAATAACTGGGGGGGTAGTGGATGTTTCGGAACAGGATCATTTAGAGTTCCTCCCAGAGACGTGGCATTTAACTGCATATACGCTTTTGGTTTTTCACCATCTTCGCCTGTAATATCCACGATTTCATATTTGATAGATTTGGAATCCAAAATAGACAGTACTCTTTGCTGTCGTGATTTAACCTAAAAATTTTAAAAATAAAAACGTTTAAGAATCAAAAGTAACATTGGGAATCGATGAAATATGACGCTCGTATTTTGAAGATTCTTCTTTATACTTAATTACCACATTTAAATGTCTTATTATGCAGGCGATTATGTTTTCGTTTACTGTTGTCTGAGGTAATACTGTAGTTGATAGGAAGAGTGCTCAGTATTGGATTTTTTAATCTCCCTTGCTCTTTATTTTTGTCAACTGTTACCAAACACTCTTGGAAGTAGGTATCTCCCAATTGTTTTCATCTTTCTCTCTCCTGTCCTAATTTCATCCACTTGTAATAAAAGTCAATATACTTCCTATATCCTCTGTTAGTTTGGTTTGTTGTTTTCTGAGAAGATTTTAGAAAATTTAAAAGGTTTTCGAAGTAATTGGTAGTTTAAATACATAATAAAAAAAACTTTTGTTCTCCATAGGTTACCTCTTAAGAGTTTACCTCAGTTGTCCGATTAGCGTAGGAAGTATATAAATTTGTAAAAGCAATATTAGAGAACGGAATTGGAGCAGAGTACCAAGTAATCAATACAAATTAATTATTGTGTATTTCAATATAAGGTTGAATGTTCGAATAAATGAACTTTGATGGTACACAAGGCAAATATCGAACACAGTATTTAATCAAATCTTGCCCAAGTACTTTTCGATCACAAGATCATCTTCAGGGGCATTTCGTCAGTTGTGGCCTATCCAGCAGTAACAGAATGTCATAAATGTAAATTGGGACATAACAAATACACTAAACAAAGACAAACAAACACTTTCAAATTTAAAATTGGGAGAAGCTACATTTTATATAGAAGCCGGAGACAGAATGATGTCTACAGAAAAAAAAGAAGAAAC